>LPNX011021931.1:0-201392 GCA_001517045.1 Pseudotsuga menziesii
CAGTATAAATATTCCTTATGAAATGTTTCTAACCATACAATTGCATTTGACTTGTAGGAAAGATCGCATACATAATCGCCTAAAAGCAAAGAAGAATGAAGACTTGTTCCAAAGAACAAGTGATGACAGTTCAAAGACAAAGAATAATATGATGAGTGCAGTGACATCATTGATGCTAGAACCTTCTAGCCACCAAGAAGAAAGAGAAGATCAGTTCAAAAAGAATGATGTCTGGGCATAGTATCGAGACCTGAAGAGAAGTTCATAGTTCCATCATGCAATAGATGGAAACATCGTGGGATACAAAACAAGATTTGTAGCACGAGGCTTCTCACGAAAGGAAGGCCTAGACTACGAAGAGACATTTGCAGTCAGTAAGAGTTGAAACACATACATGATGAGATTGATGAAGATCTTAACCTTTGTTACAAGGTTGAAGATGCAAGTCTATACACTATATGGTCAAATAGAATATTAGTAGCATAGGAAGCTACTTGTCACTCCGGTACAGAATGTTTTCAGTACATAGAGCACATAAGACAGAGGGAGTATGATGCTTCGCTTCATAGGGAGTGACTACAGAATATCTAAGGTTTGACATGGTACGACAGGATGGGCAGATTACTAATGACTCTAGGCTTTACTGAGAGTAAAGCGGATTCCAACCTTTGCTTCAAGGTTGAAGACGGAAGATCAGTGATGCTCCTGTTATGTGTCGATGCACTATTGTTCTAGGTATGGAGGTGTGGCAGAGTACAGATGGAATCTTCCTTGGACAAGGGAAGTATGAAGTAGAGATCCTAAAGAGGTTTGGGATGATGGACTGCATGACCACACCTATGGAATCGAACATGAAGCTATTAAGTGATGCTTCATCAGAGATGGTTGATGCTACGATGTATCGTCAGATGATTGGGTCCTTGATGTACCTGAGAATAGATATTTGCCTTGCTCACCTGATGGTTGCAAAGCATGCAGGGGTACAATTGATTATGGACTCAAGTATGATGTGAATCAAAAGATTAACCTGGAGGGTTATGTTGATTCAGATTGGGCAGGCAGTGCCATCGACAGGAAGAGTACTTCAGGATGTTGCTTCAGTATGGGATCAGGTGTGATCTCTTGGTTTAGCAGGAAGCAATCTTGTGTGGCACTGAGTATGGCTGAAGTAGAGTATGTCGCAGCTTGTTCAGCTAGTTGTGAGGCAGTATGGCTGCGGAAGCTACTGTCTGATATATTTGATCTCCAGTTAGATGCTACTTGTATACATTGTGACAACCAGAGTTGCGTGAAGTTGTCAGAGAATCCGGATTGTTATGACAAGTCGAAGCATATCGAGATCAAGTATCACTATATCAGGGATATGGTGCAGAGAGGAGCAGTAAATCTCCTGTATGTTGCGACGGAGGAACAGATAGCTGATGTATTGACGAATCCATTGGCTAGGATGAAGTTCGAGTACTTTAGAGAGAGACTTGGTGTTCTCCAGATCAAGGCTTCCTCCCAGAGAAAGTGATGAGACCCATAGCCATTCTGACATGGTGAGAGGATTGGTTCCTTCCATGGTCAGATGTAAGGGCTGAGCCATTCTGTCATGGTGAGAGGATTGGTTCCTTCCATGTCAGATATGAGTGCTGAGATCCATAGCCGTTCTGACGAGTAGGTCAGACATAAGGGCTGAGCCATTCTGTCATGGTGGTAGGGTTGCCCCCTTCCATGTCAGATATGAGTGCTGGCCATTCTGTCGAGCAGGACAGATGTAAGAGCAATTGCCATTCTAGGAATGGAGGCACCTGGTCAGTTACCAGGAACACTCAGTATAAGAACTGAGTAGCCATTCTAATGTGATAGAGGGATGTGTTCCCACTTGATCAGATGTAAGGGTTGAACCATTCTGTTCATGGCTAAAGGATTAAGTTCCTTCCATGTCAGATGTGAGTGTTGGCCATTTCGACGAGCAGGTCGGATGTAAGGGCAACTACCATTCTCTAGGAGAATGGAGGCTCTTGGTCAGTTACCAGGTAGCTCAGTCGAGGAGGACTGGGGGCCATTCTGATATGATTGTTGGGATGTGTTCCCCTCATGATCAGATATGAGTGCATGCCCTTCCATCATTGTGAGCAGGATGTGTTCCCGCCTGGATGGATGTAAGTGCTGAGCCTTGTCACAAATGATAGTAGGTGTGTCCTATCATGCTGGTGACTATAAGTGCTGTGCCATTTCACAGATGATAATAGGTGTGTCCTATCATGCTGGTGACTGTAAGTGCAGTTCCATTTCACAGATGGTAGTAGGTGTGTCCTACCATGCTGGTGATTGTAAGTGCAGAGCCTTTTCACAGATGGTAGTAGGTGTGTCCTACCATGCTGGTGATTATAAGTGCTGAGCCTTTCCACAGATGGTAGTAGGTGTGTCCTACCATGCTGGTGGATGTGAGCGCTGTGCCTTTCCACAGATGATAGTAGGTGTGTCCTATCATGCTGGTGGTTGTAAGTGCTGCATCATTTCACAGATGATAGTAGGTGTCTCCTATCATGCTGGTGAATGTGAGTGCTGGGCCTTTCTGATGGGATTGTAGTTCACTACATGATCAGATGTGAGTGCTGGGCGTGCCTTTCTGACGAGCAGGTCAGATGTAAGTGCTGGGCGAAGACCTACATGAGGGTAGGCCTACAACCAGCATGAAAAAGGGCTGGCTCTGTAGAACTTCCTATGACGAGAAGAATCATGAGATAGCACCAGTGTTGATCCAGATCGAGTGATGATCCAGATCTAGTAATGATGATCCAACAGTAATGATCCAGATCGAGTGATGATCCAGATCCAGTAATGATGATCCAGCAGTAATGATCCAGATTGAGTGATGATCCAGATCCAATCTAGTGATGATGATCCAGATCGAGAGATGATCCAGATCTAGTGATGATGTTCGATGATGATCCAGATCGAGAGATGATCAAGATCCGATGATGACTTGAAGACGAGATGATCCAGTTGATACAGAGAAGAATACCAGTGCTGAAAATTGTGTCGAAAGAATACCTTCCTAGTTAAGAGGAAGTGTTGATGTATATGTAACTTTGGAATGTATTCTTCTATGTATCTTATATATTGTAACCCGATGTTTTTTTCGGGATGTCTCTATTATGTATTTGAGTCATGTGGTCATGCCCCGATGTTCCGATCGGGAGGATTAATAATGTCTTCAAGTCATATCAAGTCATTAGGTAAGTCCCCACAGTTTCGGGGCACTTGAGTTATTATACACTAATTAAGGTGTAGGATCGAGTAGTAATTATTAGGTTGAGCCTACGTGTGAAAAGGCAATTCAAGTGAACGGATGAATATAAATAGAGAGTGAGAGTCTCTCTATTTATCACTTGTGAAATACATCACTTGCTCTCCCAAGTGTGGCGCACTACTGGAGAAGGAAATATTGGGACTAGACAGAAGACAGAAGACTACTGCTGTTTTGGGAGATCTCTTACTGTTTTGGTGTTGATTCTATCTTAGAGGAAGTTGCGGGGTTTTATCTTTTATGGTAACCCCAAGGAAAACTCTTTGTGTCTCTTGTCTCTTGTGATGTGCTTGTGTTTTATTGCTGTGCTTGTTATTCTCTCAGTGAAAAGATCTTAAGATCATAATGCTAGCTTAAATGTGATGAAAAAATAACACTTACAAGAAAATAAGTGCATTAGAAAAGGCTGGAAGATGTTTGCATTAACTATCCAAGACATAGAGGCTGAGAGAGAACAACACATAGAATACTTCCCAGTTCTTGTAGAATTTAAGGGCGTATTCCCCGAGGAAATCCTAGGATTACCTCCGAAACGAGACCTAGACTTTTCCATAGAACTGACACCAGGATCAGTTCCTGCTTCAAAATCCCCTTACCGTATGAGTGCACCAAAGTTGGTGGAAATCAAAATGAAGTTGGAGGAGTTGATAGAAAAAGGATATATTCGACCAAGTGTGTCCCCTTTGGGAGAACTGATACTTTTCGTAAAGAATAAGGATGGTCCGATGTGGATGTGCATCGATTACCGTCAGCTTAACAAGATGACTATCAAGAACCAAAACTCACTCCCTAGGATTGATGACTTGTTCGATCAAGTAGGTGGAGCCAAGATATTTTCAAAGATCAACCTACGATATGGATACCATTAGGTACAGATTCGCGATGAAGATATTCACAAAACCTCCTTTCGTACAAGGTACAGTCACTATGAGTTTGTAGTAATGTCGTTCGGGTTGACCAATGCACTCACAAAATTTATGTGTATGATGAACAATATATTCAGTAAATATCTAGATAAATTTGTTTTGGTATTTATATACAACATCCTAGTTTACTCTAAGAGTAAAGAGGAACACGAGGAACACCTTCGCATAGTACTACGGGTGTTACGAGAACACCATATTTACACCAAGTTTAGTAAATGTGATTTTTACAAACCACAAATACAATACTTGGGTCACATCATCTTCGAGATAGGGATAGCTGTGGACCCGAAAAAGATTAGAGCCATAGAAGGTTGGCCTACCCCTACTAGTGTCATCGACATTAGGTCCTTTTTAGGATTACCAAGGGATATTATCAGAAGTTCATTGAGAACTTCTCAAGAATAGCTTGTCCCATGACCGCTTTGAAAAATAAGACAAATAAGTTCTTATGGAAAACCAAGTGTGAGGAAAGTTTTCAAAAGCTTAAGCAGCTTTTGAAGATTGCACCGATACTACAAATTGCAGATACTGATGGGGACTTCATTGTTTGCATAGATGCAAGCAAGGAAGGACTCGAAGGATTCATCTTGCAAAACGATTATGTGATGTGTTATGAATCGCGAAAGTTAAAAGAACATGAGCATAACTACCCCACACATGATCTTGTGTTAGCTTCCATCATCTTCACCTTGAATATGTGGAGGAACTACCTCATGGGAATTGTTTGTGCCAGAAATTGTTTCTAAGGCCAGGGAAACAAGCCAACACAATCTCAAGAGTAAAAATCAACAAATAAAGCAAAGTTTAGGGTTTTTGGTATGATTTAAATGGTTGCAAGCTTCAAGAACAGTCAGGGAATACATTCAAAAGAAAAGTAACAACTAAATCATAAACAGAAACTGATAAAGATGCATAACATATCACATAAGATCCAACAGAAAGACTATGCTGAGGTTCATACATAAAGGATAAGCATTACCAGAAAATACACATTAACTAGCAATGAATTTATCATTTAAGAAGCTAAACAAGCTCAATAACAAAGCCAACACAGACAAACTGAAGGGGAAAAAGTCATATATTTCATTATTTTATCAGCAAATGCTTATAAGAGTCACGGTACTTATCTCTGAACAAGTTTGCAGACAAAACAGTCTTGTAAACCTCCTGATGCTCCCAAAAATCAGAACCCTCAAAATGTCTTTCTAACTCCTCTAAATAGAAATCTTCTACAAAATCAGTTAGGTCACTAATCCTAACTGTCTCCATCGACCTAGTAAGGTAAAGTAAAAAGTATATTTTTACAAAATTACAAAATTGCTAAAAATAGCAAATCATTAACAAAAACTGTTTATGAAATAGATTCATTAATTAAAGCATAACTGATTCAAAGCTCCTTCGCTGCTTCAGCAAGAAGTGCTATACCATCTAGGTTTTGAGACCTCCTCTTTGCTCTTTTATGTTTCTTTTCCATATCAGCTATCTTTTTCTGAAGGTCTTCATTCTCCTGCTGTAAACTTTCAACTGTCTTTTCTAGCTTTGTAGAATACCTGTCAGTAGCTTTCTTCCTTTTTAGCACTTCTTTAGATACTTCTGATAGCTGTAGGAAATGATGATGGACATCTTGCAACTCCTCTATAAGCTCCCTATTGACTTTAAATAAACTATCATTAGTCTCTTGTAATTGTTTTACCTGTTGCTTGTATTTCTGAACTCTTTCCTGCAAGCTTTCATCATCAAAACTAGGGTTTTCCAGTACATTTGCATCCTGCATTAAAAAATCTGAGAAATCAACATGAATAATAGAATCTTCTATAATTCTTACTTGCTTGAGTATAGCTTCATCTTCTTCCTCCCATTCCTGATTTTCAGGAGGACATGCTTTTGCCTTTTCTTCTTCCTGCTGTTTCAAGAGTCTATCTTTTATCTCAAAAATTATTTCAGATAATTTAGAAACAGGATGACTTGTTTCTTTTGCAGACTGTGACAATTTTTCTAACACAACAGGTTGAGGAGAAGAAGGTCTAACCACTGATTTTCCTTTGTTTTTGATGTCTATTTTACCAACTTCTGCTTCTTCACTTGAAGTAGTATCAATTACAACAGTCTTTTGTTTGGAATCCAGTTTAGGGTTAAGTATCTTCTTCATACTCCATCTCAATTTATTGGTTGGCCTAGTTTTAGGCCTCCAATATGAAGTTACAGCCTTCTTTTTCTTCTTATGAGTTTTAGCTGCTTTGATGTCTGAGGTGAGGAATTCTTCACAAGTTCCATGCCTACTTTCTGGTTCATCAATGGGCTGTGAATGCTCTTCTTCTAGTAGATATCCCTCATCATCTGAAAGGATGGTGAGTGGACTTCTTGGTTTGGTTTGAACTTAATCCTCGGGTATAGCAACTTTTTCTTCAACAACAGTTTTAGTTTCTTCAGAATTTGCTGCTGGTGTGAGCTTCTGACTAGGATGCAATTCTTCTTTTGCAAACAATGAATAATTGCCTGTGGTGCCAACTGATGACCTTTTAAATTTGTTGTCCAGCTTCACCTGCTCTGCTACCTCTTCTTCCATCTGCTCAGCTATTTTCTTAGTTTTGACCTCGAGCTTAGGTTTATGACCTAGCTTCTTCATCATCACAGTTCCTTTATCAGTTTGCCTCTTTGGCTGCTGTTCTTCTTCTTTGACATGAATACCAGACCAAAATAGAAAAAAGTCCCAAGTTCTTCCCTCATGCTGCAACACAGTACTGATGATTAGCTTAATCAATCCACGATGAAAAATTGACTGGGATGTGTGATCTTCATGCTGTTTTACCCTGCTGGACATTTTCTATAGGCTCTTCAAAAAGAAGAATCGTAGGTTCATCTTTGAGACTCCTACTATGTGTTGGAGGAATCTAAAATGATATTTAAATACATATGAATACCTGCCTTCACAAGTCACATAGCTTTGCAATATTCTAATTGGCTCAACCCACTCTTTTCTGAAATTCTGGATAAGAATACCTTTATTCCAATCAGGATTCACATTGGGTAACAGGTATCTGTGAGGTTCAAAGTCAAAAGGTAATTTCTTGAACCAAAGCTCACCCTCATTACTGATCCCAGTAGCCTCTGCAATTATTCCTACAGTCAATTTGAATTTGAGAGCATCAAATATGACCATATCATCTTTAAGACCCTGAGCAAACTTACAAGACACCTGTGCATTGTAGCCATCTATCTTCCTGAAGAAATTCAGCCAACCTGCTTGTTGGAACAATTCAGCACAATCAGGGAGTTTCTCAATCCAGGTTAAGTCAGTGGGCTTAGCCCTATTGATTTTACCACTTTTGCCACTCTTGCCCATCTTTTCCCTTCAGAAACTAGAAGCTGTCTAGTTTTAGGGTTCAGAGGATGTTTTATAAACTGGTTTCCTGTTCCTTCAAACTTCTTCACAATTCCTGCACATTTCTGAATAGACCTGTATATTTCAGAAGGTGAAGTAAAACTTCTCAATAAGAGGACAAATTAACATCACCGAGGGCTTCCATGTTGCTTTGTCCTAACAATGCAAACTAGGTCTGTGTATAGGCTAACTTTCAGCTCATCAAAGTGATATTAGGCCTTCCAGTATTTGCCTTCATATGTGTCTAAAAACAATTAAGCTCTGCACCAGACAACCCAGTTTTCAGCAAATTCTAGGTATCATATGTATCATTTATTTAGACAAGTGACTCTCATCAAAACCTGTATATAAATGCCAATATTATTCCTCAAACAATTGACTTTGCAAATATGATAACTATCACCAGCTTCTTAAGCAAACTGAAGACTTCCTGTGTGAGGAATGAATCAGAGTAAAACAGTCTTCAATTCATTCCAATGTTGCTTCATGTATACTATGACTCCAATTGGCATTAGGTCTGTCAGCAATATTAACCTGTCAACTCATTGAACTTATAGTATATTCATATCAGAGCTTTTTGAGTGTATCAGAGAACCAAAATATAGACAACTTTTCCTCAAACTGTTTCAAAGTTCCAAAAAATGCAAGGTTTAAACTTAAGGCTATTTTGGTGCTCTGTTCAATGAAAATTCTTCAGAACAGCTCCAGGCAGTTATTTCTTAGGATAACATTTCATTTTGGAACCTATTTTAACCTCTGCATCGACCAATTTCTCCAGAACGACCTCCAGCGAGAAAATTCCCAAATTTTCAATTATAGGGGTTTACAGTGAAATACCTGCCAATTGTCCAACTGTAATGATTTAAACCTATGTCTTGAGCTGTTAACTGCCTCTCCTTGAGTGTACAGATGTCTTTGCGTGATCACTTTGACTGTAGGTAACGAGATGGAAAAGCCCTAATTTTCGCTAGCCTTCATAACTCTGTCTCTGCTCTGTAGCAACACAATCCACCTTTCTAGCAGTTAAATTTACTTCACGAGCCTTCCTTTCCTCTGATAATGCATGTGAAAAGAAAATTATGCCACCTTAGACCGAAATTTACTGATAACTGTCAAGCAAATCCCGCATTATGGGCAATGATGGCAACAATTTGTTTCGAGACTCAAAACCACCTGGAATCGTGTTGAATCTGCAGCTTACACATATTAAACAACTCACCATATGCGATTATTCATTCACAAACTGAAATCATGATAAAAACTTGCTTGAAAATCGAAAAATAAAAGGGCCGCGATATTCTTGTAGTGTGCCCTTTGTAAATTTTCATCCGAGCGCTACAAGAATATCTCCAATGCCAATTCTCCGCTATTTTTCAGCTTTTTGCTAATTTGTAGGAGGTTTAAAAGTTGCTAAGGTGAAAATCATGCTTAGGTGTTCTCCAAATAAACATTTATGAATCAAATATTTGATATAATGACCTTTTCTTTAACCCATTTAAAATACAAAGGACCAAAAATTAAAACAAATCTATAAAATGCAAGCTCAAAAAACCATCTAATCAACGAAAAAGTTCCTAAAGGAAACTAAAAATAAGACTTAAAACAAACTTACTTCAAATAAAATGAAAACAAACCCAAAATTGAAGAAGTCAAACAAAAAATGAAGAGAACATTTACTGACTTAACATCTGGCTCCAGCTGCGGGATGAAGTCCTCCCTGCGAGGCTTCAAGAACCTATAGACTAGTGCCTTCCGTCTTCTAACTACCTTTCTGAAAACTTCCATTGGGCTATGGAGTCTTTATTCAACCTCACTCACACCGGTATGTACAATGATCAGTGAAAAAATGCCCTTATAAACTGTAAAAATGCTTGAGGAATCGTCCATTCACAGGGCTGGACAACTCCTCACCTTCCAGGGACTGCAAGATAAAAGTATTGTTTTCTAAAACTTTTGATATCAGAAAAGGGCCAAACCACAGATTGTCAAACTTACCATGTTTTCCATTTTGTTCCTTCCTTGCATCCCATCTTAAAACCATCTCACCTTCTGTGAAAATATTTTCTTTAATATTTCTGTCCAACCTGTTTTTTACCTTGGCTCTGTACAGCTGAGCTTCTTTGTCTACCTTCTCTCTATTTTGCTGTAGTTCAATCATTTCAAAGATTCTCCTTTGCATATCATCCGGCTCCTCTTGAGAGTTCTGGCGGAATTTCATTACTGGAATCCCCAACTGAACAGGGAACACTGCTTCTGTTCCATAAACCAACTGAAAAGGAGAAGTGCCAATAGCCTGCTTCACTGTGATTCTATCTGCCCATAATGCATATTTCAGCCTTGAATCCCAAGACCTTTTATTATGATTCAATAGTTTTTTGATGCTTTGAATGATATTCTTGTTAGATGATTCATCCTGACCATTTCCCTGAGGATAATAGGGAGTTGAGTGCTTCAGAATGATGCCATTTTTCTCACAGAAGGCCACCATTGCCTTGGATTTAAATGCCTTGGCATTGTCTGTTATTAATCTATGTGGACAGCCAAACCTGCTCAAGATATTGTCTTCTATAAACTCCATAATCACCTTATCTATAGCATTCCTTGTAGGAATGGATTCCACCCATTTTGTGAAGAAATCTGTAGCAGTCAAAATCCAATGATGTTGTCCTGAAGATGCTGGATTTATTTCTCCAATAAAATCCAGACCCCATTGCTGAAAAGGAGCATTGACTGCAATAGGCTTTAGAGGCAAGGATAATAATTTCTATTTTCCTGCAAATTTCTGACAGGGTATGCAGGCTCTTACTTGCTGGTACACATCTGAAAACAAGGTGGGCCAATAGTATCCAGCTCTCAAAATTTTTTAAGCTATTGCTTTCTAATATTTATGCCCTCCACAGGCTCCTTCATGAGACTCTGAAATCACCTCTCCTATTTCAGATTGATCCAAACACCTGAGCAAGATACCTCCTGGATATTTCCAGAACAATTGATCCTCTATCACACAGTACTTAGTGGCTTTAAGTTTCAGAGATCTGGCAGCCTTCTTGTCTAAATGATTGGGACATTGCAGAAATAACAGAAAATGAACAATATCAGCATACCAAACTGAAGATGAATAAAAATCCATGATCTTTTCTTTCTTTTGAAGTGCTTGGTCTTCTTGAGGCACTAATTCTTTAGCCATGACATGCAGTCCTAAAGCTTAACAATTTGAGTCAGCCAACAGCCTGGCCAAACCTTGTCCCTTGACAAGCTTAGTAGGTCTGATTTCCACATCGTACTCCATGATCTTTGCAATCCATTTTCCTCTCTTTCCTTCACTGTCGGGTTGTGTCAAGACATCTTTCACTGCAGCATTTGGAACAAATGAAACAACCTTTGAATGCAAGACATAAATTCTGAAAAATTTCAAAGCCTTAACCAGAGCATAAGCTTGTTTCTCCAGTATACTGTATTTCAGCTCAGAATCGCTGAGGGTTTTACTGAAAAAGGCAATGGGTTGCTCTAGTCCTTCCTTGTTTTTCTGAAGTAAGACAGCTGCAATTGTATCTGCTGAAGCAAAAGAAAAAGTAAGGAATTCCTTGGTAAAATCAGGACTTACCAACACAGGTGCTTCAGTGAGAGCCACCTTGATTTTCTCAAATGCTGCCTTTGCTTCAACAATCCACCTAACTTCCTGGTCTTTCTTTAACATATCTGTGATTTGTTTAATGGTTTCAGCAAAATTAGGAATAAACCACTGCAGAAAATTTATCTTACCAATGAATGATTGCACATCTTTCTTACTCCTGGGCAAACTAATCTTCAGTATTGCTTGGACTCTCTCCGGATCTATTCTGATGCCATCAGCAGACACCAAGTGACCCAACAGTCTACCCTCTTGCACGACAAAATGAGATTTCTTGGGATTCAGAGACAGGCCAAATTTTCTGCATTTCTGGAAAGTCTGCCTCAAATGTTTTAAGTGCTCATCATCAGACTGTGAGAACACAGTGATGTCATCTAAATAGATGACAACAAACTTATCGTTTTCTCCCATGAATGCAATGTCCATTACCCTCTGAAAGGTTGCTCCAGCATTCATCAGACCAAAGGGCATCTTGTCATACATGAAAGTTCCCCAGGGGGTTGTAAAGGCTGTCTTTTCCTTGTCATCAGGATGCATGGCAATCTGATTATACCCTGAGAATCCATCCACCATAGATATCCTCTAAGCTCCAACCACCTGCTGTAATACCTGTTCAATCTTCGGAAGAGGATAGTTATCTTTTAATGAAGATCTGTTAAGATTCCTGAAGTCAACACACAGTCTTATCTCCCCATTATTTTTCCTAACAGGTAAAAGATTTGCAACCCAGGAAGAGTACCTGAGAGGTACTATTATCTTAGCATCCAACAGCTTCTTTACTTCCTTTTCAATCACAGGAAACAAAGATGGATTGATCCTTCTCAATTTCTGTCGGAAAGGCTTGACATTGGCCTTCAAAGGGACCTTGTGCTGAATAATTGCTGTATCATAGGTTCTTAGCTCCTCATAAGACCAGGAAAACACATCAACATGTTCCTTTAGAAGCTTGATATATCTACTTTTTTGTTCAGCTGTCAGAGATTTAGAAATTTTTACCATTTTTGGATTTTCTGCAGTACCAATATTGCAATCTTCTACATTGTCTTCTGAAGAATGGACTACTGGTTTAGAAGGTGTATCATATTTGGTAAAAATTATTTCTAAAGGCACTAAACCTTTAGGGATAAAGTTACTCTTCAACTCAATGATCTTATGACCTGCAATCTCACCTTCAGGGAACTCATTTTCAGCAGAGTCATCTTCAACAGACTTATTATCCTCTCCTTCTTCCTCATCCTCATCCTGATCAATTTGGGCATTAGTAAACTCATCTGTAAGCTCAAGAAATTTTTTGATTTCAATGTCATCTTCAAATACCCTCCAGTGTTTCACATTGTCAGGTACACATGGTCTGTACCTCACCTCTATGGGATACCTTAGCTGAGTAGTTTTAGGAATTCTGAAGTATGAGGCAGCCAAAGCTAGAGAGTCTGCAGTCTCATTGTGATTTCTTGGAATATGAGTGATATTAAATGCTATGAAATAATTGTCAAGCATATCCCATACCTCATTCCTATAGACCTTCAACAAATCCTGCTTTACTTGATAGTTGTTCTTCACCTGTCGAACAACCAACTCGGAGTCGCCATATGCAATAATTTGCTGAATGCCTAAGTCTTTAGCAGCTTTCAGTCCTAGTATCAGAGCATCATACTCAACAGTATTGTTATTGGTAACAAACTCCAGCTTATACATGAGTTTCACTGTCTCACCTCCAAGAGAAATGAGTAAGACCCCAGCTCCAGCACCCTCTTTGCATGAGGATCCATCAAAATACAATTCCCACAGCTGATCTTCTTCTTCTCTGCAATGTCTCACTGGTTTTTCTTTTTCAACTTGTAAGAGACCAACAGAATTATCATCATCACTGAAATTCAACATGCAAGTCCCTAGATCTTTGTCAACAGCATATAGGGGGTGATTAGTGGGATTTTTGTCATCTGTGACTATATAAGCAAACTGTAGCTCTCTGTATAGTCTTCTAGTTTCTGCACCAAAAACAGGGATGGTGGCATATGAAAGGTCCATCTGTAAGGTTCCCCCAACCTTCTTAGCCCATGACCTAGAAAGCAGCAAGCCAAACTTTGGAGTGATATCAGCTACCACAACATCCATTATTACACTCTTCATAGGCAACTGAGCAAGACTAATTACCATATCTTTTATTACTCCCAGACACTTAACTGCTTGGGAGTCAAAGGCATATAGGTCATGATAGGGCTTGGTAATACTCAGACCTAAGGCTTCCATAACAGCTTTGGGCATCAAATTGTGAGAGGCTCCTGAGTCTAATAGACAATTGTGAATCATTTGGCCATGGACAGTCAAGGTGACATAAAAAGGAGGTGAAGCACTAGCCTCATTTTCAGTTTTTTCAGCTAGGGATGATCCGATGAATATTTTTGGACTTTATTTTTGCAAATTAACAGTGTCTGAAACATGCTGATTATTGGATGAATTCATCACTTTCAGGACTGTCTGTTTATATGAGGGATTCTTTATTAATTCAGTCAAAGGAACAGGAATTTTCAGCTTCCCTAGTTCATTCTCCAAACTAAAACTTTGAGCAGATTTATTTACCTCTTCAATTTCAGCATTCTTCTTAGATTTTTCTGCAGATTGCTTCTTCTGTATGACAGGATCAGGTACTTGTGCAGCAGGAACTGGTGCAGCAGGAATTGGTGCAGTAGGAACTGGTGTTTTCTTCTTTGGAATTTGGACCACTTGCTTTGGACCTGATCTGAGATTGATAGTCTTCTTATGTTCATTCTGTTGAGAAGCAGCATTTACAGTAGTTTTCTCAAATTCCAAATCATCTTCAACTTCATACATGTCAGCATCATAATACTCATCATTCAGAAAATCTTCTTCAGTAACAAAACCTGTAGACAAACCATCTCCAAAGTGATTCATAAACTGATCAGTCTCAGTCTCTTCAAAGAGAAGCTGTCCATCAACTTCTTGTTCATCAGCTACATTATTTTGAAAAGGTGGAGGTACTATCTGCTCCTCATTCTCTCTTCTTTCTCGCTGGGTGTCATTATTTCTACGCTCTCTTGGTATAAATCTAGGAGCAAACTGCCTCCTGAACTGATTCTGGTTATTTGGATTCCTTTAAGCTTCTGGAGCAGGTTTAGCAGAATTCTTTTCAAGCTCTAGTTTATTCAGTTTGGCAGTGAGAATCCTGACTAGCTTAGCCATCTCATCTATCTTGGCTTCAGCAGACTGAGGTGCAGTACTTGTTGAAACGGCCTCCTTTTTTCCCTTCCTTTCATACAGCTGTTGTGGTGTTTCTTTTTTAAGTCTATTTGAAGCCAACAAATTAGATTCTACCTCCAATGCTGCATCTTGCATGTTCAGCAAAGTGGTAGCTCTCCTTTCTCTCAGCAATAAAGAGAATTCGTGATCAAATGCATTGGGATAGGTAAGCTTAGCTGATGTTTCAGTAGGTTTAATTTCTGCTGGAATCCTACTATACATTTTGTTAAATATTTTCGAAAAATCAGCAACAGTCTCCTCCTTCTTTCTTCTGAGAGCTCCAAACTCAGTTATATAATAGGTATGGTCCTTTGTGTCTCCCCATTGCCTCAGAAAAAGGTCTTGGAGTTCTTCAATTATGGTGATGGAGTTGGCAGGAAACTCTCTAAACCACTTTCTCACATCCCCATCCAGACTTTGAACAAACACCCTCATCCATACATCTTTAATCTCAATGTTCTGATTGTCTGCATAACTCAGGAAAGCCTCCCAATGTTCTTCTACAGTTGTTTCACCTTGTCCATTGAATCTGGGCATATATTTATGATAATCTCCTCCAGGCAAAGCATGTAAAGGTTGAGGTAGGACTAATGGAGCATACCTGGCTGCTACCATCCTGTCCATCATATCAATGGGTGGGTTTTGACCTGCCATTGTGGACTGAGGTTTAGATTGAGGTTTTGAAGAGGAAGAAACTTGACTGGAACTTGCTTGAAAAGGGTTCTTTGCTATTTTCAGCTGAAAGAGAGGGATTTTTCCAGGAGAAGTAGTCTTGGCTTTCAAAAAGGTTTCAGGAATGGTAGGTTTTATCCAAGGTGAGTTTTCAGCTAGGTCTAATGAGTTACCCAACTGGTCAGGGTCACAAAAGGCTGGTAAAGATTGGGACCTTCTGAGTTTTCTTGCTGTTTTTAAGATCTGTTCAGGGTCTGAAACCCCTGAATGCAACGGTGAAATAGGTCTTCTCCAGGTTCCTACTCCTCTAGAAGCCAGTGTGTCAAAATTTGGTGAAAAATAGCCTTCAAAAGATGTTGGTTTAAGTCCACCTCTTAAACCAGGAAAAATGATAAGTATCCCAGGGAAGATATGCTTCAGCTTCGTCCCCGGCAACGACGCCAAAGATGTTTGTGCCAGAATTTTTTTCTAAGGCCAGAGAAACAAGCCAACACAATCTCAAGAGTAAAAATCAACAAATAAAGCAAAGTTTAGGGTTTTTGGTATGATTTAAATGGTTGTAAGCTTCAAGAACAGTCAGGGAATACATTCAAAAGAAAAGTAACAACTAAATCATAAACAGAAACTGATAAAGATGCATAACATATCACATAAGATCCAGCAGAAAGACTATGCTGAGGTTCATACATAAAGGATAAGCATTACCAGAAAATACACATTAACTAGCAATGAATTTATCATTTAAGAAGCTAAACAAGCTCAATAACAAAGCCAACACAAGCAAATTGAAGGGGAAAAAGTCATATATTTCATTATTTTATCAGCAAATGCTTATAAGAGTCACAGTACTTAGCTCTGAACAAGTTTGCAGACAAAACAGTCTTGTAAACCTCCTGATGCTCCCAAAAATTAGAACCCTCAAAATGTCTTTCTAACTCCTCTAAATAGAAATCTTCTACAAAATCAGTTAGGTCACTAATCCTAACTGTCTCCATCGACCTACTAAGGTAAAGTAAAAAGTATATTTTTACAAAATTACAAAATTGCTAAAAATAGCAAATCATTAACAAAAACTGTTTATCAAACAGATTCATTAATTAAAGCATAACTGATTCAAAGCTCCTTCGCTGCTTCAGCAAGAAGTGCTATACCATCTAGGTTTTGAGACCTCCTCTTTGCTCTTTTATGTTTCTTTTCCATATCAGCTATCTTTTTCTGAAGGTCTTCATTCTCCTACTGTAAACTTTCAACTGTCTTCTCTAGCTTTGTAGAATACCTGTCAGTAGCTTTCTTCCTTTTTAGCACTTCTTTAGATACTTCTGATAGCTGTAGGAAATGATGATGGACATCTTGCAACTCCTCTATAAGCTCCCTGTTGACTTTAAATAAACTATCATTAGTCTCTTGTAATTGTTTTACCTATTTCTTGTATTTCTGAACTCTTTCCTGCAAGCTTTCATCATCAAAACTAGGGTTTTCCAGTACATTTGCATCCTGCATTAAAAAATATGAGAAATCAAAATGAATAATAGACTCTTCTATAATTCCTACTTGCTTGAGTATAGCTTCATCTTCTTCCTCCCATTCCTGATTTTCAAGAGGACATGCTTTTGCCTTTTCTTCTTCCTGCTATTTCAAGAGTCTATCTTTTATCTCAAAAATTATTTCAGATAATTTAGAAACAGGTTGACTTGTTTCTTTTGCAGACTGTGACAATTTTTCTAACACAGCAGGTTGAGGAGAAGAAGGTCTAACCATTGATTTTCCTTTGTTTTTGATGTCTATTTTACCAACTTCTGCTTCTTCACTTGAAGTAGTATCAATTACAACAGTCTTTTGTTTGGAATCCAGTTTAGGGTTAAGTATCTTCTTCATACTCCATCTCAATTTATTGGTTGGCCTAGTTTTAGGCCTCCAATATGAAGTTACAACCTTCTTTTTCTTCTTTTGAGTTTTAGCTGCTTTGATGTCTGAGGTGAGGAATTCTTCACAAGTTCCATGCCTACTTTCTGGTTCATCAATGGGCTGTGAATGCTCTTCTTCTAGTAGATATCCCTCATCATCTGAAAGGATGGTGAGTGGACTTGTTGGTTTGGTTTGAACTTCATCCTCAGGTATAGCAGATTTTTCTTCAACAACAGTTTTAGTTTCTTCAGAATCTGCTGCTGGTGTGAGCTTCTGACTAGGCTGCAATTCTTCTTTTGAAAACAATGAATAACTGCCTGTGGTGCCAACTAATGACCTTTTAAATTTGCTGTCCAGCTTCGCCTGCTCTGCTACCTCTTCTTCCATCTGCTCAGCTATTTTCTTAGTTTTGACCTCGAGCTTAGGTTTATGACCTAGATTCTTCATCATCACAGTTCCTTTATCAGTTTGCCTCTTTGGCTGCTGTTCTTCTTCTTTGACATGAATACCAGACCAAAACAGAAAAAAGTCCCAAGTTCTTCCCTCATGCTGCAAAATTGTACTGATGATTAGCTTAATCAATCCATGATGAAAAATTGACTGGGATGTGTGATCTTCATGCTGTTTTACCCTGCTGGACGTTTTCTGCAGGCTCTTCAAAAAGAAGAATGGTAGGTTCATCTTTGAGACTCCTACTATGTGTTGGAGGAATCTAAAATGATATTTAAATACATATGAATACCTGCCTTCACAAGTCACATAGCTTTGCAATATTCTAATTGGCTCAACCCACTCTTTTTTGAAATTCTGGATAAGAATACCTTTATTCCAATCAGGATTCACATTGGGTAACAGGTATCTGTGAGGTTCAAAGTCAAAAGGTAATTTCTTGAACCAAAGCTCACCCTCATTACTGATCCCAGTAGCCTCTGCAATTAGTCCTACAGTCAATTTGAATTTGAGAGCATCAAAGATGACCATATCATCTTTAAGACCCTAAGCAAACTTACAAGACACCTGTGCATTGTAGCCATCTATCTTCCTGAAGAAATTCAGCCAACCTGCTTGTTGGAACAATTCAGCACAATCAAGGAGTTTCTCAATCCAGGTTAAGTCAGTGGGCTCAGCCCTATTGATTTTACCACTTTTTCCACTCTTGCCCATCTTTTCCCTTCAGAAACTAGAAGCTGTCTGGTTTTAGGGTTCAGAGGATGTTTTATAAACTAGTTTCCTGTTCCTTCAAACTTCTTCACAATTCCTGCACATTTCTGAATAGACCTGTATATTTCAAAAGGTGAAGTAAAACTTCTCAATAAGAGGACAAATTAACATCACCGAGGGATTCCATGTTGCTTTGTCCTAACAATGCAAACTAGGTCTGTGTATAGGCTAACTTTCAGCTCATCAAAGTGATATTAGGACTTCCAGTATTTGCCTTCATATGTGTCTAAAAACAATTAAGCTCTGCACCAGACAACCCCATTTTCAGCAACTTCTAGGTATCATATGTATCATTTATTTAGACAAGTGACTCTCATCGAAACCTGTATATAAATGCCAATATTATTCCTCAAACAATTGACTTTGCAAATATGATAACTATCACCAGCTTCTTAAGCAAACTGAAGACTTCCTGTGTGAGGAATGAATCAGAGTAAACCAATCTTCAATTCATTCCAATGTTGTTTCCTGTAGACTATGACTCCAATTGGCATTAGGTCTGTCAGCAATCTTAACCTGTCAACTCATTGAACTTATAGTATATCCATATCAGATCTTTTTGAGTGTATCAGAGAACCAAAATATAGACAACTTTTCCTCAAACTGTTTCGAAGTTCCAAAAATTGCAAGGTTTAAAATTAAGGCTATTTTGGTGCTCTGTTCAATGAAAATTCTTTAGAACAGCTCCAGGCAGTTATTTCTTAGGCTAACATTTCATTTTGGAACCTATTTTAACCTCTGCATACCAATTTCTCCAGAACGACCTCCAGCGAGAAAATTCCCAAATTTTCAATTATAGGGGTTTACAGTGAAATACCTGCCAATTGTCCAACTGCAATGATTTAAACCTATGTCTTGAGCTGTTAAATGCCTCTCCTTGAGTGTACAAATGTCTTTGCGTGATCACTTTGACTACAGGTAACGAGATGGAAAAGCCCTAATTTTCGCTAGACTTCATAACTCTGTCTCTGCTCTGTAGCAACACAATCTACCTTTCTAGCAGTTAACTTTACTTCACGAGCCTTCCTTTCCTCTGATAATGCATGTGAAAAGAAAATTATGCCACCTTAGACCGAAATTTACTGATACATGTCAAACAAATCCCGCATTATGGGCAATGATGGCAACGATTTGTTTCGAGACTCAAAACCACCTGGAATCGTGCTGAATCTGCAGCTTACACGTATTAAATAGCTCACCATATGCGATTAGTCATTCACAAACTGAAATCATGATAAAAACTTGCTTGAAAATCGAAAAATAAAAGGGCCGCGATATTCTTGTAGCGTGCCCTTTGTAAATTTTCATCCCAGCGCTACAAGAATATCTCCAATGCCAATTCTTCGCTATTTTTCAGCTTTTTGCTAATTTGTAGGAGGTTTAAAAGTTGCTAAGGTGAAAATCATGCTTAGGTGTTCTCCAAATAAACATTTATGAATCAAATATTTGATATAATGACCTTTTCTTTAACCCATTTAAAATACAAAGGACCAAAAATTAAAACAAATCTATAAAATGCAAGCTCAAAAAACCATCTAATCAACGAAAAAGTTCCTAAAGGAAACTAAAAATAAGACTTAAAACAAACTTACTTCAAATAAAATGAAAACAAACCCAAAATTGAAGAATTCAAACCAAAAACGAAGAGAACATTTATTGACTTAACAGGAAGGAAATTCATTCTGAAGATAGATGATATGAGTCTGAAGTATTTATTCGAGCAACCAGATCTGAACGCCAGGAAATCCATATGGCTGGTTTTCCATAGCGAGTACCATTTCGAGCTAAAGCATATTAATGGAAAAGAGAACAAGATGGATGATGCTTTGAGCTGACGAACTCATATGATATATGAGGTGACTTTAAGTCAAACCGATTCGTATTTACATGAGAGGATTAGAATGGCCAACAGAGTTGAACCTTTTTATATATAAATCCTCAATAAGGTCCAAGAGGACAGGTTGTTTCAACAACAAAAAGAGTACAAGATAGAAGAAACAAGACTGCTATGGTACAAGGAGAGATTGTACGTTCTGGAAGGAGGGGACATTAGGTCAAAAATCCTCACCGAATTTCATCGGACACCCTACTCGGGCCATCTGGGATATCAAAAGATGATATCTACCTTTAAGAGACACTTTTCTAGCCTAAGTTAAAGGCTGACATTGCATTGTTTGTCGCAAAATGTCAGTAATGTCAGCTAGTCAAAGTTGAGCATCAACATCCTTTGGGATTGCTGCAGCCATTACCCATTCAGGAATGGAAGTGGGAGCTCATTAGTATGGATTTTATCACCAGTCTACCTAAGTGTAAGAAACAAAATGATTCTATCTTTGTAGTAGTTGACAATTTGTCAAAAGCAACACACTTCATTCCAGTGAACTTGACCTACAAGGTAATACACATTGCCGATATCTTCTTGAAGGAGATATTTAGATTGCACGGGATACCCAAGGAAATCATCTCAGATCGATATACTAAGTTTACCGAAAACTTTTGGAGATCTTTATTCTCTGGATTATAGACACAGTTGAACTTTAGTACTTCTTATCACCTACAGATAGACGGGCATACATAAAGGGTAAACTACATTTTCGAGGACATGCTTAGGATGTATGTCATGAACAACCCCACCAAGTGGAAATATTACCTACATCTTGCAGAGTTTGTGTATAGCAACAATTACTAGAATTCTGCCAAAATGAATCCCTTTGAGGTACTTTATGGACGGAAGTGTAAAAAACCGGTTGCTTGGGATAGCCCGATGGATCGGCTCATGTTAGGCCTGACTTGTTAAAAGACTTGGAATAGTTTGTTACCAAGGTCGGGGTGAACCTTAAAGAATCCCAAGACCACTAGAAAAGCTACACAGATAAGAAAATAAAAGATAAAGACTATCAGATAAGCGATCATGTCTACTTGAAAGTAAAAGAAAAATGAAGCTCGTTGAGCTTGGGTAGGTGTGGTAAGTTAGCACCTAGATTTTTTGGAACATTGGAGATAGTGTCCAAGAAAGGGCTAGTGGCATATGAACTACCATTACTAACTCACATAAGAGTTCATAATGTTTTCCATGCATCTTTATTAAAGAAATATGTTTATGGTACTAAACATGTGATTGATTGGTCCCTATTACAGGTGGAATTTGAAGGGGAGTTTTCCCCTCAACCTCTTCACATATTGGACAAGAGAGAGGTGTAGCTCAGGAAATGCACCATATTCGAGTTGAAACTACAATGGAATAACTTCGAATCCGATGAGTCTACTTGGGAGAATGAAGCCACCATGAGAAAGGCCTACCCTGCCTTGTTTCATGATTTCATTTCGAATCCCTATAACACCAAAGAAAATGTTGTTCTATGCAGGGAGGGATGTAATATCTTGAATTTTGGACCTAACACTTATGGGCATGATCCCCATTGATTATGATGTTACCTTGATGTTTTATTTTGATATATTGGGTCAAAGAACCCACTGCATATGAACATGATGATTTGTTTGATATATTGGACGTAATCCAATTGCATATGATATATATATATATATATATATATGTGTGTGTGTGTGTGTGTGTGTGTGTGTGTGTGTGTGTGTGTGTGTGTGTGTGTGTGTGTGTGTGTGTGTGTGTGTNGACCATGGAGCACATGGTGTATGAGATGTTTTGTGTTGAGAGAAAAGCTTTGGAGCACATGGGTAATTGATGTTTTGTGTTGAGCGAGAAGATCTGGAGCACATGATTACTTATATTTGTGTTGAGAAAGAAGCTCTAGAGAACATGAGTGTTGAGACATTTCTATTGAGCATGAAGCTATGGAACACATGAAAATATAAATTGGAAGTGTTGGGCATAAGCCTTGGAGCCTTCCATGTTGATGTGGAGCTTAATCTCTGGAACGTCGGATCCTTGGCCATTGTATCCCTAGGTGTATCCTACAACTACATCCTAGCTTAGTCTTGAGCGAGGAGCTATAGAATTGCAGTAAGTTTGTAACACCCTGTTTTTAGCATTGAGTATGGGATCTGGATAAGCACTAGGAGTTACTGAAAAGAATTAATTATGTTGAGTAAAAATGACTCGAGAAAAATATTGATCTCATCTGATTTATTTATAATGATTAAATGAAATTTTGAATTTATGTATCTGATAAAGTATTGAAGAACTACCATGTTATATGAGGGAATCCAACATGCAAGGATGCTTAGAGTTTCATAGCCTATTGGACCTAACCATCTACGTGATGACCTTAATGAAGAAAGTGTCATAAGTGTAGGGATCATAATATATGATACCTAAATACAAATGTTAACAAATAATATATTCTTATATATTTTATACATGGTATGTATAAAGAGTAAGCATAATAATAATATTAATAATGTAAGAAAGAAGAAAAATCTCCCTCTATTATTATTATTATTATTACTAAAAGAAAATTAAATATTATAATACCTACAAAAGACCAATTATAAACTAGTTAAAAGTTCCTAAGTTAAAATATTAGAAGTACCTAAATTAAATAAAAAGGGTTAAATCAAGAAATCAAATGATTTTTGATTTAACTGCCCTGTTGACTGAAAAGTCTGTTTATAAAGTCCCAAGACAAAGAGATGCTTGGGGATCTCTTCCATATTTTTGGAGTCATTATTTTTCCTGATTATTCTTCAGAGAGTTCTTGGACAATATTTTCCTAAGAGGAAAAAGGAGAATTGATTCAGACCTGATATACCAGTTAGGGAAGCCTTACCTTAGGAGATCTAAGCTACTTGGATGTTGGAACCAGCTCGAGGGGATCCATATTAAAACCATAAACGGTTTCGGGTCATGGTTTGGTTGAACGTGGTAGTTCCCAACTGATTCGGTCATCTATACAGAGGTCAGATCTGCCTGTGAATTGTTAATGATGGGTAATTGAGTGTGTAGGTTTCAGCCATTGGAATAGCTTCACCTTTCAGGTATGAGGTTTTTGACTTCCTATTTTGTTATCTAGTATAATTTATGGTTAGAATATGCAAGTGTTTATGTTATATTTCTAACCCTATGTTTACAATTGTTTTCCTGTCAAAATATTTAAGGGTTTACATTTTATTTATAAACCCTATATATGTAAATTAATTCTTGTTTAAGAAATATTTAGGGTTTATTTATGGTATAATTAGTTATGCATTTGTTTACAACTTAAACTTTGTTTTGCTAAAACCTAGGAGTTAATATAATATCACCTATATGTTTATTTACCTTTGAACTCTACTAGCAGATTCCATATTTCCAGCAGAACTATAATTAGGAACAAAAGACTAATTCAGGTTAAGATATAAACAAAAAATAAATTTAAAATACAGTTAACTAATATAGTAAACAAAACCTAATAAATAAATCATTTACATTATATCAAGTATAAACAGAACTGTATTCTAAATGAAGCAATACTATAAACACACTATTCTATATTTAAGAATAATCATCAATTCAAAGTATTAAAGCTAAATTGAAACCCATCGAAGACCTCTCAGGGTCCGTATATATATTTCTACCAAGAACAAAGGTTAAACAATATGTTTTCCCATTAATCAAATAATTTCATAAATTGAATCTATAGTCCAAACATCGAGACCATCTAATGGTATGAGAATATAAACAATAATCCGCATCAAACCGTATGTTTATTATACCAACTACATCCACGAAATTGTATGTAGTAAAGAAACTATCAACATAATAAATCCATTGCATGTATAATAAATCAAACCCTTTATATACTTACATACTACATTATAAGGATCACATGCCATAACGAAAGCCCCAAGGCAATAAATCAACCATAATACTATGTACAACATCCATTAAAAACCTAAATAAAAATACACAGAGGTTGCAGGATCGATTCCTGTAGGCATTAAGCCCAAATCAAATCCATACATCTATAAACCCTTAGAACCATAATGATCGATGATTGATTCCTGTAGGGTCTGTTTATTTACAAGTCACCGTGACGAATCCTGTAGGATTCGATATTTATTTTCTACCTCACGCTGTAGCGTTTCACTACTAAAGACACACTTTATAATTACACAGTGTGTACATTAAAATACATCTAATCTCTACACAGTGGTCGAAAGATCTAGATAAATTTACCCATTGTAACCATGGCCCTAGACTCTATCTATTAACAAAGCCCTTAAACATTAACGCAACCATGTCAACGCTATGAGAGTAGAAACGAAACCCATCGAAGGGTTATACCCTGTCACAGCTCTTACATTTTAAGCATAAATATTTATCCATAAACAAGTTTCCTCCATAAAAAATGATAATGCAACTGTCCAATACACTACCACAGCTCAAATGGCGGGAACGCCAATGCCACATACGGCATGGCCCCCAAATCCAACAAGATTGTCAACGTTTAGCCATACAATAATTCAAACATTGATTTCTATTACACACAGTCCATTTAATAAGAATTATAGCCACAAAATCCACACAGTATGCAAATGCTGTATATTTTTATAAACACAAATCATTATCAAAGCCATTAAGGTTTTACACAGTCGTTTCAACTCGGCCTTGCACCATTGCAAGCAATGGTGCTATCGCCTTTCCAATAATATAAACTTATTTACAATACATAGAGCCTGTCATGAGTTACCCAGTCACATTTTTAACATAGAGTTCCTATTAACAAGTCCAAATACATTAAAGTTTCAGCCTGCAGGCACTAACCCCAACAAGGAAAATCCCCAATTCCTAACGCATCCATGATGCTTACCAATTCAAATTACAGACAGACCCCTTCCCAAAACACAACCATTTAGAAACCAGAGCCAAGCATTCAAACCCACGATGAGTAATAACTCTGTCACAACAACTAAGCAAATGAGCTAACAAGTTAAAAACTTATTACAGTAGGCTTACCTGAATGGGTATGGTATTTCCCGCAGAGCTACCCATGAACCATGACCCAAGAATTTTGTCCACCCTGCAACCTGCAACACATAGCAGAGTCCACAATGAGGAGTATGTTTAGTAACCAAACCAAACAAACAACAACATTGCCAAACCAAGGAGGGTTACTAACCTCTCAACACGACCAAACCATTGAAGTTCCACACTACCACACATCACATAGGCAGAGCTCTTGCAGCTATGCTTTGAATGACCAAACAAACGGAGGATCCCAAGCCCTAAAATTGAAGGCCACATTCCCCAAGGTGCATTTATGTTGCCACCCTGGCCTCTATTAACGCTTCGCAAACCCATAATCGTATAGTTCATGCCAACCTTAGAATTTATCCCAAAAACAACGTGCATTACAAAACCCCAAATATGAATCAAATTACATAGGGTTTAAGCAATAAGTCCATGGCATATGAAATATTCCATGGAGTACTATAGGACAAGGTTTTTATAATCTTACACCAACTATTAAAACCATACACTAAGACTATGTTTAAGCATGAAAAAATTTATAAAGTCTTTTATACCATAATAAGTATGTGCCACGTAAATAATAAGTGCAGTAGTGACCAAGTCACTATCATAAAGTCGATAATAATAACAATAACAACTCGTGCAACATAGGCTATTAAACCATCCATCCTGGTATCAATATCATCTAATAACCATCATTTTGTCACTAGGATAGATCTGTAAAACTGAGTGATAGTGACGAAATGAACAACATGGTTTGTTAAGCTTTTACAAGCCGTTTTTGTAGCTAAGCGCACCTGCATGGAAAATGGAAAGAAATGCATTAGTTCGTAAGAACTAAGTAAGCCCGATGTGACAAGTAGAAAATAGTTACCTCTTAGGTGGTTACAAGGGAAACTAGTCCCACCACTCCACCCCTTTATGCAATAACAAAGTTAAGTGAGAATTGTTTACACAACAAATAATGAAACATTATAATCAATGGGTATGTAATTGAATTAACTAACATACATGTAAATTCGTAACCATAGATCCATATAGTAAGAAACATCACGACAACATAAGTATACATTAAATAACGACATGAAGAAATATGAAAGCATAATGTAAAAAAAGATTACGACTTTACAATACAGTAATCAAAGTACAACAAACTCCGCACAAGTTGAAGTAATGTCCAACGTAGGTAGTTTTGACTAGCCTAATAATATATATATTTTTATTTTGAATTTTTGGGGACATTGCAAATTCCTAGAGTTTAAGGATTACGTTATAATACATGTAAACCTTTGATTTAAGTCTTTGGAAAGACTATGGTTTAAACGAAGACCTTTCATGGCATATTTCATATTCCATGAAACCATGGCATAGCTATTTCAAAGAGGGTTTTGTTGGGTTTTTAGTGCAAAAGTTGGGATATAGACTATGTAAGAGTGGGTAAAAATCGTACTGCTAGTGGTGACCAGGGTGGCGCATTTATGGCCCATTGGGAAAGGTGGGAAACGAGTCCCAAACCCTGGCTTTGTTGATTTCATGGCTCATTTGGATCTGTTGTTGTTGGTGGTTTGCATGATCTTGGCTCTTGGGGTTTAACGCTTGGCATGGAGCAACATACTCATCCTACATGGGAGAGGTATGCTCTCGGTTGGGTTTTCCAAGGTAGTTTCATTTGTTGCTTCAGTCTAAGGATTTATCATACTTCTAACGGTCCTCCTTTTCTATTTTGTAGGTGACAGGGGTTGCCACAAAGCATGAATCAATGGTGGATAGTGGGACTGTTTGCGCTACCCTTCTACAAGTAAGCCTTGCGAAAGCATAGGAATTTTACCTCCACGTGCAATGAATAACATAGCGTGAGCTCTGTGTTGGAAGGTGTTTTAATGTTTGTGAATGTTTGGGTTATGGGTCCAAAGGTTTGGGTCCTTTGAGATAATGGGCATCCATAGATGCATTTGCAAATATTATTTCGATGACCAAACTGTGTGGAGATTTTGAGTCATGTTTGTTCAGACGAAGATTCTGCTCTGAAATACATTTTAGTTTGTAAATAAATCGTGTGGTTTTGATATATATAATGGAGACTCTGCATTTTGGTTTTTAGATGATGTGTTAATCCATTGCGTGACAGTGCCATTTCTTGCAATGGATTTATGTTAAACGTGACCGTGTTCATTTTAATTGTAAATTATAGAAGGTATATTTTTATGTATTCACAACTGGGGTTTATCATCGATACAACCAATACCTTGGTAAGGCTATGGATGGGTTAATGCATGGACTAGTGTTTTAACGCCGTGTGTGAAATGTTATTTTGGCAGTGACACCAACAGGATTCGATCCTGGCTCCTTTAAGTTTATACATTGTTTTAATATTTTGATTTGTATAATGTGTACAGTTGATTCTTCATTTTGTTCATTAAGGGAATAAGGTGTAACTAGGTTAAGATTGCTCATCCAATTTATGGTATAATTATTTAAGCTCCAGTATGGAAATTTTATTTAGTTTCTGTTTTATGCATCGTGATAATGCTATAGTTTATATATAATAGATTTGTTGGTTGAAATAATAAGCCTACTGGCATAATTATTTAAGCTCCAGTATGGAAATGTTATTTAGTTTCTGTTTTATGCATGGTGATTATGCTATAATTTATATATAATAGATTTGTTGGTTGAAATAATAAGCTTGTTCGCAATATGAAATCTGCCAGCAACGAAAGATATAGAGTTGGATTTTAATTAGTTCTTTGGTTGATAGATTTCTTTATTTATAAACTATGATTTGCTTTTGTATATACATTTTAAGAATAACCCAGAATCTAGATAACCTAAATAGGATATATTTCGGTAGAAGGAATACATCAAAAGAGAATACTAAAAAGTATAAACAATGAAAATAGTGATGCAATAATAATAGAGAACATATAATTTCCTGTAGTTTAGAAAGCTGATAATACATATATGACAGTCTAAATAATAATGAATCTAATCTATATTCTTCTAGAATTTAATCCTTTCACTTAATAAGTAAACATGCATAAAATATAAGGAAGATCCAGAAACTTCATACCTGCATGTTGAAGCTCTTTTTAATGGTTGGAAACCCTGCACACTCAAGCCCATAGCATTAACAAGGACACAGAAAATTCCGGCCTCTGTTGAGTGTAAGTGAATAACTTGGTAACTACCACGTTCCACCCAACCATGACCCAGAACCATCTTGGTTTGAATCCGGATCCCCCTGAGCTGGTTACACCATGCAAGTAGCTTTGAGCTCCTAAGGTAAGGCTTCCCTATCTGGGATAACAGGTTCTGTATTAGTTTTCTTTTTCTCTTGGGAAAAATGCTCCCCAAGAACTCTCTTAAGAATAATCAGGTAGAATTTTGGAATCATCAAAATATCCCTAATCCTCTCTTTGGTTTGGGTCTTTATAGACAGACTTTTTTAAGGAAAAGGGGCAGTTAAATCAAGAATCATTTGATTTCATGAAATAACCATTTTTACTTTATTTATGTAATTTTAATAGTTATTTAAATTTAACTTAGGAAATTTTGACTAGTTCCTATTTTGACTCTTGGATGTATTTAATATTTAATTAACATTAGGAATAATAATAATATATAAATACTTTAATTATTATTCATAGTTACTAGCATTATTACTTGTACTTACTCTTTTATACATACATACATACATACATACATACATACATACATACATACATACATACATATATATATATATATATATATATATATACTATTTTTTAACATTTTAACTTTAGGTATCATATAGCATGATCCCTAATCATATGACACTTTTCTTTTCGCTTAGTCACTTTCTTTAATAAGGCCTTCACGTAGGGGTTAGAACAACTAGGTTAGGAAACTATAAACCTCCTTGCATGTTGGATTTCCTCATATAACATGGTAGTTCTTTAGTACTTTGATGAGATACAAAAATTTGAAATTTCATTTAATCACTTAAAAATAAGTAAGATGAGATCAATGTTTTATTAGAGTCGTTTTCACTCAACATATTAAATTTTTAGTAACTCCTAGTGTTTATCCAGAGCCCATACTCAATGCTACGAACATGGAGTTACAACTTCGTGCTATTCCAAAGCTCCTCGCTCAACACTAATGCTAGGATGTATTTGTAGGATACACCTAGGGATACAATGGCCAAGGATCTGATTTTCTTGTAATATCCTGAATTTTTGACCTAACACTTATGGGCATAAGACCCATTGATTATGATGTTACCTTGATGTTTAATTGGTTTATTGGGTCTAAGACCCCACTGCATATGAACATGATGATTTGTTTGATATATTGGGCATAAGACAATTGCATATGATATATCTGTGTGTGTGTGTTTTCTTTTATTTGGCATGGACCCTGAAGCACATGGTTGATGAGATGTTTTGTGTTGAGTGAGGAGCTCTGGAGCACATGGGTATCTGGCGTATTTTGTTGAGCGAGAAGCTCTGGAGAACATGAGTATTTATATTTGTGTTGAGGGAGAAGCTATGGAACACATGAGTTATGAAACATTTGTGTTGAGCATGAAGCTCTGAAGCACATGAAAAGATAAAATTGGAAGTGTGGGGCATAAGCCTTGGAGCCTTCCAAGTTGATTTTGAGCCTAAGCTATAGAACATTAGATCCTTGACCATTGTATCCCTAGGTGTATCCTACAAGTACATCCTATCATTAGTGTTGATCGAGGAGCTATGGAATGGAACTATGTTTGTAACTCCCTGTTTTTAGCATTGAGTATGGGATTTGAACAAGCACTAGGAGTTACTGAAAATAATTAATTATGTCAAGTGAAAACGACTCGGATAAAATATTGATCTCATGTTTCTTATTTTTAAGTGATTAAATGAAATTTCAAATTTTTGTATCTCATCAAGTACTGAACAACAACCATGTTATACAATGGAATCAAACATGCAAGGAGGTTTAGAGTTGCCTAACCTAGTTGACCTAACCCCTACCTAAAGGACTTATTAAAGAAAGAGACTAAGGTAAAGAAAAGTGTCATGTGTTTAGGGATCATGCTATATGATACCTAAGGATAAAATGTTAACAAATGATATATATATATATATATATATATATATATATATATATATATGATATGTATAAAGATTAATCATAGTAGTAATACTAATAGCTATAAGTAACAAAGAAAGGCTCCATATGCTATTATTATTACTAATGATAATTCAATATTAAAATACCTACAAGAGTCAAAATAGGAACTAGTCAAAAGTTCCTAAGTTAAATATTAAAATTACCTAAATTAAATAAAAAGGGTTATTTCAGGAAATCAAATGATTCTTGATTTAACTTCCCCTTTGACTGAAAAATTATGCCTATAAAAACCCAATCCAAAAAAAGACCTGGGGATCTTTTTGTTATTCCATAATTCTACCTAATTATTCTCAAGAGAGTTCTTGGAGAACATTTTTCCTAAGAGGAAAAAGGAGAATTGATACAGAACCTGATATCCCAGATAGGGAAGCCTTACCTTCGGAGCTCTAAGCTACTTGCATGTTGGAACCAAGCTCGAGGGGATCCAGATTGAAACCAAGAACGGTTCTGGGTAATGGTTTGGTGGAATGTGGAATTTCCCACGTTATTCGGTTATTTAAAGAGAGGTCATATCTATCTATGAATTTGATAATGTTGGGTATTTGAGTGTGCAAGATTTTCAGCCATTAAAACAACTTCATCTTGCAGGTATGAGGTTCTTGATTTTTACCTTGCAAACTAAATAGGTTTTATTATTAAAAGAATAGATTGAATTCTGAATGAATGTCTAGTAACTGTCTGCTATAACTAGGCTATATTTTTTGCATTACTTCTTTCTTCAATTACAGGTTAAACTCATTGTTTATTAACAGATGTATTTTATTATTATAAAAAGGTTAGGTTATCTTTTTCTTATAAGCATGCTATTCTAATATATTGTATTCATGATGGATTAAGCACCTTTAGTGCTATTTATAGGATGGTTTGGTTTTTATTTCATTTCTGCAATTTATTTCCTGTCTATAAATTCAAGTTCAAAACCTAGAAGTATTTAAAAATAATCCTATATCTTATCTCTGCTGGCCGATTTCATTTTTCTAGCAAGATTATATTATTTACAATAAACTAAAATTTTATCTATAATTATAGCCTAAATGTCTATGCATAAGATTATAACTTATATATAAATTGTTGAACAATTTAAATAAAATATCGTAAAACAAAACTATAAACAAATCATTTCCATTTTATAAACAAACAACATTGAATGCCAAGCTATCGAGACCTCTAAGGTCTGTAGGATCGATTTCATCGTATTTCATAACTACACTATATACCAATATCATAAACAATCAAACCTAACCTAAAAGAAAATGAATCAACACATATGTATAAATCAAGACGTTAAACGATCGAATCCTGTTGGCGTTCATGCCAAAACAAAAACTCCACACACATCATTCACAACCCACATAGCCCAGGATCGAATCTTGCGAGCTCACAGTTTTAAAAAAAGGGTTCATTTCGGCCATGACCATCATCGAATCTCGTACGGTTCAATTCACAAAATTTTATCAATGCTGTAATAGCCTACAATTGTTCAACACAGTCTATGCTAACAACATTTAAAATGCAAGAAGGATTAAAACGAAACCATTGTCCTATCAACATTTCCACACATTAAATACCAACAAAATATACACATTGTAAATTGTATTCAACATTTCCACACAGTAATATAAACCCCAATTTATACGTTGTAACCATATTCGAGGCTCACAGCCGAGAAACAAAGGAAATCCATTAACACAAAGCATTGCCTATGCTACCATAGCAATAACATACATATCATAAGTTTAACACCACAATTCACGGCCATATCCAAAATTTACGCACAGACAAGTAAACAGAATCATAAATCACCATTTAATAACATTTCACTAATATTTTACATAGTCGCTAAGCTAATTGGCAAGAGTTCCATTGCTATCAATGACATGACTCTAAAGCCAAATCAACCGTGTTAAATACCCAAAACGATAATTTAAATTATATACATCAATTTACACAGAGTCAAAACCTTTCCAAGCTAGGAACCGTATCCACGATTGATACACAATAGTGAATGCATTTTTTTATAACCACTATAATTTAGATATAAAAACTACACAGTCATGATTCCAAACTAATGCACCATTGCAAGCAATGGTGCTGCCACCATTCGAAACCTATCATTCAAAACCAAAACACAAGAGCTTATGTTAACCATCTAGCCATACATTCAAGCTATAAATACAAAATTACATTTACAGAGCTGAGTCAAAATCATTCTTGGCTCGAAGACACCAAACTCAAATATCATAAACCCCAAATACTGTCATACACATCTATGGATGCTTTTAACTACAAACAGACCTGTATACAATCGAAACCCTTAACCAAAGCAAGTAGTCATTCATCATTACAAACATCGAGCTAAAATGCTCTGTCAAATAACTCTACATAGAGGTAACAAGTTCAATACTTGTTGGTTGGTACAGGGCTTACCCATGAAGGGTAACTCATGGATAACCTGGTATACACCACGACCCGCGTAGTAGGAACCATGTCACATGCACAGGAAGAACAAAAACATGATTAGGAGTATACCAATCCTCCAAACGAAACAATTGGTAACAATGCTTCAAACCCGGATGGAGGGCATACCTTCCTAGGCACAGATGCAAGCTAGACCTCACACCATAATACAAACCAGAGAGTTGAACAGAGCTCAACAATCGAAATCCCAAATGAATCCTTCCTCCACTACAGACCAAGCTTAAGGCTTGACTACCCCACATCTCGAGGAGTATTTAATCTGCCAACTTGTCCACCACCAATGTAGATTTTCATCCCCATGCCTATAGTTTCATATACCTAAACCTACTTTGATAATCGAAATGCCTTATGCATTAAAAACCCCATCTTATGCATCATGGACTTAGGATAAATCCAAGGTTCATGGCATAGGCAATATGGCATGAATGGCCTAAAACATACATTTAACATATGGTATATAAAATTTAAACAACATACGGGTAAGTCCTGTAACTTAGGCCTTTAAACCTTTGAACATTAAAACATTCCAATCATATGTTTTAATTATTAAAGTATCTAGGAATAATGTATGAAGTCGTAAAAACCACAATAATAATGGTAACCAGCTAGATGTAGCTATAAATAAACCCATCCATGCATAAACGATAATGCTAACAAATTAATAGGAATCACTAAGTTAGGATTGAGGTCCTTTTGTCTTCCAAAGCAGTGAAGTAGTTTAGCATAGGTAGCATTTCATTATGTAGCCGTCATAGAAAATTTTCGTCACCTAATGAACCTGCACTTAAATGAGAAGAGATGTATTAGTTCAACATGAACTAAGTAAACCCTGTAACGTCAAGTAAAACCAGTTACCTCTCTAAGTGACCCTATAAGGGATACAAGTCCCGCCACTCCACCCCTTGACATTTACAAGTTGAAGTTAAGACTTTCCATAAACCAGTAAACAAAACTTATAACTAGTAAGTAAGCTATAAACTAGGCACACATACACGTAAATGCATCCTAAGAAGTAATTAATGAACAACATAACCATCTAAATCAGATCAAATAACTTAAATACATTATAGATTTAAATTAATAACCACATCGGGGAAAACATCTAGAAAGGGTAAGAACAACTTACGATATTTCAGTTTCGCAAACAAAGTTTGACACATTCCGCAAAAGATAAGCTAATGTCTAGTAAAGGTAGTAATTAACTAGCCTAATAAAAATTTTTTTTTTTCAAATTTTGGGGACATTACAGTTCCAAATATTATGCTCAACATCAACTTGGAATGCTCCGGGACTTATGCCCATCACTTCCAATTGTTATCTTTTCATGTGCTTCATAGCTTCTTGCTCAACACAACTGTTTCATAACTCATGTGCTTCAGAGCCTCTTTCTCAACACAAACATTTAAAATGCTCATGCGCTCCATAGCCTCTCACTCAATGCAAACATTAAATACTTCATGTGTTCTAGAGCTTCTTGCTCAACACAAAACATCAATTACTCATGTGCTTCAGAGCTTCTCGCTCAACACAAACATCTCATCAATTATGTGCTTCAGGGTCCAAAACCAATGCATGAAATCATATATATATATATATAAAATATGAAATTGACTTATGCCCAATATATCAAACAAATCATCATGTTCATGTGCAGTGGGGTCTTATGCCCGATATACAAAATAAAACATCAAAGCAACAACATAAGCAATGGGGGTTATGCCCATAAGTGTTAGGTCAAAATTTGGTATATTACACTTCCCATTCATTACATTACATATGTAATAATTTTATTTTCATTTCAAAAATCATTGGTGAAACAAACTTGTAAAACTCCGCATTAGTTTTCTTTTCAAGTGGTTACTTGATCTCATGCCCAAGTTTCATATTTGATAAAATTTATGGAAGGTTTGAGGAAGAGGCTTGAACATTGGTTTATGGGTTTGACCTAATGTCATGTTATAATATGGGGAACTCAAGGTTCATGTAAATACCCTACAAGAAAAATGGAACTCTCTTGTTGTATCATTCATGAAGTGAGGAAAAAAATGAAGCATGAAGCATCAAACTTGTATGCAACAATTGTTCAAACTTGGTGCTTTCATTGTCACCATTATTATGGACTATATGCAAGAACATCATGAAAGTTGCAGCAATGAAGTCCACCACAATGGTGGATTGGAATCCTAGAGTTTCCATACTCAATTCCTTATGAAAATATTGTATGCATTATCGAAAGGCTTTCAAGACTATCTCATTCAAACGCTTCATCACTTACCTGGAAGGAAATTTTATGCAATGCATAAATTTTATGAGTTCCATTAGAATGTGAATATAATTAATTGCATGGTTAAATCCCTCATTTCTGTGTAGAGTTTTTGAGAGGTTTGGATTTGGTTTAAAGAATGGTTTAGACTTCATCAAGTCATAAAGTAAGTGAAAAGAACAAATAATCCGAGTAAGGTGTTAAGATTATTTTATTTTATTTAAAAAAAAATTAATATATTTACAAAAAAATATTTAATAATACAAATAGAGGATGTATCGTAAAGAAACAAAAACAAGAAATAAATATGAATAGGAAATTGGTTGGCAACAAAGATCTTTTATTTAGTTAACAATTGTATATGTACCTCTTCTTTCCATAACTGATTAAATGTAGACAACGAGTTCGCCTCATTCTAAAAAACATATTATCTCTGAAGTTTTCAAAGAATAAAAAGTTCAAAATCAACATGTTATACCACATTATTGATTAAATGTAGGCAACGAGCTCACCTCATTCTAAAAAACATATTTTTTTTTCTTCTGAAGTTTCCAAAGAAAAAAATGTCCAAAATCATCATGTTATTCCAAACACCATTAAAAAATGAATAAACAAAAAATATAGATCCACCTAATAACACCACTCTCCTATGCTGCTTTAGTTGCATTCTCAAACAAAACAAACTCCCAATAAAAATTGGCAAACACATAATCCCAAAAAGGGTACTGCATTATTTCCAATCTAAAGTGGAAATGGAAAAGCCCATCCTACATACAAATTTTGTCCTACCCTTCCTTGAAAAGAAGGCCCCGGTAAATCACTAACCACACAAACACTAGGAATATGTAGTTAACCGCATGGAGGCTTCCCAGAGGAATATGTGAAGGATGCAATCTATCTATGGTATTTTTTGTCTTCATTGCCGAGGCTATCGGACTTATTGGAGGTAGCAGAGAGACATCACAGCAGTGTTGGAATTTGGTTTTTAATCTACCCATCAAAATATTCTTTTCTAATGTTTTGACATTTTATATTACCCGTCATGAAACGTTTTGTTTAAAATTTTAGCCTTCAAGAGTGAAGGTTTTCTAAAAATTTTACCGTTCAATAATTAATTCTTGTTAATTTTTTTTCAAAATAATATTTTTTTTACATTTTTATATTAAAATAAAAAATGGTCATTATTAATATCTATCATGATACATTAACTTGATTCCTATTTATTTTATGTACTATTTCTGTATTGAATTAATATTATATAAAATTATAAGTTAAAAAGAATAATCACAAATACACAGCTGGTCTGGTACACATAAATACCCCTCTCTGGAAGTAGTTGGGTTACTTTGCTCCTGTTTGTTTGGACCGATAAGAGGTAAATACGGTGTCTTAACATGAAGGTATTGGTAGAGGCCAGGATATAATAACACAAATAGATGTAGTGGTGGATAGAGCTAAGATGATGTGTATACTAAAACCCTGACTTTTTAAATATATTATAGGACCAACAAGGTATGGGAGACCTAGACTTGTGGATGGGCTATAGATTGGATTCACATTTGCCCTGCTATTATAATAATCCATACAAATAGATACCCATTGGTAGGGATACTCAGTCTCACAACATAATGATACGAAGGGAAAAGAACAAATTTGAATCGAGGATCACCTCTTAGACCTTTGATTAAGAAAACACTTTAAATTTGATATTCACATTAGATCACAAACTCAGATGGCCCAGATTTGAAATAGTTTTACCGAGGTAATGGATGGGTTATAATTTTCCAAGATATTCAATATTTCTGTAGGAATTGGTGATTGTCAACTAGGCTTTTTAATGCTAACAAAATTGAGTTTAGTTGCATAAAATAATTTTGTTCATAACTTATTTTCAAAATCAGCCTTCAACTTTGTCTTCGACTGTTCACATGTAAATCGAAAATTACAAATGCATCAATTTTACCTAAATGCTTTACAATTTGTTTTTCCGTAGTGTTAAGATGAAAAATCACGTTTTTAGTTTAATTCCATAATTGAACCACTGGATTATGTGAAGCTAAAAACTATGTTAAAAAACCTAAAAGAGTTTCACTTTAATTTGGCTTTTAAATTATTGTTGGTTGTCTTAAATACGTAATCTATAGCTTATTTGAGCCATTTCTTGCTAATTTTTATGGATTAAATGACAAGAGGAATCTTACTCATTACCAGTACCTCATACAGCTATAAAACAGGTAGGGAGGTAGGTGCGGTAGGTGGTAATATACTCCATGAATGAATCATTGTGATCTTTATGCTGGGCAGAGTTGTTAGATAATGTGAGGTGAACATGTTTTAATAGTATGGCTCATCCACCACATGCCCAGGAAGGTTTTGATATGTGTACTAGGTGCCCACAAGAAGCTGTTATCCAAATATGATGCAATGGGAGCGCGCAAGTGCGCACATGCCCCTAATGATGCGCTCGTGTGTAAGTGCGTGCACACGTATGTGGAAGCTGACACGTGTTTTCTGTGATCGCATACAGGGACACGCGCGTGTTCCTGCATTGAAAAAAAAGAAAACAATGAACAATTTTGTTTTGTTCACAACACACCCTCAAGCGCGCAAGGAGGCGAAAAAACCCCCCAAGGAGGCGAAAACGACACCCAAGGAGCCCAAAGAAAATCTCCAAGCTGCCTAAAACGACACCCATGACATTGGAGTAAGGTAGACAAAGTAGGAATGCCATTTTTTTGTTTATTTATTGTTTTTCAAATAAAATTAAAAATTAAAAAAATTGCAAATAAATTGAAATTGGTAAAATTTGATATTACAGATACAAATTACCTAAACACAATGACAAATACCAATGAACCATCCTAAGAAAGGAGTGAAACAAAGTAACCAGAGGATCCAAACCCTGAATTAAATGAAGAAAACCTCAAATTAAATGAAGAAAACAATGAAGATGAATTACACTGGGATTTAAACCAATTAAGAATATTGCATGATGAACTGAAGAACACGTGGGAACCCTCTCGGGTTTCCCTCACCACATAAATGCAAAACATAATAGATTCTATCAACATTTCCCATAGCGAGATAACCAATTTGAGCGAATATAGAGCTCAAATGAGAGAACATTATAACATTCGTATATCCAAAGAGGATATAAAAAACCTGAATATCACAAAATCCCAACTGTGGAGAAAATTTATAGATCCAAGAACATGACAACCTCTAGATGTGAGGAAGAGGTGAGTTTGCATGGATTGGTATAATTACTAGCCATGGAGAGAAAACTGGAGGAAGAGATGGTTCATGGTTTTTGACAAGCCTCCATGCAACAATGTTGAGGTCCCACGGTATTTTCTTAAGAAATTGTGGGCTGAGTTTGTGTTAGGGATTCATGTGAACTAATTTGACATCATCAAGTTCTACCGTGTCGGTTTTGGCTCATCCCAAGATCGACCTCATGCCCAGTGGAACCCACTCAGAGGACCTATTGCACCTAGGTGAGATCCAAATGCACTTCCTCAACCCCTTGGGTTAGTTAGTGGGTTAGATGAGATCCATGAGTCCATTAGATGTGCCACACAACACCTTCTCAGGAACACCACACTTGTGGCTATGTCCTCGCAGAGCGAGCAAGACCACTCCGAGATACACACTTTTGCATGGTCTATTGGTGGTGGGTGAGGGAGAGTAGCTATAAGTGTTAGTCAGGATGATCCATCCAGATCGACGTGACCAATGCCACATCGTCTTTCTCGTTGTCAGAAAATATTCCATGTTTCCACGTAGGAGCATGCCATAGAGAGCTACCTACACCAGGTTAGTTATTGTTTTAGTTAATGTTCAAGTATTGATTATACGTTATGCAATCTCATAATTTCTAATAAATTTAACTTAGAATCAGATGTTAATGACTTGATTTGTATTAATGTACAACTATTCAGTGCTGAGTCTCCAACACCTGGGTGGGAGGATGTTGGTTCCTTCAACCTAGATGGATCCATGGAAGCTGCAAAGGACATTGCGACACCATACACACAGGTATTTTTTCTTTCAAAAATTAAATTTAATGTTAGTAGTTAATCTTGTCGTCCAATGTAGTTAATATTTAATAATTGAATCTAAATATGTTTGTGGAAATGAAAACGTTGTCTGCAGAAGTGAGTGCCCAGCCATCCCCACCAAGGATCAACATATCCCCTCATGAGCAGGTATGTACTAATACATGAGGCCATGAATATGTACGCAGGTCCGAGTACATAGGAATGTCGATGTCACTATCTCTCCATCGACTACCTTTTTCCCACCATATATTCTAGGTGTAGCCCCTGGCATACATGTCCCTTTCCTTGCATCTCTCCCCACTCCATTCCATCCACCCCTTTCCTCCTATCCAACTCCCCCTTCTTCGTGATAGCCTTCTCTCACTCTCCCCGCCCCACATCCACCCTCTCCCTTGCATATTCCCATGTTTCCACCATCCCCCCTCCGACCATGATACACTATCCATCCACATTCACCCATTCCTCCACCCCATCGCATACCTCATCCCCCTCCTTGATATTACCCTACCACCCTAGTTTCCTCTTCCAAGGCGGCCCATTCCATTCTACAACCAGTTGGGTTTTATCGGCGTACATCACCACTTCGCCCACTCTAGTCAAATACCTCTCCTACTATGCCCCCTAGTTTTATAGCTAACATCGATGTGGCTACATCCTCTACTATGCCATTAGAATAGGTTGTCTAGCCCACTTCTCCACCTGCCACCCCTCAAGACCAGCCGATTACTCCACTTGCCAGCCCCCAGAACCAGCTTGTTGTGTTCACGGTGAGATTTATTAGTTTATGAAAATCTCGTGCAATATTAATGAAAATTAACATAGGGAGTAAATGGTATAAGTTATCTTACTGTTTAAATGTTGCATGGTGGCATTGCTAAGAGACTTGGATCACGGAGGATGGAAACCCACCCACCACTTACGGTCTCATCTGAGGTGAGTTGTTTAAGATTTGAAAACATAATTTTGATCTTTAAATTGTGTTTTGTACTTGTATATTTTCCTGTAGCAGTTGACATTTGATTTTTGTCATTTAAGAGCCCAAGGGGAGGTGTTCCAAGCGGCCAGAAGAATCGAGCTTCCTCTAGCTCGAAGAAGAGGAAGATCGATTTTGGAGGTGCACCTGGAAGATTTGAGGGTGGGCAGGAGGATTGATAAACCCTCCTATGTACACTATCCATGATGTGGAATTTTGGCATGAGTTTCCATATTTTGTATAGGGCACGAGTTTCCATATTTTGTATAGGGCACGAGTTTCCATATTTTGTATACGACATGAGTTTCCATTATATAGACATTGGGAACGATGGTCCATTTTTCAATACTACTATATATGATTGTAAATTTTTGTATCTTAATATATCATTTTGCACTTCTCTATATTACTTTGGCTTTTATTACAGATTTGCATTCATTATGTCAAATGTAGTAGTAGTTACAGTTGATGCGCTTACAATACTTATTGTTGACGAAGCAATAAAGTCTGAATGTTCACAATAAAATGCATAAATTTTTTAACACTGTAGGTTAGGTAACAAAAAATTACACAATTGCATAAATGTGTACAATAACAATGATAATTTTAAATACCAAATACTTGATCTAGTAAATCATAGTGAAAATAATTTTTCAATATATCAAATTTTTCCATGAAGTATTCTTCTTGCTACCAAATAATTTTATCGAGATCTTTTTCTAGTTTTCCAAGCCTCCCTTCACCCCTCAGCCCTTCCATTTGTGGTCTCGGCTTGTTATACCTAACTTCGGCCTTGCTATTGCAGACCTAAAACTTCAGGACCTAGAACTAACTAGACACCTAACCTAAAACCCTAGCTTTCTACCCTTCCAAACCCTTCCTCATTTCTGAACCCTAAGCTTGGAATCTCATACTCCTATCCTTGACCTATAGGATCTGACCTTCACCCCCTTTCAAAACCCCTTCTCTATCCTTATCATCCTTCCTGGGACTCTACAAGTCAAGCTATCTGAAACCCTAGCTACCAAGAACTTTTGGAGAAGAATCAATTCTCACTAAAGTTGGGCACTCATTACAAAAATAATCATTACAACAAGCACACCAAGTAACCTTAGGGTTTCTCAAATGCCACAATCCCTAGCCTTCTTCTCTTACAAAAGATACAAAGTTAAATACTTTCTTCTCTCGTTAAGGTAAATTTCATGAAGAATGTCATCTAGCTCTTTGTTGAACTCTAACTCCTATAGAACCCTAAATCCTATTGAACCAACATACTAACACCTATAGTCTTATTTGTTGTCTAAATTGCAATAGAAAGCACTTGTTTTCCTTTGGTATTTACATAGTAATTATTATCTCATTTTGCAAGCTAGAAATTGATATTCGAATGATCCTCTCTTACCATTTGATTGACTGGAAATTTCATAGTATTGATGAGATTGAGAATGATATTGAACATGACTGTTGTTGGATTTCATTTGTTACATCTACTTTGTAAACATTGATTTTGATAAATTTGGAAATTCATATCATTTGAAGACGAAGTTGAAATTGCTTACTCTCACTGAATACATACATATTTGTTACGCTATTGTTGAGCACTTGCAATTTTAACGATCTATTGTACTTGTTGAAATTTTAATGATTTAAGGGTTAGCATGTATAACCTAGGGTTTATAATCAACAAGGAAACCCTAACCCAAATGGTGTTTTGGGGTTAGTATTCATAACCTAGGGTTTAGATTCAATGATGAAACCCTAAACCTAGGAGGGAAACACTAACACCAACCTTACCTCACCATCTCTTGTGGCCTCTTATAAATTACCCTTGTGTTTGTATATGAGCATGCCTTGGATTGTAGTCATATGTCACATATTATTTATAGACTAATCAAATGAAATACTTCAAAGCTTAAGCATGGATTACGTCACATAAGCTAGGGTTAGAGCTTCATGAGCACTCCTTTTATAAACCGTAGTGAAATAAGTAAAACATAGCTCATCTTCCACAACTCATACATTAAAAAATCATTAGATAAAGAGGCTTTATAATAGGCTTATGCCTAGAGTTGATACGAATAAATTAACATGTAATAGACGAAGGAATGAAGGAAAGGATGGGAAATGAATGCATAGAGAGTATCAACCTTATATTTATACAATAGTCATTAGGAAATTTAAATTTAAATTGGGCCTTCCAAAAAAATACAAATTCCATGTCATCATGTATTAGCCAATCAAAAGGCTTTAAAATTCAAAAAGGGAGCACCTCTTAAACAATTTTTAAATATAAATTTGGGGATAGGTATCATAAAAAAAACTACTTTTTTTGTTTGTATTTTCGACATATCTCCTTGTGTTTTTACTCAAATTTTAATTGAGAGAGCTCATTGGATGTGGAATTAAATATTCCACATCCAACGATTACCCATTGGGCATACTTTTGACGGGCCTCGCTACCCCAAAAACAAGAAATACCTGAAAAATGTGATGATGATGCCATCATCACATTTTTTTAGGTATTTCTTGTTTTTGGGGTCACGGGGCCCATCAAATGTATGCCAAGTGGGTACTCCTTGGATGCGGAATATAATTCCGCATCCAACGAGCTCACCCGATCGAAATTTGAGTAAAAACACAGGGAGATATGTCGAAAATAGGAACAAAAAAATAATTTTTTTCTTTTCTTCCTCCAAAATTAATAAATATTATTTTATTATTTTAACTATTATTTTATTAATTTTCCTTAGGAGGCCCATTTTGAGTTGAAATTTACTCTAATGCACCATGCAAGCATCATAGTGAAAAGTAGCTAAACATTTATTACATGTGTTTTGGACTTACCTTGTCCATATCAATAGGCCTTCTACTCCATTTTCTAACTTTTACTAAACCTAGGACTATCTATAAAACTTGACTGTAATACTACCTATTAGGCAGCTATAAGGCAAACCTAAACCATTCTATTCTAGCCTAACCCTTGCTAAAACCCTTTCCCGAGACTCCTACCTTTCCCTCTCTCTAAAGTAAGGCTTATTCCTTTTATTTCCACACTACTTAGACCCCCATGACTCTCCCTATATATCTGACTGTGATATCCATTTTGGACATCCCTAGAACACCACTAAGTCATCCTAAGCAACCCTAACTTTTCCCTTTTCCATAGCCCTAACCTCCTAGCATGCTAAGACCCTAAAAAAAGGATAACTTCGCCACTATTTGGTCCTTTAAATTCCTCTTGGCTTGCCTAATTCTTGATTGTAATGTCCTATTTAGGGAATCCCTAATAGCCTTCTTACCCACCTATTCTTCCCTAAGGCCACTTCCTTCCTAACTTACCCACTCACTAACGCCTCACCTCAAATTTGTCCAAAACCAAATTTAAAGTGGCGCAAAGACACCCTAAAGGGACTGTATCTAAATAATCATTCCTAGACATACTTAAACAAATTTGATAGTGGCATATAAACAACCATAACTTGTAAAAATACAATAAAAGGCCTTGTATTGCTTGCAAGTAATTGTGTCAGCAAAATCCAGTTGAATATACTTTTTATCATTCCTACTTGACTGGAAATATAGGACTGTCATAATATTAAATGCTTGGTTGGCAATACTTTTGTTTTGAAATTACCTTTCACTAATTCAAAGTGCCATTCCAACTCTTGTTTATCATTAGTACTTGCATTTGGGATTGTACACTCATTTTTGGAAAGCTGGAAATTAGTGTTTTGGACTGTCTTAATCATTTTGACTTGGCTGGCAATCATTCTTAGTTTGACAGTTCTATCTTCATGAAAAGTGGATTGATTGGGGCCTATGTCAATGTATGTCGGTTGCAAAATAGGTTGAATTTGTACGATATGGTAATAACATCCCTTCAACACCACTAACATGCATAATTGAAAGGAAAGTTACATCCAATGTAGTTCATGAAAGCCTATCTATGTTGTAGTGTAGGTATATATCTTCTACGTATATGGTTCTACTAGTTTCTAGTTAAGTGAGACTAACAAATATAATGAGTTCATAAACCCCACTTTGTAGTTCTATGTCTAAATATGTAAACCCTAGCTTTTAAGTTTGTAGTTTCTAGTTCAAAAACCCTAGATTTCTTGACATTTGTTCTTATAGATTAGGTATATGGTCTAGGTATTTGTAATCCTCATTTTTTAGGTTTGTGGTTTGTAGCTCATGAAATCCTAGTTTTTTTTCTTCTATTTATGCATGTAGCTTAGGTAGGTGTTTTAAGTATTTCTACATAAGTGAGACTAACGGAGCACATGATCTCTATGTATGTGAATTTCTACTTTATAAAATGCTAGTTTAGAGTTATATGTATAGATTTATATACCCTATTTTTTAGGTTTATGGTTTGTAATTCGTGAAACCCTAGTTTTTTTTCTATTTTCTCTTGTAGATTAGGTATATGGTCTAAGTGGTTCTACATAATAGAAACTAAAATAACACAGAAGAAAAAAGCATGTGTGAGGAGGGTGGAAACGGAGACTAAGAACAAGACTACAATATCACCAAATACGTTAGCTCTTTTCTTTGTATATTCTATAGGGTTGGAACCCTAATTCTACCTCCTTTTGCCTCACAAGAAGAGCTATGAATTCTACAAGACAACCATCAATTCCTCTAGTATTATATCTCCTTCTCCAAGGTTTACTTACATTTATAAACCCTAGTGTCCTCATGCATATCCAAGTTTCCTCGTGTAATGCATTCCTCCTCTAGTTGTGTACCCCATCTTCTTATTCCCAATGCTGCTTGACATATGTTTTAGAGGTGGTTACAATGCTCCAATGCTTATCCTCAATATGTGTTCCAAGGTGGTTACTATGCTCATTTGCTTCTCCTCAACATGTGTGTGAACATGGTCAGTATGGTCCAATATTTCAGTTATCTTCATCCTAATATCACAAGGAAAACCAACAAAATAAACCCTAGCCCAAGTGTACGTTAACACCATGAATATACATCCCTTAGGGCACGATTTCCAAGCATATAACATATCTAGAATCTCTTATTACAACAAATTACAACATCAATAAATCTACTCTTTTATTTTCAATATATATGTTAAAAAAATGATTTTCAATATATGTGTTAAATCACTTAACAAATTGAACCCATGGTTTTTCCAAATTTGAATTCATAACCAATGCCAGAATATACCCGATCATGAAGATAATATAACTTGAAATTCAAATATGCAAGTACACAATATTTGGACAAAAAGAACAATTCATATATCACCAAACATTTTATGGTTGAAAATATGGTCAAACATTTTATGGTTAAAAATTCAAGAATTTGTAAGATTCACCAAGGCTTTTACACTTTAAGAAATTATGATCCTTAAAATTTTCCATGCTTAGGCTTAAACAAGTGGAAATTGAGCAAACCCTAGTTTATGAAACTGATGCAAAATGAACTCACTCGCCCATGCAAACATGGTGGAGAGGGCCCACTAGAGGTAATGGAATTCTAGGAGACGAACGGAGTTGACAGCTCATCGATTCGACCTTCGACTGTCGAGTTATGTCGATTTGAAAGTCGCATGAAAATGTTGTTCAAGGACAGTTGGTGACTCTCGGTCTAGGAGTGAAAAAAAATGGAGGAGCAAGATTGCATGTCATTGTTTTTAACAAGTGTGTATCGCCAATGCTGATATGGGAACACTACCAATACTGGCATGGTTGAGGGTTTTGCAGAGTTGACCCACCAATTCGAGAGTTGCATTAAAGGAAATTGAGAAAAACCCTAGTTTATGAAAATGATGCACAATGAACTCATTGGGCCATGAAAACATGGTGGAGAGGGCCCACCATAGGTAATTTCATTCTAGGAGATAAACAGAGTCGACGGATCATCGACCCGACCTCCAGTTGCCGAGTTATGTCGAGTTGAAAGTCGAATGAATGTAGTTTAGGGACACTTGGTGACTCTTGGTCCAGGAGTGAAAAACCAAACAGAGGAGAAATATTTTATGTCGTTGTCTCTAACAAGTGTATATGGTTAATTCCTATATGGTAACACTACCAAGACTAGCACGGTGGAGGCTTTGCAGAGTTGACCCACCAATTCGAGAGTTGCATTGAAGGAAACTGAGCAAAACCCTAGTTTACAAAATCAATGCACAATGAAATCATTGGGCCATGAAAACATGGTGGAGAGGGCCCACCAAAGGTAATGACATTCCATGAGATCAACGAAGTCAATGGCTCATTGAGTCGATCTCCGGTTGTCAAGTTATGTCAAGTTAAAATTTGCATGAAAATGTCATTCAGGGACACTTGGTGACTCTCAGTCCAGGAGCGAAAAACCAAATGAAGGAGAAATATTGCATGTCATTGGCTTTGATAAGTTTTTATGGCCAATAAAGATATGGGAACACTACCAAGACTGGAATGGTGGAGGTTTTTGCAGAGTTGACCCACCAATTCGAGAGTTGCATTGAAGGAAACTGAGTAAAACCTTAGTTTACAAAACCGATGCACAATTATCTCACTGGGCCATGAAAATGTTTTGGAAAGGGACCACTGGAGATAATGGCATTCCAGGAGACCAACGGATTCAAGGGCTCATCGATCCAACCTCCGGTTGCAAAGTTATGTCGAGTAGAAAGTCGCATGAAAATGTCGTTCAAGGACACTTGGTAACTCCCGGTCCGAATGCAAAAAAACAAACAGAGGAGCAAGATTGCATGCAGTTGGCTCCAACAAATGTGTATGGCCAATGCAGATATGGGAACACTAACAAGACTAGCATGATGGAGGGTTTGGCAAAGTTGACCCACCAATTCGAGAGTTGCATTGAAGGAAACTGAGAAAAACCCTAGTTTACAAAACCGATGCACAATGAACTCACTGGGCCATAACAATGATATGGAGAGGGCATACTAGATTTAATGGTATTCCAGTAGATGAATAGATTTTATGGATCGTCGATCCAACCTCTAGTTGTCGAGTTATGTCGAGTTGAAAGTTGCATGAAAATTTTGTTCAAGGATACTTGGTGACTCTCGGTCTGGGAGCGAAAAACCAAATGGAGGAGCAATATTGCATGCTGTTGGCTCTAACAAGTGTGTATGGCCAATGATGATATGGGAACACTACCAAGACTGGAACTGTGGAGGGTTTTGAAGAGTTCACCCACTGATGCAAGAGTTGCATTGAAGGAAACTAAGCAAAACCCTAGTTTGCAAAACCGATGCACAATGAACTCACTGGGCCATGAAAACATGGTGGAGAGGGCCCACTAGAGGTAATGGCATGCTAGGAGACTAAATGAGTTGAAGGCCCATCGATCTGAGCTCTGGTTGCTGAGTTATGTCGAGTTGAAAGTCGCATGAAAATGTCTTTCATGGATACTTGGTGACTCTCGGTCAAGGAGTGAAAAATCAAATAGAGTAGTAAGATTGCATGTCATTGAATCCAAAAAGTGAGTATTTCCAATGCTGATATAGGAACACTACCAATACTGGCACAATGGAGGTTGTTTGTAGAGTTGACCCACCAATGCGAGAGTTGAAGGCCTACTCCAACTCACCATAGAACATTGACCGGGGATTCGATGGACAAACCCTCGGTTTCGTTGGGATCGTGGAATTATATTATTGCCTTGGTGGCCTCCCACCCAAATCCGCATGGCTTAAGCATGCCTCCAAGATAGATTTTTCAAACTAGGATTTCACTCTAGTGGGGTCCATGCAACATTGGAAATGGTGCATCGACCTTGCAAAACCCTGTGCCGGGTAGCCGTGGGTGGTGTGCCCATGGAGGCCATGCCCAAACACACTTGAAGGTGCCAAAAACTTTGGAAATTGCTACGCGCTTTGGTTTTTGGACCCGTACCCAAAATTTGACCAGGCGTCCTTGAATGGATTTTACAGGCCTACTGCAACTTGCCGTAGAATGTTGATCATGGATTCGATGGATGAACTATTAGTTCCATTGGGATCATGGCATAGGATTATGTCTAGGGTGGCCCCCCACCCAACTATCCATGAACTAAGAATGCCTTGAGGCCAGATTTTGCAAACTGGGGTTTTGCTCAAGTGGGGTCCATGCAACCTCAGAAAAGGTAAAGTGACCTTGCAAAAACCTGTGTCGGGAACAATGGGGTAGTGTACCCATGGAATCTATGCCCAAACACACCTAGAGGTGCTGATGGATTTGGAAATTTCCACCCGGTTTTGTTTGTGGACCCTGACCTTGAATTGGCCCTGACGTCCCTGAATGGATTTTGTAGGCCTATTGCAGCTCACCATAGAACGTTGATTGAGGATCTGATGGACGTACTATCGGTTCCATTGGGATCGTGGCATGGGATTATGGCCAAGGTGGCCTCCCCCCTGACTCCGAAGAACCTAGGCATGCCTCCAGGATAGATTATGCAAACTAGGGTTTTTCCCAAGTGGAGTGTAAGCACAATTACCCAATCTCATTCAATATAGCCATCTGGATCCTCTATGTTGCTAATTTCCTGCATCAATCTCTCATGCTTTGAATGGGGCAAGAAGTAATGTAACTTGGTTGAGTTCTTATTTGAAATTGTTTATAGATGGATGTTCGTTCCAACAGTAAAGTTTGTGAAGTGATAGACCACATAACCTGGTCTGTAATCCACAAATACATTCCCACTAGTTCTTCTTGATTTCCCATCTAGTGTAATATATTCACCCTCAACCACCATCAAGCTAATAGGAAATTCATTTCCTTCATCATCAATGAATGATCTGTTCAGGATTTTCTTAGCTAGAATGCATCGTTCCAACTAATAATCTATGCCTCATTCATTGTCTTTCAGGGAAACAACTGCATATATGTGTCCTGGTTGTACAATATCTGAGATATGTTTGTAGTATGTCGAAATCATTGATTGAACCTCCTCTAAGTGGGTTTTTTCAATGACTACACGTGGGTCTACTGCAAGTGACACACAATCCCAATAATCAACCCAATCTATGCATTCACATTCATTTGATTCACCACTGCTACAAGGGCTGCAAAAGCAAGCAAGTTTCCGCATCCATATTTCAAATAGGGGGTTGTTTGAGCTTCAAACCGAATGAAATCCATGTGTTCCTTGTACTGTGATGCAACTATAGGAACGAGATCGATCTATGTCAATAACATCTCAAAAATTCCTGACTGGCCTTCCTGCCCCTGTTGATGTGTGTTGCACTTTAGTTTGATATGACATTGTTGCAGAGCACCATTGAAATATGGATTTTGCATATTTGATTGGGGGTTTTTGGTAAACCTCATCTCCTCCCTTTGTAGTGCGGTCTTGATGCATGCACCGACCCCGTCATGCTCGCCTTTGCCGTTCCCGGTATCAAAGTAGTTCCATATATGCAGCACATTCTAAGTATTATGTAACATACTCATCCATTGGAAGACACAATCATTTTTGAACTGGCCCACACACCCACTTGACCATATCCAATGTCGATCCATCTATATATGTCCCTCCTTTAGATGATCATTAAAAATTTGAAAACAATGTTGCACATAATGCAGATCATGGCATCTGTTATCACTTATGTAAAAATTTGTCTCCTTATATATTATCCTGTTGTTAATGCTGCTCTCAGGGCCATGCCAATACGTAATATGCACCATGATGCTGACTTGGTCGGAATGGTAGTATTGACTTTGAATTTCATTTTGTGGCTGAAGGTTGTAGTTTTCTGCAAAATACACAATTGACAATATGGTCCCAATGGAAAAGTTGTCCCTGCATTTTCTGTACTGCTCATCCTGCCATCGTGCTACATGCACATGTTGAACATACTGCTCGATTTTCTTATAGAACTCCGTAAAAAAATGACATACCCGTACCCATTTCCATGAAAACAAGGGTCGTATTAGAATACGAGATTTAAATAATGTATATGTAGAAACTGAACAGGTAAGAGGAAAAACATGCAATAATCATTTGCACCTATGAATTCACCAATGCAATCTTTTTACTTTCCTTCGCACTATCTAATTGATAAGTTACATACTTGAAGCTCTGCATCTCCACACTCATATTTCCAAATTGATGCTCATCGCTTGCATGAATGCAATGGTTCAAAAGAGAAAACCCACTGCACCTGCAACAATTCCCATATAGACATGATTTTCCATAGTATTTTTGTCCTTCATGCCTTGGACACATGATGCTGACAATAATATCTCTCGGTGCATTTGATGGTATTATGGATTCATTGCAGCTCTGCTCAAGGTTACTATGCAAATCACAAAATATATATTTATACGTGTCATAAAAATATTCATATTCTGCATGGTATCTACAATAACATGTGTTTCGATCAATGCATATGCGAACGTACCATGGTTTACATTTCTCAAAGGACCGTTGGCCCATGGTCAATTGTGTGTGCTCATTCCTGAATCTCTCATAGATTTCAATATGTTTTGTGTCAAGGAAGTGTTTGACGTGGGGTTAAGGTTTGGTAGAACCTTTTCTCATATTTATCACATCTCTTTGTGTTAACCCTAAAGTTGAACCTAGACTACGGGATTCAAGCTTAAGGAAATATTGTTTTAAAACTGTATAAATCAAATGAAATCAAACTGAAAACACGAGCTGGTATGAAACCAGGGCTAAAGGAATATCACACAACTATGAAAGAACTAGGCTGGTATAATATAAAAGCTGTAAGAAAATCAAAGTATTTCTAGAGAATAAAAACTGTATATAAAATAAAACAATCACTGCAAAGCTGGACTAGTATGAAATCAAGTCTGTTTTGTACATATCACACAATCATTACTGCACATACGTGTATATTATGAACATTTGTAAGAAGATGAAAAATACAGGTTGGTAGGTCAATAAGAGCTGCAATATAATCCACAAAAACTGTATAACATAAGATAAAATACAGAATTCAATAGCAAGGTTACTATGATCCTGAAGACAAGAAGTGAAACTGCCACTGTCTATAAAAATATAAACATAATTGTATCTCACGATAAGAATTAGTGCAATGGAATATGAATGACCATATGCATAACAAAATCATCAGAAAAACAATTTATAACATACAGAAGCAAATCATCATCATGTTTCATTCATAAACAGAACCTGTACAAAAGCTGCATCAAGTCTATGTCATACAGGCAGTGCTCTAAAACAAAGCTTGCATAGTTCCAAAACAGCCAACCCCTATCTCCTAGTCGAGACCCTCCTTTTATACAAAAATATTCTATCCACAAACTAACAATAGATCCTATATTCAAGGATCGAACTTCCTTCAAAATTGGGAAGTTAATCCCTCTAAAAGGTATTGGACTACAAGTGTCATACATGTGTCAAAAAGGAACAATATAAGTTCAAAATTAAATAACAATTTAACACCTAAAGGCTTCTAGAAGCCTCTGCTAATGTGGCTAGGTCACTAAGAACCTGTGAACGCTTTTGAAGTCGAGCAAATTCAACATCTTTACTATTTTCCTTGTACTGGGATTTGACCTGCTCCAACTGTCTTTGAATGGCTCGCTTTTCCTTGAGAATGTCCTTTGAAATTACTAGCAGCTTCTGGTACTCTGCTTCTTTGTCTTCCATGTCCTCCCGGAGTCTTTTGTTAGCCAGCATTAGTTTCTCATTTATGTCTTGTAAGTATCTTGTCTGTTCTTTATAGGTTTGAAGAGATCTTTTACACTGGCCAAATTCTGGGGAGATATCCAAATCTTCCTCTCTTATGCAACCTCCTTCTTTAGGAAAACTTTTTGATACTGAACCTTCATCAAGATTGTCTTGCTTATCTGTACAGAACACTGCTGGTATAGAACTTGCTACACCCTGCATATCAATAAATCTCTCCATATCTTCACCATATTGGTACCTTGCTGTATGTACTGTTCCCTCGCTAGCAGCATCTTCTATAACTACAACCTCCCTGTCACCTTCATGTGTTGTTCTTTCCTCCATCTGCATCCTTTCCCTCAGTCTGGTTCTTGGCTTGCTTTCCTTGAATAACTGTTTACAAATATTCCTTTTTCAAGCTATGCTTTTAAGAATATCACTGAGTTTTTCTGGGTTTTCCTGTGTGCAGGGTGTTTTAGGGCATAAACTGTCTTGTATGGGATTACAAACAACATTCTTTTCTTCATTCTTACCCTCCTGAACTGTCTTTTTAGGGCTTGTTTCCTGTTGGTTAGCATCATCCAACATATTTTTACCTTTTTCCTTAGGGTTGTCCCTAAACCCTAACTCTGCTAACAGGGATTCCCATGTTCTTTCTTCCTTATGCAGCTGAGCTAGAACTAATAATTTAATCAACCCCTGGTGATAAATAGAATGGGCTGTATGCTGAGGATGACTTTGAACCTTAGCAATCATTTTTTGGAGGCTTTTAATAAAGTAAAATGGGAGATTTACCTATACAACGCCATGAATATGCATTAATAGTTTTAAATGGCACTTTAATACCATGTCGTATCTTCCATCACATGTAATGTAATTCTGAATCACCTCCAAAGGCACCCTCCATGATGGCTTCATTCTGTTAATGTGGACTCCATTTTTCCAGTCAATTTTTTCACATCCAGGTATTAGGAACTCACTAAAATTGCTTTGGAAATCTTTTTGTTTGAACCATCGTTCACCCTATGCAGGGACATTTATTGCCTCAGCAATAAATTCCTCATTGACCCTAATAGTTAAGCTTTGTAACTGAACCCTTTCATCATTGTAATTTTCAATGAAAGCCATGGTCAATTGTGAATGGTAACCCTGCAGTTTATCACAAAAATTGAACCATCTTGACCTCTGTATTAGCTTAGCAAACCTTGGAAATTGCTTTATCCAATCTGTGTTATTTGGTTCTAGTCTACAAATGAAGCCTCCAGGCTTTCTTTTCACAACGACCTCTGGCTCCTCCTCTTCGGTTACCTTTGACATTTGAAACCCTAAGGGATTTCAACTCAGCTGTGTGGACCAATAATGCTTTAAATCTCAGATAAAAACATATACATTCTGCTGCATCTAACTCTGTGGTAAATCTTCAGTTTATGCTAACATCTGGACTTGTGAATAATATCTATGCTTGTGTTGGTAGTAACATTAATCTACAAGCCAACCGAGTGACAATGCCAACGAAATTTGAACTAAAACTCGTGATAGCTCTTACCCCTAAACCTTTGTCAATCATTCAAATCATAAAAGCCTTCACGCTGTATTGTCCTGAACATGGAATTTTATACTGCGGCTGCGTGCTCAAGAAAAGCAGTGCTGTAACTTCTTGCTCCGAAATGCAAGGAAGCTATGTACAATGTATTCCAAACCTTGAAACCACAATCCCTAGGGTTCGAAAATAAACCCTAATTTCCTGAACTTTTACATAACGCTGCTCGTGATCAAATGGAGACAGACAGTAAACCAAACAAGCCTGCGAATACCCTTCTTCAGCAGAATAATGAGAAACATTTTAGGGAAAAATGTGCATTAGGTTGCTTTTGCCACGATTACTGCTAGTACTCATTACATGAACGGTTTCAATTTTGAAATGACAACACATGTATTCTTCCATAATTGCCACCATATGACTCATCATTTCGTGGACATGAGTGCATTTTATTTAAAACATGTCCATATCGAATGTCCTATATTTATGAATATGATAAAAGCTTATTATCATTCTATATTCCATGAAATAAATAATAAATCTTTCAATAAAATACCATTTGGACATTCTTCCATCAGAAATCAATATGCTGCCAGCTCACAATATGCTGCCAGTTTGAAAAAACACTGCCAGCTGTAATAATTCACCCTATAACATATACTCTTTTGCACATACATGGGCTCATAATTAATGAATGAAAATTTTGATGATTTTAGGTAACAAAAGGAACCCTAATGGTGAGTAATCAATGTTAAAATATAAAACAAAGCAAAATAAAAAAACAATAAAAACCAATCATAATAAAAAATTGAAAAATAAACAGGTGAAACAACCCTAGAGATAACATCTGGCTCCGTCTGGGGACAAAGTTTCTCTTAGAGACTTTGAGAACTTGCTGACCAGTGCCTTCAAAAGTCTGTTAAGGTTACTTCTGTCTTATTGGGATGGAGTCTTATTTGCAATAACATGATATATACAGTGACTATGTACAAATAACACCTTGTCTTTCACTCTATGTAAAAGTACTTTAAGAAACGTCCATTGACTGGACCTGCAATTTCTTCACCTTTCAGATTTTGTAAGACAAAGGTATTATTTCCAAGGATCTTTATGATTGAAAAAGGCCCTATCCATAAGTTATCAAACTTCCCATGCTTACCTTTTTCGTCTTTTCTTGCATCCCATCTGAGCACAAGATCACCAACTGTAAACACATCTTTTTTAACCTTTTTATCAAAGCTATCTTTCATTCTTTTTTGATGTTTCTCAGCTGTGTCCTTGATGGATTCTCTCTCCTGCTGCAACTGCACTATCTGGAACATTCGTCTCCTGATATCATCTAGCTCTTCTTCAATTTCCTGCACAAACTTAATGACTGGAGTGACCAATTGAACAGGGAAAACAAAATCAGTCCCATAAACCAGTTGGAAAGGGGATGTCCCAATTTATTTTTTAATTGTTACTCTATCAGCCCATAGAGCAAATTTTAGTTTGCTGTCCCAACTTCGTTTATTTTCAAACAACATTTTCTTGATACTGTTTACAATGTTTTTGTTGCTAGATTCTGCTAATCCATTTCCTTGTGGATAATATGTGTGGACTGTTTAAGGATAATGTTTTTTTCTTGACAGAAATTTACCATCTTTTTTTATTTGAAAGCAGGGGCATTATCAATGAGTAGTTTTCTAGGGCATTCAAACCTACTCAGAATGTTTTCTTGAAGGAAAGTAATTATAACCTGTTCTGTTGTTCTCCTTGTTGGCACTGCTTCCACCCATTTTGTGAAGAAATCAGTGGCAGTCAAGATCCATTTATGCTGTCCACTAGAGGGAGGATGAATTTCACCAATGAAGTCTAGTCCCCACTGCTGAAATGGACCATTCATAGAAATAGGTTTTAGAGGTAAGGACTGAAGCTTTTGCTTACCTACAAATTTCTGACATTCGATACATGATCTAACTTGATGATATACATCTGAAAACAAGGTAGGCCAGTAGTATCCTGCTCTCAAGATTTTGAAGGCAGTTGCCTTCCAATACTTATGTCCTCCACAAACTCCACTATGCAACTCTGCAATCACAGCATCAACTTCATATTTCTCCAAACATTTCAACAGTATTCCTCCTGGATCCTTCCAATACAAAATCTGATCCATTAAAACATACTTCATGGCTTTTATTTTTAAGGATCTGCATTCACTCCTGTTCAATTCAAGAGGGCACTGTAAATACAAAAGGAAATACACAACATCCCTATACCAATCAGATTCAGCATACCTGTTATAAACCTATTCTTTATTGTGCTCTATTGTCATAATCTGCGCTGACTGTTCTGCCATGACATGAAGATTCAAAACCTGAAAATTTGACTATGTCAGAAGTTTATCTAGTCCTTGTCCTTTTACCAACTTTGTTGGCTTAATTTCTATGTCATATTCCATGACCTTAGCTATCCATCTGCCTCTCTTTCCTTCGCTGTCAGACTGTGCTAGAATCTCTTTAACTGCTGCATTTGGGACATATGCCACAACTTTAGAATGTAAAACATATATTCTAAAGAATTTAAGAGCCTTGACTAAAGCATAAGCCTACTTTTCCATTATATTATACTTTAGCTTCGAGTCTCTTAATGTTTTACTGAAGAATGAAATTGGTTGTTCCAGATTATTAGAGTTCTTTTGTAACAATACAGCAGCAATAGTGTCATCTGATGCAAATGAGAATATTGTGAAATCTTTTGTATAATCAGGAGCTATCAGCACTGGGGCTTCTATCAATGCTTGTTTTATGTTTTCAAATGCTTGTTTAGCCTGTTTAGACCACTTAACCTCACTATCCTTTTTAAGCATTTGAGTGATATGCTTTATTATTTCTGCAAAATTTGGAATAAACCATCTTAAAAAATTGATTTTTCCAAAAAAGGATTGAATTTCTTTTTTGTTTCTGGGAATGCTGATTTTTAAGATAGCCTTGACTCTTTCTGGATCTATCTTTATTCCCTCAGCAGAGACAATATGGCCTAACAGTTTGCCTTCTGTCAGGGCAAAGTGATATTTTTTAGGATTTAGTGACAAACCAAACTTCCTACATTTGACAAAAAATTGTCTTAAGTGTTTAAGATGATCTTCATCAGACTTAGAAAAGACTGTGATGTCATCTTGGTATATCACAACAAACTTTTCATTTTCACCCACAAAAGCTATGTCTGTAGCCCTTTGAAAAGTAGCACCTGCATTCATGAGCCCAAAAGGCATTTTGTCATACATAAAGGTTCCCCATGGCGTGGTAAATGCTGTTTTTTCCCGGTCCTCTGGATGAACTGCAATCTGGTTATAACCAGAAAATCCATCAATCATTGACATTCTGTGAGCACCTACTACCCTCTGCAAAATCTGATCTATCTTTGGCAATGAATAGTTATCCTTGAGGCAAGATCTATTCAAGTTGCGGAAGTCTACACATAGTCTTATCTCTCCATTTTTATTCCGTACAGGGACTAAATTAGCCACCCAAGATGAATATCTTAAAGGCACAATGATTTTTGCATCTAACAGTTTTTTCACCTCTTTTTCAATTACTGGCAGCAATGCTGGATTTAACCTTCTAAGCTTCTGTTTAAAAGGCTTAGTGTTTGGTTTTAGAGGGATCTTGTACTGAATTATGCTGGTATCATATGTTTTTAAATCATGATATGACCAAGCAAAAATGTCTTTATATTCTTTCAGCAAACCCAGATATTTTCTTCTTTCATCATCTGACAATAATTTTGACAGTTTTATCATTTGAGGCTGATTTTCAGAACCAATGTTATACTCCATAACATTCTCTTCAGTAGTATGCAAGGTGGGTTTTGTCAGTGTATCATCTTTTGAAAACAGTCTTTCTAAAGGAACAAGCCCCTTAGGAATAAAATTCCCTTTTAACTCCACAATTTTATGATCAGCAATTGAATTATTTGTGCAAGGTTCATTTTCTACCCATTCTGAATCTTGTTCATGATCAACAATATCATCTAAAAATTCACCTACTAATTCGAGAAATTCTTTTATTTCCTGATCATCATTAAAGACTTTCCAATGTTTAATATTATCTGGGACAGCAGGTCTGTATCTCACATCAATTGGGTATTTCAGATGAGTTACCTTTGGGACTTTGAAATAAGCTACTGCTAAAGCTAAGGAGTCAGCTGTCTCATTATATTCCCTGGGGACAAAAGTGATATTGAATGCTATGAAGAAGTTTTCAATTAGATCCCAGACCTCATTCCTATAAACTTTCAATAACTGCTGTTTTACTTGGTATATATTTTTTACTTGCTGAATTATTAATTCGGAGTCGCCAAATACAGCAAGTTCCTTAATGCCCAAGTCTTTTGCTGCTCTTAAACCAAGGATCGAAGCCTCATATTCAGCAGTATTGTTTGTTGTTTTAAATTCCAATTTGTACATAAGAGAAATGACCTCACCTCCTGCTGAAATCAATAGTACTCCTACTCTTGCCCCCTCTTTACTTGATGCCGCATCGAAATACATCTGCCATAAACCATCTGGTTCTTCTCTCTTTACCTGAACTGGGATGTCTTTTTGTATTTTTAAAACCCCATCAATTTCATCATTTAGTTGCAACATACAAGAACCAAGATTTTCATCAATTGAATAAATCGGATGATTATTAGGGTGCCTACTGTCACTTACCAAATATGCCATCTGTACCTCTCTGTAAAGTCTTCTGAATTCTCCTCCAAATACTGGAATTGTAGCATATGAGATATCCATCTGCAAAGTTCCTCCCACTTTCTTTGCCCAGGATCTAGACAATAACATACCAAATTTGGGAGAAATATCTTCTACAACAATATCCATCAATACACTCTTCATAGGTACCTGAGTTAAATTCACCACTAGATCCTTGATTACCCCAATACATTTCACTGCCCTAGAATCAAATGCATATAAATCATGGTATGGTTTAGTAACACTCATTCCTAAGGCTTCCATGACTGATTTTGGGATGAGGTTATGTGAAGCTCCTGAATCTAGCAAACAATTATGCAGCAATTGATCATGTATGGAAAAGGTTACATAAAATGAAGGAGGATATTCTGAATTGTCATCAGGATGATCAAATTTTTTTGACCCTACAATTATAGTAGGTTTTTCATCCTGCAAATTAATCTCATCAGAAGAGATAGGATTAGAACTCACTGCATTGCTGAAAGTTTTAAAAGCTGCCTCCCTGTAAACTTTACTTTTAATCAATTCTGTTAAAGGCACAGGGATCTTCACCTTATTAAGCTCATGTTCAAAACTGAAACCACTAAGAGATTTATTAATCTCCTTAGTATTCACAACTTCATCTTTTCTCTGATTTACAATTTGTTTCTGTTTTGCAGGCAAATTTTGTTTAAGAGGAAGAGCTTTCACCACTTTCTTGGTTTGTGTTGCATGTTTTACCCCTGACCTCAGACCAGATGATTTTTGTGGCATTTCCTGACAGACCTCTGGCATAGTCATCTGATAATCATCTTCTTCATATTGATCTAATTCTGTAGCATATTGATAATCAGATCTAGTTAGAAAGTGAGAAGAAGCATCATCATCAAACTGGATAATATTATGTTCTTCTGTTTCCAAATCATCTAACTCTCCTTCATCAATTTTATATGATTCATCATCTCTGACATTATTGTTTTGAAAAGGAGGTTGAATCCTTTGTTCTTCATTTTCTCGTCTGTCTCTCTGTATATCGTTATTTCGTCTTTCTCTTGGGAGAAACCTAGGGGCAAAAGGTCTTCTGAATTGAGTCTGATTTCTATCACCTTCAGGCATGGGTTTATTCTGATTTCTATTTCCCATTTCCAATCTATCAATCTTAGCAGAATTTTTTTTTATGATTTTACTCATTTCATCCATTTTGCTATCTGATTACCTCCCTATATGATTGGATGTAATGATTTCTTTCTTGCCTTTTCTGTCCATAGTTTTGTGTTATGTTTCTTCTTTTAGTCTGTTTGAGGCCAAAATGCTTGACTCTACTTCTAATGCTGCACTTTTCATGTTTTGAAGTGACTCAGATTTTCTTTCTCTTAACAACAAAGAAAACTCAGGATTAAATGAATTTGCATAAGCTAACTTTGCTGCTGTCTCAGTAGGTTTTATTTCAGCTGGAATCTTACTGTACATCTTGTTAAATCTTTTAGAAAAATATCCCACAGCTTCACCCTTTTTTCTTTTTAAAGATTCAAACTCTGTCTAGTAATACAAATAATATTTAGTGTCCCCCCACTGTTTCATAAATGCTTCTTCTAAGGCATCAATGCTATCTATGGAATTTGGTGGTAATTCCCTAAACCATTTTCTAACCTCACCATCTAAACTTTGAACAAAAACTTTCATCTAAACATCTTGATGTCCAAAATTTTGATTGTCTGCAAAACTACAGAATTTATTCCAATGTTCTTCTGCAGTAGTCTCTCCCTGGCCATCGAACCTTGGTAGGTAAATTTGATAATCTCCTCCTGGGAGATCATTGAGAGCCTGAGGTAAGACAAGCGGGGCATATCTTGCTGCTACCATAGCAGCCATTCGATTTTGAGGCTGGGTCATTGTAAGCTGAAGGCTACTTGGCAGATGTGATGAGGGAGACAATTTACCAGGATTTGTTTGACTGACTGGGACAGTCTTTACCAAAGGAGTATGGATTGAAGATAAAGAAGTGGTTCCTGTTTGCAATGCTTCAAGCTTGACCTTTTCTGACAGCAAAGGATTTGTAAAGACTTGGAAATTGTCAACTCAAGAAGGAGTAAATAACAGGTCTAACTCCTCTCGTCCTTTTTCTGAGTATGGATTCAAAGAAGGAACTGGAAAAGATGCAGATTCAGGGATCTCTAAAGCTGCAGGCTATTTGAATTTCTCTGATGAAGTAGAAACTAGATTTTTCCTAGCCTCCTTTAACAATTGTTCAGGATCTGAGACTCCTGGATTCAAAGGGGATGAGGGATTTCCTCAAGTCCCTATCTTCTTTGAATCGACTGTAACTTATTAAAAGGTGACTGAATGTAGTCTATAACAGGTTTGACTGATTCTGCTCACCCTACAAAATCAATTCCATAAAGATGTCGATTACCCAGGGAAGATATATTTTCCTTTGTCCGTCCCCGGTAACGACGCCAGAAGATGTTATCCCTAAAGTTGAACCTAGACTACGGGATTCAAGCTTAAGGAAATCTTGTTTTAAAACTGTATAAATCAAATGAAATCAAACTGAAAAAATGACCTGGTATGAAACCAGGGCTAATGGAATATCACACAACTATGAAAGAACTAGGCTGGTATAATATAAAAGCTATAAGAAAATCAAAGTATTTCTAGAGAATAAAAACTGTATATAAAATCAAACAATCACTGCAAAGATGGACTAGTATGAAATCAAGTCTGTTTTGTACATATCACACAATCATTACTGCACATACGTGTATATTATGAACATTTGTAAGAAGATGAAAAATACAGGCTAGTAGGTCAATAAGAGCTGCAAGATAATCCACAAAAACTGTATAACATAAGATAAAATACAGAATTCAATAGCAAGGTTACTATGATCCTGAAGACAAGAAGTGAAACTGCCAGTGTCTATAAAAATATAAAGATAATTGTCTCTCATGATAAGAATTAGTGCAATGGAATATGAATGACCATATGCATAACAAAATCATCAGAAAAACAATTTATAACATACAGAAGCAAATCATCATCATGTTTCATTCATAAACAGAACCTGTACAGAAGCTGCATCAAGTCTATGTCATACAGGCAGTGCTCTAAAACAGGGCTTGCATAGTTCCAAAATTGCCAACCCCTATCTCCTAGTCGAGACCCTCCTTTTATACAAAAATATTCTATCCACAAACTAACAATAGATCCTATATTCAAGGATCGAACTTCCTTCAAAATTGGGAAGTTAATCCCTCTAAAAGGTATTGGACTACAAGTGTCATACATCTGTCAAAAAGGAACAATATAAGTTCAAAATTAAATAACAATTTAACACCTAAAGGCTTCTAGAAGCCTCTGCTAATGTGGCTAGGTCACTAAGAACCTATGAACGCTTTTGAAGTCGAGCAAATTCAGCATCTTTACTATTTTCCTTGTACTGGGATTTGACCTGCTCCAACCGTCTTTGAATGGCTCGCTATTCCTTGAGAATGTCCTTTGAAATTACTAGCAGCTTCTGGTACTCTGCTTCTTTGTCTTCCATGTCCTCCCGGAGTCTTTTGTTAGCCACCATTAGTTTCTCATTTATGTATTGTAAGTATCTTGTCTGTTCTTTATAGGTTTGAAGAGATCTTTTACACTGGCCAAGTTCTGGGGAGATATCCAAATCTTCCTCTCTTATGCAACCTCCTTCTTCAGGCAAACTTTTTGATACTGAACCTTCATCAAGATTGTCTTGCTTGTCTGTACAAAACAATGATGGTATAGAACCTGCTACACCCTGCATATCAATAAATCTCTCCATATCTTCACCATATTGGTACCTTGCTGTATGTACTGTTCCCTCGCTAGCAGCATATTCTATAACTACAACCTCCCTGTCACCTTCCTGTGTTGTTCTTTCCTCCATCTGCATCCTTTCCCTCAGTCTGGTTCTTGGCTTGCCTTCCTTGAATAACTGTTTACAAATCTTCTTTTTTCAAGCTATGCTTTTAAGAATATCACTGAGTTTTTCTGGGTTTTCCTATGTGCAGGGTGTTTCAGGGCATAAATTGTCTTGTATGGGATTACAAACATCATTATTTTCTTCATTCTTACCCTCCTGAACTGTCTTTTTAGGGCTTGTTGCTTGTTGGTTAGCATCATCCAACATCTTTTTACCTTTTTCCTTAGGGTTGTCCCTAAACCCTAACTCTGCTAACAGGGATTCCCATGTTCTTTCTTCCTTATGCAGCTGAGCTAGAACTAATAATTTAATCAACCCCTGGTGATAAATAGAACGGGCTGTATGCTGAGGATGACTTTGAACCTTAGCAATCATTTTTTGGAGGCTTTTAAACAAGTAAAATGGGAGATTTACCTGTACAACGCCATGAATATGCATTAATAGTTTTAAATGGAACTTTAATACCCTGCCGTATCTTCCATAACAGGTAATGTAATTCTGAATCACCTCCAAAGGCACCCTCCATGCTGGCTTCATTATGTTAATGTGGACTCCATTTTTACAGTCAAGTTTTTCACATCCAGGTATTAGGAACTCACTAAAATTGCTTTGGAAATCTTTCTATTTGAACCATCTTTCACGCTGTGCAGGGACATTTATTGCCTCAGCAATAAATTCCTCATTGACCCTAATAGTTAAGCTTTGTAACTGAACCCTTTCATCATTGTAATTTTCAATGAAAGCCATGGTCAATTGTGAATGGTAACCCTGCAGTTTATCACAAAAATTGAACCATCCCGACCTCTGTATTAGCTTAGCAGACCTTGGAAATTGCTTTATCCAATCTGTGTTATTTGGTTCTAGTCTACAAATGGAGCCTCCAGGCTTTCTTTTCACAACGACCTCTGGCTCCTCCTCTTCGGTTACCTTTGACATTTGAAACCCTAAGGGATTTCAACTCAGCTGTGTGAACCAATAATGCTTTAAATATCAAATAAAAACATATACATTCTACTGCATCTAACTCTGTGGTAAATCTTCAGTTTATGCTAACATCTGGACTTGTGAATAATATCTATGCTTGTGCTGGTAGTAACATTAATTTGCAAGCCAACAGAGTGACAATGCCAACGAAATTTGAACTAAAACTCGTGATAGCTCTTACCCCTAAACCTCTGTCAATCATTCAAATCATAAAAGCCTTCACGTTGTATTGTCCTGAACAGGGAATTTTATACTACGGCTGTGTGCTCAAGAAAAGTAGTGCTGTAACTGCTTGCTCTGAAATGCAAGGAAGCTATGTACAATGTATTCCAAACCTTGAAACCACAAGCCCTAGGGTTCGAAAATAAACCCTAATTTCCTGAACTTTTACATAACGCTGCTCGTGATCAAATGGAGACAGACAGTAAACCAAACAAGCCTGCGAATACCCTTCTTCAGCAGAATAATGAGAAACATTTTAGGGAAAAATGTGCATTAGGTTGCTTTTGCCACGATTACTGCTAGTACTCGTTACATGAATGGTTTCAATTTTGAAATGACAACACATGTATTCTTCCATAATTGCCACCATATGACTCATCATTTCATGGACAGGAGTGCATTTTATTTAAGACATGTCCATATTGAATGTCCTATATTTATGAATATGATAAAAGCTTATTATCATTCTATATTCCATGAAATAAATAATAAACCTTTCAATAAAATACAATTTGGACATTCTGCCATCAGAAATCAATATGCTGCCAGTTTGAAAAAACGCTGTCAGCTGTAATAATTCACCCTGTAACATATACTCTTTTGCACATACATGGGCTCATAATTAATGAATGAAAATTTTTATGATTTTAGGTAACAAAAGGAACCCTAATGGTGAGTAATCAATGTTAAAATATAAAACAAAGCAAAATAAAAAAACAATAAAAACCAATCATAATCAAAAACTGAAAAATAAACAGGTGAAACAACCCTAGAGATAACACTTTGGTTAGATCAAGGTATGGTATGATCATGCCAAAACTTTGTACTAAGTCCTTAACAACATCAATTAGCTTCATATCTCGACGAGGCAACTTGCCGACAAAATCCCAAAAATATTTTCTACCTGGAGTCTGAATATTTTCTCTTATAACAGAGTACTTCTTAACCGTTTTTCTATTTAATTTAAGTATGTGAGAAGTGTGTCAAAGGAGGCGATGTTGCTGTGTGGACTTGATTACAACTGATTTTGATAACCCACGATGAGCTGCACAATGCTATTTAGTACGAGACGTCTTCCCAATTGCATTAAAAGCAGATTGGAGATTTCTAACAATATGATTGTTAGCCTTTGAACTTCTAACCATCTTTATGCCCATAATTCTCCTAACAAAAACTAAATAATTTGACTTTAACAAACATAGTAATAATTGACATTTACCTACATCACCTTTGGATTCAAAATATTCCTTCATTATTTTGCTACTTTGCTAATCGATAGTGAGATTGGGAAACTTACCTTCAATGCGTGACATACAAATTTCATCCACATGGATATGTCTAGGAGTCCTTTTTTCTTGATCTAGACAGTCGAGGTAGGGAAGGTGGACATGATCTACGGATCCCAGGGATTCTTTGTTGCGGTGCTTCATTCACATGTTGGTCCATATTGGGAGTGTGCTCGACATGGTTGTGGTCTTCTTGGAGAAATTGCAAATTAATTATTTCTCCTAGGTCCAATGCTTGATACTCAACGTCTCTCAATATACCCATGTCTTCAAGAGCTTCATCATGGATCATTGATGGATTATTGGTTTGAGACTGTGTTGATGTTGGAATTTGAGTTGTGTCTGTTGGACGCAACCGCTTCACCCGTGGTTCCAAAGTAGAGGTTGTTATGTCATCAATTCTATTAGGATTGTTCATAGTATCAGTGGAAATGTCTGGACCATGTCTCACTCTCTCCATTGCCAACCTGGCCTTTTCTCTTACCTCACATTCCTTTTCAATGGGAATATTCCTTCTAGTTTTTATTACTTTGTTACGTGAGTTTCCCATCTTGAAAAGTTTCTTGATAAAAAATATGAGGTATACCCCTCCATAAGAATAAACAAATAGGGTATTAGTTCCATTATACAAGAAACATGATGTGTTCTAGCATAATTAACTAAATTACAGATATTTTAGTATGGTAATCATTGATATTGATACATAAACACTGATGAAAGGTTTCTCTTTATGTTTGAACTAAAGTTTCATTTCTATACTCTACTTGAGTCAAGTAAAGAGAGTCAATTTTGCAGGTATAATAGCTATAGTATCATGAATTCCTTTTTGTTAAAAAAGTATTGGAAGTCACAAGAATATGAGTGAAATATTCTTCATTTCCAAAACTTTCGGACGAGATGACATTACATGAAATATGCCACATTAGTTGTGAGGGAAGACACAAGTTGGTATTTGGATGTCTTCAGAATAAATTGAATAAATTACACTCCTTAAGTTACAAGTTAACTAAAAAGAACAAATTGACTAATTACACATTGAGGAGGTTTCAAATCCCCCCAAAAAAGGATAAATCATTGAGGTAGAGGCATCCCTTTGAAGCTTAAAGGAATGCTATGATAAATCTAGCATGAAGAGGAGAGCATGGATAAGTAGGTGAAATATTCAATATGGACCCTCTCCCATAATTGTTTCCAAGGTTTTTATACAAATTGAAGAGTCTCAATAGAGAACCTGATCTATGCCATCCTTATGGGAAATCAAAATATATTCATGTGAAAATGATTATTGGTCTACAATGCATACTTTATCTTGTATAGAGAATATGGAAAACTTGGTTAACTATTGAATATGGACCCTCTCTCATGATTGCTTCAAAGGTTTTTTTTTTTTTAAATTGAAGAGTCTCAAGAGATATCTTCATCTATGCCATCATTGTGTGAAATCAAAATATATTCATGTGCAAATGTAAATTAGTTAAAATTGCATACTTCGTCTTGTATGGAGAATATGAGACTTGTTTAGATGTGAAATCGGGAATTCTTCTTGTGAAATTAATTGTTGTCTATGAGAGATATATTGTTATAGGCATATGATAAAACATAAATCAATGAAATGATCTAAAAACTTGTGAATGAAAACAATTTTTTACAATTCACCATACCTATTCAAAATGATCTCTTCTTGCAATGAAACCTTTTAGTTTGAATGTATCCACTAGCTTCCAAGACCACTGAATATGTTTGTTAGATTCAAAGAGTGATATTCTATCCAATAGATAAAAGAGTGTCCAATTGATGATTGAGTGTGAGCCAAATTGCAAAGTTCAGGAACACAAAACGTGTGAATAGTTGTAGAAAACCCATGAAAATTGGTAGCAACACCGGGAATCTAGATCTCTATTTTTTTTTAACTAGTAACAGGTGCATGCATGCGTCTTTATTTGTGCACATGCTTGTATAAGAGCACACGCGTGTACTAACATGTACGCGCAAATAGGCATGCATGTGCTTATGCCTGACATTTACATCAATTACTCACTAACGTTTATCACATTTAAAGACTAACATTCTTCAACAATGTCTTGGTATTCACACATGTACGAGTATTTTTACAATATAGTCTTCACCACTACTTTCTTCTTAGGCCCATGGGTGCCATTATGAGGTCTTAGGCTCCTTACCTATGGTTGGTGGAGGGTAAGAGAGGCCTCCAATATTGACCATAATCACCATCATAATCATCATCATAGTCATCATCATCGTAATCATCATCATAACCATCATCATCATAGTCATCCTCGTCATCATCATCATAGTCATCATCCTCATCATCATAATTGTCATCATCCTCGAATCAAACTTGGACTGGTTGCTTGTTATATATAAATAATTGGATATATGAAGCTCTGTTAATAAGTCGTCAATCGTGTACTTAGAAAAATGCAGAGAGTGCTTGTGTAAGCTAACACATCAAAATATTGGACATGAGTTCCATGAGTAATTGAAATTGACAGCTACTATCAAGAAAGAAGAAAGCATCGGGCTCTGTGGACTCCATAAAAGCCTTTGTTTTCAAATTTTCTAGATGTGATGTCAGAGGGGCCACGCTGTGTGGAGTATCAAATGGATTACTATAAATACTGATTACTAAATATTGAAAATGGGTGAAATCTCATTACTAAATTTTGAAAACCGTTGAAATATTTAATACACATATAAACACTCATTACAATGATGGATACACACTTGTTTGAAGGTTTCTAGTACTAGATGATCTGTTCTATTCTATGGATCGCACATTTGTAGACATCGATGAACAACCGTCACATGAAAATCAACTCACGAGTCACAACCACTATAGTATTGAAATTTTAATCACCCCCATTACTTTGACAACACCCTTTCGACATCATTTATATAATAAATTCACCGTCTTCAATAATAAAAGCTTAACTGATCAACATCTTACCCCCTAGGACATCAGACAATACAAAAGAGAGCACAAGATGAATCGAGAAGACTTATCCCACATGGAAATCGAGGGATAACTTATTCAAGATGAAGTATACTTTCCATCATATCAGAAAAAGTGCCAAAAATGCATTCTAAAAGGTGGCTGAGCTCCTGCACTAAGATCAGGCTTAGATTTTTGCAGTAAGCTCAGGCTCAACTTTCATCATAATCATCATCATCATAGTCATCCTCATCATCCTGATCATCCTCATCATAGTCATCATAGTCATCATCATCATTGTCATCATCCTCCTCCTCGTCATCACCAGCATTATTCATAATCATCGTCATCATCATCATCATCATCATCATCATCATAATCGTCATCACCATCATCATCCTTCTTCTCCTCCTCCTCCTCCTCATTATCCTCCTCCTCCTCCTCCTCCTCCTCCTCCTCATCACCCTCATCCTCATCCTCATCCTCATCATCATCATCATATTCATCATCCCCCTCATTTTCATCATCATCATCATCATCCTCATCCCCATTATCATCATCAGAGTCATCATCCTCATCATCATCATGTTAAATTTTCATATGCTTAGCTAAGACATCAGTATTTCATTTCATATTCATAACAAAAGCATATAAACAGGATCACTGAAAGATAGACAAGCAAAACCATACAAAAGGAACACAAGGATTTATCCTGGGAAAACCCTAAAGGGAAAAACCCAGCAAAAGCTTCCTCAATATAGATGCCCCAAAAAGATAAAAGATAAAAGATAAAACCAGCAAGGAGATCAAAGCCTAATCCTCCTCCTTCTCCAGCTACTTCTCTTCTCCACTAATGTGCTACACAAGTGAGAGTGTGTGTCCTAAATGAGGAGCACTACACCTCTATTTATATTCATCCGTTCACTTAAGTTAACTCATCTATCATGTAGGCTCGAGTTAATCATGTAGGCTTGAGTTACACATGTAGGCTCAAGTAACCACACTAGGGTGCTAATGACCCACCTTTACAATTAGAGAGGACTGCCTCATGACTCTCATTAGTTCTTCCGATTAGAATCATCGGGGTACAAGATAATACAAGTGGTTCTCCCGGTAGGACCATCGGGGACGACAAAAGATACATATAGAGTATTCTTCGAAGTTACAATATTTCAACACATCATTGTCATCATCATCATCATTATCATTATTATCATCACCATCATCATCCTCTTAATCATAATCATCATCATAATCATCTTCATCATAGTCATACCGTCCGTGATCATCATCATCATTGTCATCGTCATCATCATCATCATCATCACCATCATCATCATCAGCATAGTCATCATCATCGTCATCATCATTTTTTATCATCATCGTCATGGTCATCATCGTCATCATCATCATCATCATCCTCATCATCGTAATCATCATCATCATCATCATCATAATCATCCTCATCATAGTCATAGTCATCGTGATCATAATCATCATTATCACCATCATTGTTCATCATCATTTCCATCACCGCCACCATCATCATCATCCTCATCATCCTCATCATCATAGTCATCATCCTCATCATCATCATGTCATCCTCCTCCTCATCATCATGTCATCCTCCTCCTCCTCAATATCATTGTTCATCATCATCATTCCATTACTAATGCTTGAAAATAAAATCAAAGCAAAGTTTCAACTAAACCTATCATCATCATCATCAATCTTCCTCATCATCGTCATCATCATCATCATCCTCATCCTCATCATCATCATCATCACCATCATTGTTCATCATCATTGTCATCATCATCAACATCAATGATCATCATCGTCATCCTCATGATCATCATCATAGTCATCATCCTCATCATCATTATTGTCATCATCCTTATCATCATCATCATCATCATTGTTCCTCAACATCGTCATCATCCTCATCATCCTCATCACCATCATTGTTCATTATCATAGTCATCATCATCCTCATCATCATTATCATCATCGTCATCAACATATCATTCTCATCATCGTAATCATTGTAATCATTGTCATCATAGTCATAATCATCATGATCATGATCATCCTCCTCCTCCTCCTCCTCCTCCTCCTCCTCCTCATCATCATCATCATCCCCATCATTGTGATAGTCATCATCCTCATCATCATCATCCCCATCATTGTGATAGTCATCATCCTCATCATCATTATTGTCATCATCCTTATCATCATCATCATCACCATCACCATCATCAGCATCATTGTTCCTCATCATCGTCATCATCGTCATCATCCTCCTCCTCCTCCTCATCATCATCATCATTACCATCATTGGTCATCATCATATTCATCATTGTCCTCATCATAATCATCATCGTCGTCATCAACATCATCATCCTCATCATCGTAATAATCATAATCATCGTCATCATAGTCATAGTCATAGTGATCATCATCATCATCATCATCCTCATCATCCTCATCGCCATCATCATCCTCATCATCCTCATCCTCATCATCATCATCATAGTCATCATCCTCATCATCATCATTGCCATCCTCCTCCTCCTCATCATCATCATTCCATTGCAAATGCTTGAAAATAAAATCAAAGCAAAGTTTCAACTAAACCTATCATCATCATCATCATTATCATTGTTCCCCATCATCGTCGTCATCATCCTCGTCATCATCACTATCATTGTTCATCATCATCATCGTCATCATCCTCATCTGCATCCTCATCATCATAGCCATCATCCTCGTCATCATTATTATCATCATACTTATCATCATCATCACCACCACCACCATCATCATCATCATCATCGTCATCATCATCATCATTGTTCCTCATCATCCTAATCATCATCATCACCATCATTGTTCATCATCATAGTCATCATCATCCTCATCATCATCGTCGTCATCGTCATCAACATCATCATCCTCATCATCGTAATCATCATAATCGTCGTCATCATAGTCATAGTCAGCGTGATAATCATCATCATCATAATCATCATCCTCATCCTCATCATCATTGTCATAGTCATCATCCTCATCATCCTCATTGTTATCATCCTTATCATCATCATTATTAGCACCTTCTATGCTGAGCGATTGAAGGAAGATAAGACCAAGAAATAATAAGGGATAAATTAAAAAATTGGTAAAAATATGAGCAAAAGGTATGCATTTAAACATTGGAAAAAGGTTAATATTCACGAGTTAAATCAAAATGTGCATTTTGGTTATTTTACTACAATGTCGATGGGTGTAGATTTGTGATCGTGTGGATCTACGGTCGTAAAATGACCCGCTGGGAAAAGTTGTACGAGAGCGAATATTTTGGTAGATAGCGGACTAAGATAATGAGTTAATAGGATCGACGATCACGAGATAACATGGATTAAATCTACGGCCATAAGTTAATCTATAGTATAAAGATGCAAGGTTAAACGATGATAAAGGTTAGCGGATTGCGTAGAAGGGGTTTGATCTAACGGTTCAGATGAAAGATGTAATTTTATCAATGGCCATAATCTAATCCGGAGCCCAAACTTGGGAGACAGTTAAAACAGATGAGTGGTAGCGGAATTCAAAATGCTTTCCACGTGGAATTATTTTGTAAGTTCCGCTGGGAAAAGTGGTAAACAAAAAACAGCTTATTGGAAGCCCCGGAACCATTATCCGTCATATAAAGGTGAGTTGACCAAGGTAAAAGTTATTTTTTGTTTTCATGTTGCGGGTGAATAGAACCAGAGATAGTGCGCCATATTTTCTGAAAGTCAATTCCTTCGCATTTGTCAGCTATCAGGTAAGCCTAAACTTCGAGATTCTTGTTGAAGATTTGTTGCCATTGCTTATTACGGAAAAAGATCAAAGTTCGGGGATATTATGTAGGGTTTTAGATGAAAGAGAAGAAGCAGTTATTGATAGGGAAAGGAATGTTTTTGACCCGATTCTGTCGGTATGCAGTGTCTCTATTTCAAAGGAACATCTATGGCAGTATAGGTTATAGGGAAATGATGTCCTAAATGTCTGTAATTCTTTCCTGTATTACTTTGCTGTCGAACAAACTTTACTCTTCTCGGAGTTCGTCGAGTGGTGTGCAACCAATTATTCATGTTTTGAAAGGGTTGTTATGAATTGTGAAACTTCAAAACTTCTCTGTAGAGTTGACGCGAAATCTGTTCGTGAAGTGTTAAGTCTAGCTGATAATTTTCCCGTAAGTCCTGAGTCTTTCAATGAACAAGTTCTGATTGAGTTGTACAAAAATTGCGAAACTAGAATTAGATGTCAGTTCTTGTCTAGTATTTTAAAATTCGGTCAGTCATTAGAAGGTTTGTTTTTTCCATACAATGTCAGTATTTTTAGAGATGAAGTTCAATTATTCATGTCAGTGGTCAGTCAAGTTTTGGGTCTGGATAATAATAAACATGTGAGTGAAGTCATTTTGGGTTTTTTTCTAAGTATAGGCTCGACTGACCCTGAATCCAATTTAGTCCATTGTTTCAATTTTGATGATTTTTTAGCTGAAGAAATCCATACCCAATTAGTTGAGTTTCCCAAGGTTAGGTTGTTTAGGTACCAGTCTTATTTGTTGAACATGTTATTGTGTTCAAATGTGTCAAAGCTACAGTTTCTATCTACAATGTTTTCTTCAGACCTTCCAAAGCATATCAACATGTTCGAATTTGTGAATACGATCATGGATGAGGTATATAAAATGATTTTTGATGATGTCTTACCTAGAGTATTGGAAGACATGAGAGTCATGTTGCAATATTCTTTAGAGGGCAAAACAGGGGATTGGTTTTTACACAAGGAATTTACTGTTATAAGAGTGTATGGGTTCACTGGAGAACTGTTAGATTTTTAACATTAAGCTATCATTATATTAGGATCTTTAACTGAGAGAATAACAAGAACAACAATCAAACACAAGAGACAATGAACACAGTTTTTTTCCTTAGGGAAACCATAAATGGAGAAAACCCCGCAACTTCCTCAAAGATAGAATCAGCACCAAAGAAAAACCCCAAAACAGTAAGATGATCTCTCGACAGCAGTAACCTCTTTCTTCCTAACCCAAGTGTCTTCTTCTTCCTCAGCTATGTGCTACAATTGAGTGTGAGTGAGTGTGTGGTAAATAGAGAGGATAGCTCTCTATTTATACTAATTCCCAACTTGACTAAACCCTACTAGGGACGACTTCTCTAGGAGAGTTTAATAACCCTAGTGCCTCGAAATTGCGGGGACTTTAACCCTTGATCAATAGGAGGGTTACCCACAATGACTTGACATGACTTATTTACATTATAGAACCTCTCGATAGGAACATCGGGGCATGAAATGACTCAAGTACATTACAGAGACATCCCAGAATAAACATCGGGGTAGAATACATAATATATACAAGTGAATACATTCTGAAGTTAGAATTACATCAACACTCCCTTTTAACTAGGAAGGTATTCTCTTGAAACAATTTATCAGCACAAGTCTTCTTCTCTGTATCATCTGGATCATCATCGAGTCGTCGTCATCTTCAAGTCATCTTCATATTCGTATCTAGATCATCACTCGATTTGGATCATCATCACTGGATCTGGATCATCACTGGAATATCATCACTAGATCTGGATCATCACTAGAATAGCATCACTGGATCTAGATCATCACTCGATTTGGATCATCACTGGAGCATCATCTCTGGATCTAGATCATCACTCGATCTGGATCATCACTGCTGGATCATCATCACAGGTGTTATCTCATGATTCTTCTCGTCACAGAAAGTTCTGCAAAGCCAACCCTTTTTCATGTTGGTTGTAGGCCTAGTCTCAATGTAGGTCTTCTTTAGCGCTTATAATTGACACCAAGTCAAAATGGACCGCCCAACACCTACATCTAACCATGAGAGGAACACATCCAACACCATGTCAACAAGGCACACCCAACACTCACATATGAACATGCGGGAACACATCCCACAACCCTATCAGAAAGGCCCAGCACTCACATCTGATCATGCCGGAACACATCCCACAACCCTATCGAAAAGGCTCAATGCTTATATCTAGCCATGTGGGAACACATCCTACAACCATTCTAGAAAGGCTCTGCACTTACATCTAGCCATGCGGGAACACATCTTGCAACCTTGCTAGAAAGGATCTGCACTTACATCCAACCATGCGGGAACACATCCTGCAACCTTGCTGGAAAGGCTCTCAACCCTAGGTTGAGGGTTTCTAGCAACTGACCAGGTGCCTCCATTCTCCAAGAGAATGGAATTAGCCCTTATAGCTGATCAAGTACAAACACATCCCTCAATCACATCAGAATGTCCATGCACTCATATCTAATCATGTGGGAGCACGTCCCACAGTCATATCAGAATGGCCCTCGGTCCTAGACCAAGTATTCCTGGTAACTGACCAGGCACCTCCATTCTAAGAATGGCAATAGCCCTTATATATGATCATGTAGGAACCATTCCTACAGTCACATCAGAATGGCTTAGCACTCATATCTGACATGGAAGGAACCAATCCTCTCACCATGATAGAATGGCTCAGCCCTTACATTTGACCATGGAAGGAACCAATCCTCTCATCATGTTAGAATAGCTCATGGACTCATCACTTCCCCTTGGAAGGAACCTCGATCTGGAGAACACCAAGATTCTCCCTGAAGTACTCAAACTTCGCTCTAGCTAATGGATTTGTCAACACATCAACTATCTGTTCGTCCGTCGCAACATACTGGAGCTTCAATACTCCCCTCTGCACCATATCCCTGATATAGTGATATTTGATCTCGATATGCTTCGACTTTTCATGGAACACCGGGTTCTCTGGAAATTTCACACAACTCTGGTTGTTGCAATATATACAAGTAGAATCTAACTGGAGATCAAATAAATCAGATAGTAGCTTCCTCAGCCATACTGCCTCACAACTAGCTAAATAAGTTGCGACCTACTCTGCTTCAGCTGTACTCATTACCACACAGGATTGCTTCCTGCTAAACCAAGAGATCACACCTGATCCCATACTGAAGCAACCCCTGAAGTTCTCTTCCTATCGATGGCACTACCTGGCCAATCTGAATCAACATAACCCTCCAGGTTAATCTTCTGATTCACCTCATACTTGAGCCCATAGTCAACTATACCCCTCAGGTACCTCAGAATATGCTTTGCCGCAATCAAGTGAACATGTCTCGGATCTGTCAAGAACTGACTCAAGGTGTTCACAGCAAAGCAAATATCTGGTCTCGTGTTCATCAAATACATCAAGGACCTAATCATCTAATGATACATCGTAGCATCAACCGCTTTTGATGAAGAATCACTCAATAGCTTCAGGTTCGATTCCATAGGTATGATCATGGCCTTGCAGTCCATCATCCCGAATCTCTTCAGGATCTCTACTGTATATTTCCCTTGTCCCAGGGAAATTCCATCTACATTCTAGCACACCTCCATGCCTAGAAAATAATGCAGCATACCCAAGTCCTTCATCTTGAACTCGGCAGCAAGCTTTGTCTTCGTATCAGCAATCAACCCATCCATACCTGTTACCAATAGTTCATCTACATACAGTAGGAGCATTACTGGGTTTCCATCTTCAACCTTGTAGTAAAGGTTGGAATCTGTTTTACTCTTGGTAAAGTCCAAACTGGATAGAAAGCTGTCAATTCTGTTGTACCATGTCCTGGTGTATGTTTCAAACCATACAGGTCTTTCTTCAATCTACATACATGAGTCTCCCTATCATGTGTCTCAAAACTGAGTGGATGCTCCACATACACTTCTTCTTCTACTACACCATTCAAGAAATCAGTCTTGACATCCATTTGGTGTATCTTCCATTTCATCATTGTAGCCATAGCAAGTACTAATCCGATGGAAGTGTATCTGGCTATAGGTGCAAAAGTTTCTTCATAGTCTATTCCTTCTTTATAGGAGAAACCATGATCAACAAATCTTGCTTTATATTTTTCAATGCTACCATCTGCAACATGCTTGTTCTTGTAGATCCATTTGGAAGTTACAACTGACTTCCCTTCTGGTCTTGGGACAACATCCCAAACATCATTCTTCATTATCGATTGATACTATTCGATCATAGCATCCTTCCATTCTTTCTGTTCTGTTGCTTCTTCATAATTGGAAGGTTCTTTATCAATCAAATCACTTAATAATGCTACATATCCGGAGCAGGACCTTGTCCTCTTTCTTTCTCTATGATTCTCTTCTGGAGCCCCATATCTTTCTGCACCTTGGATAGCTTCTCGTACCCAAGCATGTTTCCTCTTATGAGGATTCTTCTCCCGAGGTGGATCTATAGGTTCTTGTGGTTCTTCAAATTATCGATCTTCTTCTTGAGTTTCTTTGTTCATGGTTGTATCATGAATTATGGGTGCTTCTGCTTCTTCAAGTTCTTCAGCAGGTCTCTTTCTAGATTTGTTGTAAGCCAAGTCTTCATCAAATGTCACATCCCTGCTGATGTTGATCTTCTTGAATCTTGGGAAGTATATTCTGTAAGCCTTCGAGATTTCAGAGTATCCCACAAATATACCCTTCTTTCCTGAAGCATCTAACTTAGTTCTCTTCTCTTTTGGAATGTGTATGTACACTGGACAACAAAATATTCTGAGATGGCTGACTTCTGGTTTCTTGCCAGAAAAAACTTCTTCAGGTGTCTTGTTCTCAAGTACTCTGTGTGGAGTACGGTTCTGTACATACACAACTATTTTGGCAGCTTCTGCCCATAGATGCATAGGAATATCTTGATCATGAAGCATTGCTCTTGCAACTTCCATGATAGTTCTATTCTTCCTTTCTGAAATCCCATTCTGTTGTGGATTATATGGAGTGAACAACTCCCTTTTAATCCACAAGTCTTTGCATAACTCTTTGAATTCATTTGGTGTGAATTCTCCGCCATTATCTAATAAAAAATTATTGATCTTCTTTTCAGTGTGGTTCTTGATCAAGGCTTTGAATTCCTTGAACTTGCTGAATACTTCATCTTTGTTCTTCATGAGGTAAATCCATGTCTTCATAGAAAAGTCATTAACAAAAGAAACATAGTATACATACCCGCTTAGTAAACTTGATGACATTGGACCGCATACATCGGAGTGGATGATTTCCAATTCCTTTTGCTTTGCTATCGCTACTTGGAAATGTCTTCTTTGTGTTCTTTCCTTTCGCACGTCCTTTGCAGACTCCGTCATGTTTTGCTTGAATTTCTGGAAGAACTTCAATAACTTTGCTTGCAAGTGGTAGTGCTTTGTAATGCACATGTGCAATTCTTCTATGCCAAAGTTCATTTGGTTCTACTGTGTCATGGACCAAGGCTTGTTCTGGATGGCCCTTCAATTTGTATAGACCTCCTTCGTGTTCCCCAATCACTACTGCATCATTAATAGTCTTTCCTTTTGGCCACATGATGACTTGGATATCTATAAATGAAACGATCATTCATTTTGCATCTAATGCATATATGGAGAGGAGGTTCTATTTTAGTCCTGGTACAAAAAATACTTCCTTCATTGTCCTAGAATTTTCAGAGTCTAGCTTATAGGAGGATTCCCCACTACCTTTTATTGGATACTGGTAGTCATCTCTGAGCTTCACCTTGTAAGGTGATCCATGTTCTGATAGTTTCACAAAGGATTCCTTGAATCCTGTCATATGCTTGGAAGCCCAACTGTCTATAAGCCAATCATTGCTTCCATGAGTAATGTTTCCTGTGAGAGCGGAAATCAAAACATATTCTTCATCACTTGAAGAATCTTCACTTTCATATCTAGTTCTCTTTGTGGAAGGTTCATCATCCTTTGCAGCATGAGCATGATGTCTTCTCTTGTTTCCCTTCTTCTTATGGGAGTTAATCTTGTTTCTAGGACAGTCTTTGGAAAAGTGTCCTCTTTCATCACATGTATAGCATCTTAATTTAGATAAGTCCTTTCTAATGTTATCTTTTTGCTGAAATGTCTTACCTCTGGAGTGATGAGAGTTTCTTCTGCTTTTCTTAGAGTGAATTGCGAGAGCTTGATCTTCACTTCCCATCTTCTCTTCTCAAGCTTCTATCCGAGCTTCTTCTTGAGAGAATTCTTCCCATAGTCTGTTGAACTTGAATAACTTCTTTCTGGCACAGATTCCTTGAATAAAGGTTTCCCATGATCTAGGGAGCCCATTCAAGGTGGTCATTACAATCTCTGCATTTTCCACTTCTTCATCTACTACTTCTAGTTGTTCCTTGATCTGAGAGAACCTTGTAAAGTAAGACTGGATGGTCTCTGCATTCTGGATCTTTACATTCTTTAGTTGGTTTCTCAAATTCATCTTCCGGTTTATGTTCTTCCCTTCAAACAATTTGGTTAGGGAATCAAACATAGCTTTAGGTGTATTTAGGGAGGACACCTATGGTATGACGTGATCCTTGATGGAAACAGCAATAATCCTCTTTTCCATAACCAACTTCTTCTTCTGTAAGGCCTTATCCTCATCTCCCTCTGGAACTGGAACCTCCTCACTGATATAGGAGTCCAACTCATTTTCTTCCAGGACTAGGGAGATCCTATACTTCCAGGCTCAGAAGTTATCATCTCCCTCAAGCTTTTCATCAAGCTTGGTATGATGAGACATCTTAATTGAGAACCTCAAATGGAAATACAAAATATTTAGATATTACCAGGTCAAGATGTCAGATCTGGATTTGGAGCTGAGATTCTGCAGTGCTAGTTCAGGAGCAGATTAGGGTTTGAATTTTCTGGAGTTCTGTCCAACGAAATGCTTTGATCTTGATCTCTCAACTTCAATTTTGAGGAGGAGATCAATCCAGGCCTGGGCTCACTGAAAAATTCCACTTCTGTGGAAAGCCCTGATTTTCGGTAGCAGTGTCGGGTCCAAAACTAAAAAATCTTAGAATTGGATTCTGCTTCGACAGAAAGATGCGCCCTAGGGAGGAGAGTTAATCCAACCTTCTTTTGCTGAAAATATGTGGAGAGAGATCCACAAATTAGGAAGCCCTAGTTTTCACAGATGCACAGTGTATTTTTCTCAGGTTATCTCTTATACCATGTTAGATTTTTAACATTAAGCTAGCATTATATTAGGATCTATAACTGAAAGAATAACAAGCACATCAATCAAACACAAGAGACAATGAACACAGTGTTTTTCCTTGGGGAAACCATAAATGGAGAAAACCCTGCAACTCCCTTAGAGATAGAATCAACACCAAAGTAAAACCCCAAAACAGTAAGATGATCTCCTGACAGCAGTAACCACTTTCTTCCTAGCCCCAGTGTCTTCTTTTTCCTCAGCTATGCGCTACAACTGAGTGTGAGTGAGTGTGTGATAAATAGAGAGGATAGCTCTATATTTATACTAATTCCCGACTTGACTAAACCCTACTAGGTCTGACTTCTATAGGAGAGTCTAATAACCCTAGTGCCCCAGAACTGCGGGGACTTTAACCCTTGATCAATAGGAGGGTTACCCACAATGTCTTGACATGACTTGTTTACATTATAGAACCTCCCGATAGGAACATCGGGGCATGACATGACTGAAGTACATTACAGACACATCCCATAATAAACATCGGGGTACAATACATAGGATATATAAGTGAATACATTCCGAAGTTACAATTACATCAACAAGAACCATACAAGTTAATTTCCTTCTTAACACCAAGAGTGTTTGCATTAGAATTCATTACACAAAAGTTGTGTGCAGAAGAGGAACACTTCAAAGAATTCAAGAAATCTTCTGATGTAAAATCCCCTCTAAAGGTTGGTCCTTTCATCTTCAAAAATAAAAGTGCTTTGTTGGTTGTTGAAAAATTATTGGAAGTTATGGAATTTCAGAAAGAAGAAAAATGAATTATGACCCTCATCATATTATTTCTCAGAGAAGGAAATTGAACAAAACAAACCGTTTGATCATCAAGTCATTGAAGGATTAGATAAAATGGCTAATATTTTTAGTTTTGAAGAAGATCCAGAGGTTATGAAAGAAGAGATGATGGAAGATGATGAAGATGAGAGAGATAAGTTGGCTTTAATAGTTCAAATGTCTTTTAATTCGGGTGTTATTAATAAACAGACTCTCTCTGAAACAGGTTGCATGCACATGGATGAAGAAACTTCAAGTAAAAAAATCAAAATGCAACCTAAGAATTAACTAATCAATTCAGAACAAGTAAGTTCAGACGACTTAAAGAAAATGGTTTTGTTTCAGAAAAAATCTGTACAAATGCAACAATATTCTTTTGAAGATGAAGGTAAAATAGAATCTATCTCTCGGTACAAGTCTAAGACAGATCTGTTGTCAAGTTATGTTGATAAGGAGATACAGTCATTAGAGATACAATTATGTTAATAAAAAAACTTCATTGGTTTTTCCTCGGGATGTAGAGAGAAATACCCTGAAATTTGCTATGGTGAGTGACAAAAAGGTGTCTGAGATGGATGTAAAACTGGATTAAATTAGCATCCTTGATAAAAGACAGCTTCACAAACAAACTAGAGATGTCACCTATTCTGATTTGCTACATGCTACCGTGAAATTTACCAAATTGCAATCTCTTGTGGATAAAATGGAAGTTCTGTTAAAACATGAAAAAATTGAAAATAAATCTAATTTGATTCAAATAAAGAAACTACAAGGAGATATCATAAGTTTGGGGACTGATCCAAACAATGTGCAAGCAACAAAGAAGATTTTGGCCCGAGAAAGATAATACTATTCAATTGTTGAAAAAGAAGTTCAAGGTCCCTAACACTCAACATGTTCAGTATTCAGAATTGATTGCACTAAAAGAAGAAAAAGAAAAGGTTTACCAGAAAATGATGGAATACAAAGGGAAATTATTTAAGATGCAGGAGGAGAAGAACAAATGGGAAATAGAAAAATCCAATTTGGTAACTCAAGTCACAAGGTTGAATAAAAGTCAAAATGAAGAAAATAAGGTTATGGAGGAATTAATGAATCAACCTTTCATTGATACAAAAGATCCCCTTGTTAATGTCAAAGAACCAGTAAATGAATTTTCTGCAGATGATTTGCTAGTTCCCACGTCTCAAGTAAGTTTGAAGGAAGTGGAGATTAAAGGGTTAAAGGACAAGAATGAAAAGATTAAGTTGGAATTGGCTAAAAGTGTTGAAGAAAAGAATAAAGCTTGGAATGAAAAGAACCAATTGTAGAAAAAATTCAATGAACTGAGAGAGAGAAACACAGGAAAAACTCCTTTGCAGGGAGCTAAACATTTGATCTGGGATACCTTGTCTATAGAAATTACTAAATTCAGACATTATTTAAATTTTATCAATGATGAAAGTGCATTAGTAAATTTTTCTGCTGAGAGATTAAAATTAGTAAATGAAACCATGGAAAAGAAATCTCTGGACACTGCTCATAATGTTATTAATTTTTTAAATTCTCTGACATATCAAGATCTGCAGGATATTGGGATCAAGGACAAGGTAGTTGTTATATTGTGGGAAAAGAATTTTATTGGTAAACATCAACTTATGAAAGTTTTGCAGGAAAAAGCACACTAGATGTATTTTCAAGTCAGATTTCAGGACGACTTTTCAAAAATTATTTGATGATGGTATCCCTTCTTTTTGGGATGATGAAGGATGGCTATTTTCTCAAGAACAGTATCATAGCATGTTGGTACATAATGGCATGGATCATTCTAAGTTTGAGGATTTAGTGAAAGGATTAACTGGAAAAGTCATTGTTGAAAAGTTGACAGAAGATTTTGAATAGTTTGACCAGTTTTTAGTTGCTAAAGAAGGATTACCAGCTGTGTCTTATGAATCCTATGTGGATTTAGAGGTGTCGCTAAGAGAAATAATGAAGTACGACATTCCAAATTTGGAACAGTGGAAAATTGTGGAAAAATTTGGGAAAACCAAATACAGATTACATTCATAAGGATAGGTGTTGCACTCTCGGGAAGCTATTTGTTCGTGGTACCTTGTAGTTGTGGATTTTCTATAATCAAGAAAAAGTGTTATTTCAAACTAAAGCATGTAATTATTATTCCTAGCTATTAGGGAAATAGTTACAAGAACTTATGATTAGCAGTTAGTTGGTTTTCGACATACTTGGAAGAAACTATTGTGTATATATTTGAATTTTACTGATGTATCAAGTGTTGGAACCTGTAAGATTGGAATTATGTTTTGTGAGAACCTTTTTGAATAAAATTACAAGGTCAAACGCTGGTTTATCTTCAAAGATTCATGTATTTTTTATGTTACAGTCTGTACTTTCTTTCCTTGTGAATGTTTTCTAAGTGTTTACCTTCCATTATGTTTTCTTTCATGTCTGAACTTAGTGTGTAATAGTTTAAGATTCATACATGCTATGATCTGACTATTGTTTCATATATCCACAAATATTTCTTCTAAAGTTGATATGAAATTCATACTATGATGCTCTATATTAATGGATTGTTCATGTTTCTTTCGTATTGCTTGATAATCAATGAATGACTGTAATTGAATAATTATCTTGCCTTTGTTGAGATTTTAAGTATGCATCTTTGTATTATCTTCATATATTTTGACTCCATATGCCAATGGTTATATGTTTCATTTAATCCATCTACATAGCTTAAAACTGTTGATTCATATATCTGGCCTTGTTAAATCCGTATTTGAGAGATCCCTCGCTGGATAGAAAAGCAAGTTTCTTTCTAAAAGTGGTTTTGCTGTTACCTTGAGATTTCCTTCCACAACCTTAGGTATATTTTGAGTGATAACAAATTGGCGCCATTTCCGGGGATGAAGGTGCAAATCAGCCCTGGGAGGAATGACAAAGATTATAACAGATCAAGAAACACATTTCTGCGGGAAAACATAAATTTTTGTGAGCAAAGAAGGTTGTACATTTTCCCTAGCGATTCTAGTTTAATTTCTATCAATATTTTAGAAAACATCCTGGCTTCAAATAGACATACATGAGGTAATTCTGATACTGAATTTTTACAAAGTCTGGAAGATCCAGAAAAATTATTTACAAAAAGAGGAAAAGAAAAAATAGATATTTCTTAGTTTGGTGCATCGTCTTCTCAATATTTTCATAGAATACTTGATCAAGAATGGGAAACTAATGTTGAAAAGGGTACGTTGAAATCTAAATTTGAGTATGATCTCAAAAATATTGAAATCAACCCTCGTAGATTAGAATCCTATTTACTTGATTCTCTTTGGAAAAATATTCAACAGTCTATGAAAGTTGAAGAAAGACTCGTTGTTCAAAAATTTTGACCTAACATCACATTACCCATTCAAACTCCCCCAGTTCGTCCTATTAAACAGGTCTCAGACGCCGAGAGGGGGGGCTGAATTAGTGTCTGTTAAAACTTTCTCACCAAAACACAAATGACATTTAATGATTCATAACATTTACCAATTATATATATATGTGAAATAACAAACACATATGAATACGTCAAATGTATTTTTTATTAAATAAAATTTAACATTACATAGCATGAACTATATAGACCCCACTAGATGGAAAGACCCATCTTTCTTGGAAATGTAGTGAGAATTTCTTCTCACTACAGGGGCTGAAATGGCTGCCTTGTGCCTATAGGGCACAAGGGTAGGTTTCTACCCTTAGAAAATAGTAAAAAACAGAATGGTAAATGGTAGAAACAGAGTTGCGAATTGAAACTAAGCTAAGCTACACTAGAACAAGTAAATGGAAACTATTGTAAACTAGATCTAAGAGTAGAAAATAAAAGAGAAGAAATGAGGCATTGTTGAACCCCTCTGCATACAGTGGGTTAGGGTTCCACCTCCAAAACCTGCAAAATAAACATATACTACTATGAAGACAACCTGCAAATGATGTTAATGGCAAACCTACAACTGGAAATATTGGTTAGAAAGCAAAACAAGTAAATAAACATGCATGAAAAGAAGCTATACCTCACTTAGGTGGAAATGGGCCACCATGCCCTAGCTCATGGGAGCACCTCTCTCTTGGTTGGGAAGTGTTACCACCTAAGTTGTACTTAGTGGTTTTTTATCAAGTGAGCCCGGTGAACCGGACAAGGATAACTTGTTCGGACTTCAGAAGACCTTTGGAAGTACTTCTAGGAAGTGCTTGTTGTACTATATCACATGTTCATACCCCATGGGGGAATTGTAATAAATGTTCTAGTATGATAGTGTCTGTAAAAGACTCGGTCTCTTAGACTTTATTTGTCAATCCGATCAGCCCAGGGTGTTTTTTCCCTTGGTTATTATTGGTTGTTGAATAAACGACTGGTAATTTCTGAGTTTTTCACTCCATACCTCCAAAGTTGGGGTGGTCGGCTTGGTATTCAGTCCTATTGAGGTTATTAGAGTCTATGTGTCAATGTATAAACATGCTATACATCATGGTCGAGTCATATGAACATGTCTAAGTCCCCCTAGGTTTTTTCAATTTTTCATTTTTTTAACTTTTTCAGTGTTTTTTATTAAAATTTAACTTTTCCAAAACTTAGGCTATTTTTTAATAGTTTAATTGAAAAAATTGATTTTGTAATAAAAGTGGGCCAAATAATTAGTTTCAGTCATGTAGGTGCTCATTTTCAAGCTAAGAGCACCATGTAAACCCATGGACCCACTATTTCCTAGTTTTGAGTGATTTTCCATCACTCGGGTCAGAAAGCCCCAAAAATCAATTATTGATTATTTTAATTAATAAATTGATGAATAATGGAGCAAATCCAAAATTATAAATCAGTGGATTCTCAGCCGATTTGATTGAAATCAGTCAAATCTGAAGCAGATTGACTGGATCTGACAAATCCTTGACTGAAGGAGGTGATCAAATCAGATCCAGAGTTGATCTTCAACATCTTTTATGGGGAATTTCGCCCTCCCTCTCTCCTCCACACGTTTTTGGCTCATCTAGATGAGTTTTGGTGGATGCTTCAGTAAACAGGTTGAGGTGTCAGTTAGATCAACCCCCCGATTAACAGTTGCACTCAGTGAGACTCAGATCTGGCTTAGCTAGACACAGACCAGGGATTGATGGACTCTCCTTCAGCTGATTTGATGTATCTCCTTGGGATTTGCACCCCCCTAGGCTAGATCTCCTTGTTTTTGTATATATCCAACCACAACAGCCTCTTCCAAGCTAGTTAGAGCTGGATTGAAGGGCTTGCTATTGTAATTGTGTATTGATCATCATTTGTTGAAATAAAGAGAATCTTTGGAGGCTCAATTGTGGAGTGCCTTTCATGTGTGGATTATCATTATCATGCTGCATTCGAGGTGAAACTGCTATTTTTTCAATTTTTTGCACTTAACTGTTGTCTGCCTGAATGGTTATTGAAATCATAGGGATAGATCATTGTAAGTAAGCTTAATTACTTCTATTTCTATGCATATGTTTGAATAAGCTAATACCTATATGCTAAATAATATTATTTGCATGCTATATCATCTACTTCTCATATGTATCTTCAGATTTAATGGTTTTGTTTGTAGGATTTGTTGTGTAGCTTGCAGGTTTGCCGTGATTGGGAGATATATGGTTCAGGTTTGATTCCATTGGTTTTCAAATAGATATTTCTAAGATTGTGCCCCTCGGTGCTTCACTACCAAGTTTCCTTTGCAGATCTGCTTCAGCAACAAGCACTTCTCTTCTCCTTTTCCTCCTTTAAAAATCTTAAATTTTCTCCAAACTAGTTACTATTAAGGAATATTATTGTTCATATCTGTCTCAATAATAAAATTAGATATAGATCTAGTTAGTAAGGTCCTTTCCTAAGTCTATATCTCAGTTTTGTTTTGCATATAAAGTTACATTTTAAGAGATCTAGCTGAAAGTACCCTCTTTTTGCAAGCATTTAAATGAAAATTTGTAGCTTTCTTTTAAATTACTTTCCTTTGCTGTAGGTTAAAATTTCATATTCTGCAATAAAAGTGCACATCTTATTGGCTTCCCAAAAGGCAAGCCAAGATCCCAAGGAAAGCCTGCTTTCCTTGGTTCCTTTTTACCTTTTTAACTAGTTTTAACTTAGTTTTTTTTTGTTAAAAGTAAGCTGACCCAAAGGTACTTTCAAAGTGATTTTGGGAATATTTTAGTCTAATATGATTTCAGGTTTATACCAGGTTTGAAAGAAAAGGAAAGGAATCTGATGTTAGAAAGTGGCTTCAGGAGCGTTCAAATCCCCCCAGGGGTCTCCCATTTGACTAAAACCTTTAATTTTCGCACTTTGTAAGCTCTTTATTTCACTCTGTATAAGGATCAAGAGGAATTATATCAGTTCTCTGATATTGTAACCGCTATTAATAAAAATAATTTTTGAATAGGCTCTTTCGAGCCCATTCCCCATCCCCCCTGAGGGGATTTGCGTCCATGTCTTTTTTTTTGCTTTTCGTTCATCTTTTGTAATCTAGAGTAGCATTAATATGCATGGTAGTGTACTTTGACATAAAATCAATTCCATATTCCATTTCTATTTTTTTCAAAGTAACTTTAATACTTACCCCACGAGCCTCCTTTGAGCAGAAAAGTGAAGAAAGGTTCGTGGTAGTCTAATTAGAAAATTGTGGTTTGCTCATCTTTTATGTTTCATTTGCTATCATATTTTGTTTCAGTAAGTATTATAAAATTAACCCCTCCTTGATTCCCCGATTGAGATCCACTTGGATCGAAAGAGGTTCCTGGAGGGTTTTCTTTTAACAAGAACACCCATTGTAAAATTTACTAAAATTGACAAGACTATGGTGTGTATGCTCTGCACTTGGCTGCGGTTCGTCCGATCAGTCAACCTTGTATCAAAAGCACTTGAGTGACTAGCATAATTAGGACTCACTCCCCAAATTGACAAACCATCAGGTGAAAATCCAACACCTAGATCAAACCATCACAGTGGCAAAATACCCAAAGGAAGCGGGAACTTCTGAAAAGTGACCTTGGGGCACCGATCTCTGTCACACCCTAACGAGTGCGCTATGAAAAATAGCCCCAGAGACTCCATTCAGCCCACATATTCCTTGCGGGTAGCCGTGAAGGTTTAGTTTTGGACATACTCCAAGTACTCTCGGGTATATCTGGAGTCCACCTCTTCGCCTAATTTTAATCAACTCACACCTCAAATTTAACTTAAAATGTACCAAGAGGCAATTGCAAGACATTCACTCCAAGCACATGCAAGTACATTGATTCTATTTTTTGACTCCATTCTAAGGCACCGGTTATTTTCTTGCTATATATTTATATTGTGTCTCAGCATTGTGCTTTCGTGCGCTCATCTTTGTATCTTGTCATCTATGGTTGTTTATGGTTAAATTTCAAAATCCTAAGTAACTCGTTCAGTTTAACATCACCGTACTAAGTAATTTAGCCTTAGTAACTTAATAGGGTCTACCCCCTTTGGCTTCGTTAGGAGTTGAGCCTAAATGGAGGAGTCAGGAATAAGGTGACAGCCTTGACTTGAGACTTGCCCCCAAGGACACACCGAGTGGCTTGAAGATTTCTACCATGTGACCCAGGTGTGTGAAAGGCAGAAACAGGAAGCAATGGCTTGGGGAAATGGAAATGGAGGAGAGGGAGAGTGGGTGGTTTGAGAGCAAGAGGTCTCAAATCATCCACGGGCAGCATAACAATATGCAAATGAGGAGTGTTTTGAGAGTGACCCCCCACCCTCCTTATATAGTTTTTCCAAGGGGTTTTAGGGTTTTAAGCCCTTGGTCAAGGATTTAGCCCCTTTTTTGGGCCTTTAGTCCCTTTTGCCCTAACTTTAGCCCCTTTCAGGGATTTAGCCCCTTTTTGAGGGCTTTAGCTCTTGGGGGTCTATTTTGGGCTCTTTTTTGGGGGTTTTTGGCCCTTTTCTTCATCCTTGGGTTCTTTTGGAGGTGTGGGGGTCAAATGGAAGGTCTTATGGAGTGAAATGAGTGTTGTGAGATGGTGTCCTTGGGTGGTGTAGGACATGGAGAGTTGTGTGGGGATTGCTGGGTTAACAGATTGCCCCCTGATGTGTGAGGGCAGGAGCTCAATGTATGGCCGATGGACATCATAGGATTTGTTGTTGAGAGGTGGTGCTTCCAGGGCTGGGGCATGGTGGATTTTGGTTTTGTATTAATTTGGTTCCTATCAATGGGTGAGATACAATAAATGTGTGACATGTATATGGACGAGGCGGGTATTCCCATGCTCATGATAATGTCAAAAGAATCATTTGATCTATGCTCTAAAATACAAGAGCCGATCATATACAACTGATGTTACAATGCTGGTTGCCTCTATGTGAGGCTGAATACAATACTGATCTGGTACATTGGACCCATTGAATTCTCATGGAATGCTATATCTTCATGACTGACGGTCTACTGAATTTGGTACATAGCTGTGTGGACTCACTGATTGAGAGTTCGAGTCTCTGCGGTACAAGTATGCTGGTTTAATCATAAAGGTATATCGAAGCACTACTGGGGCTTCTGATCACTGTCTCCAACGCAACCCTGAAATCACAAGGGACATAACCTGTTTAGGTCCCTCGAGTGGACTCACCAATGTGCTAGAGTCGAGTGACATCCGGGGTCTTCGATCAAATATTGTGCGAATCAAACCCTGTATGAATCTTAACGGTGCGATGATGGAGTTGAAGTCGAGCATGTGAGAAACAATCATCCCAAGAGGCACTAAGGACTCATCTCAAGTGGTCCAAGGAACTCATCAATGATGTTAATGAAACCAAGGTACATGGACCTTTGGGTCTATCCTCTGGAATATGTGTGTTGGCGTCGACAGAGGGAGGCTTACCCATTGCCAAGGCAATGATGTTTCCTTTACCAGGAGCACGAGGGATAACCGAAAGATGTGAAGCAATCTGCGGACTGACTCACTGAATTTGGGGGAAGGGAGAGAAGGGAAAAACTGAATAGGGGCAGAGGGGGAGGGAGACTCAAACTTCCTTTGTTCAGAGTATGACGGGAGGGCGGACCAGGCAGCAAATGAAACTTAACTCATGGGAATGGGATCATAGCTGTAATACCGGGAATGTCGCTGCAGATGGGAAATACTTGGAGGCGGAGGAAACTTTTGATACTGATGGGATCCAAGGAAGACACATTGCAGAGTACTCTAAAAAAAGGCAACCCAATGTGGGGATGCTGCCAAACTGTTTTCTGTGGGGTGGTGTTTAGGGACACCGTTGTGGTACGATCTCATGGATTTTTGGCAAGCCCAAGAAGGTAAATGCTTGATGGTGCTTTCAATTTTAGAGAGTCTGAAAGCACGAAGAAGACTCCAGTGGGGGCTCTTTTTCATTGGTAGTCTCCTGTGCCTGAAAAAGGATAAAAGTATACATAGGAGAGCTCTCCCATCCTGGAGGGGATGAGAGACTTCTTTACCGTTGGTGGTCCAATCAGGTCGGAAAAGGTTAAACCTATACTGACTAGACGGTCATTCAAATACTTTTACGAACATGAACGAAACCAAGTTTGCTCGGAAATATTTTCTTATTGAGACGGATGGAAAAGAGCTTAATGGCAACCGGTGGTGAGCTTTTTTGTGAAGTGCAGCCTTTCTGCCCGAGAAAGCATAAAAGTATGCAGAGAGGAACGGTCTTGGCTTGAGTGTGCCAAGGAGTTCCTTTTCATGAAGTGGTCTACATGGTCCACAAAAGGAGGTAAACGAGACAATGTAGATGCCCTTTCCTATACTTTAGCGAGCGGGAAAGGAAGCAGCTACGCTCGGTGATCTTTTCATTGTTTTAAGGAGTTAGAAAAGAGCTTAAATGAATCTCCAATGTGGTCAACCGGTGCTGGCACATGCGGTGCCCCATGTCGGGACGGTGGACAGAGGTCCAAAGGTCATCCACACAGTATGGACGGAGCAGAAGGCTCTCAAACATACCAATACATGCGTGGGATAGATCATGGCAAAGGCCTACGAGACGGTGCAGCAGAGGCATGCAAATAGAGGCGGCTCTCGGACAGAGGTCAGGAGAGCGTGTGTGTGTGTTGCGGTGGATGGAATTGACTACATGCAATGTAAGTACAAGTTTAGAGGCATTTATATGCCAAATATGTGCAAGAAAAGAAATCATTTTGTGGACAGTGGTCCGGAGGTCCACGTAAGGTGCGGTAAAAAGAAAAGACAATCTATGTGTTAAAAACAAAACAAAATAAAAGCTAAAATTACAGTTCTTGACGGGAGGAGGCCCGAGGACGCTCCTATGTCAAATACATGGAAGAAAAATAAAGGTTTTTGTGGACGATGGTCCAGATGTCCATGTAAGGTGCGGTGAAAAAGACAATTATAAATACAAAAGGTAAAACTATAGTACAATCCTTAATGGGCGGTGGCCCGATCGCTCGCATGAGTTGCGATCGGGCAGTGTGATGCGAGTACTTTTGCTGGATGGCGAGAGGTGGTGTTCTTGCATTGGATACGTTCTCTTCGGAGGATGATGAGTCCAAGTCAGATGATGGGTCTGAATTGGGCTAGTAGCCTTGTGGGGCTATTCCTAGTGCATTGGTGCACTTGGGGGTTTTTGTGTCGCTTATGTATATCTAGTTGAGAAAGCATATGTGGCTTCTCATTTTGTATTGGACATGTTGTTGACATGGGACTTATGGATCTATATCTATATATATTTTTGACGCACGTGGATGCACTTTTATGGTTTTATTATGTGAGTCTTTTTCTTATGTTATGGAATGCAAATGCCTATGTGATGGATTATTACATTGTGTGTGTATTTTTAGACATGATTATGCATTATGTTGTGGTTGTATGTTTCCTATATGTTGTTATGGATGTGCCAATTTAGAATATCATTAGCCATTTGATCTGCGACACTATTGAGGTTCCTGGGAACATGTGTAAATGTGATGGATTCAAATGTTCTGACCATGTGTTTAGTGCGCAGGTACTTTCTAAAGAGGCAGGGATCACGAACTCGATAGTGGTTGTTCAGTTTAGAAACAAGCAGCTGGGAGTCTAAGAAGACATCGAGATGATGAATTCCTAATTGTAGAGCGGTGGCCAAGAGGCCATTGACACCATCATACTCCACCCGGTTGTGGTCGCGGTGCCCACACATATTTCGTCGATGAGGATCAACTCGTGCGATGGGGAGTAGATTACCCATGCAGCTAAGGCAAGGTTCGGGTACCATCTGTGAATCCCATATATCGATCTAAGGTGTGCTCCATCTAAAGCAATGAGAGGAAATGATACATAAGAATCAATTGGGAAAAAATGTGTAAAACAAAAAATGGAAAGACTATAATACAATTTCTAACGTTGTCACTCAAAGGGTTGACGTTAGGGGGAAAGTCGTTTGCACTTTCCCAGGATCAGCAGTCATTCCTTTGTGTGACACGATGAATCCTTGGAGACGACCCCTGGGGACATAGAAAACACACTTGGATGGGTTCAAGCGAATTCTGCATTGGCGACATCGCATGAGGACTTTTCGCAAGTCGTCAATGTGTTATGTGTGGTTTTGCGACCACGCGATGAGGTTGGCGAAACAAACCAACAAGATGTGTAAGAGATCACGGAAGCAGTGTGTCATGGCGCACTGGAAGGTGGTTCCATCATTTTTTAGGCCAAAGGGCATGACTTGGTAAGTGAATGTGCCCCATGGGGTTGTGAATTCTATCTTGTGATGGTCTTCTTTCCAGATTTGGATTTGGTTGTATCCGGAAAAATTGTCCATGAAGGAGAAGGCCTCGTGTCCGGTGCATGCGTCAATGATTTGGTAGATGAACGGGGTGGGGAAGTTGTCTTTGGGACATGCCCCATTAAGGTCATGAAAGTCTATGCAAATGTGAATGGTACCCTATTTTTTATTCACGGGAACATGATTAGAAACCCATGTTGTGTATGCAATGGGATAAATGAAGCTGGTTGTGCGCAGCTTCTCTATCTCAGCTTTCACCACAGCCACTTTGGATGGATGGATGGGCCATTGCTTCTGGCGGATGGGTGCCACATTAGGCCATTCGTCGATGTGGTGTTCCATGATGGATGGATCTAAGCTGGGCATTTCAATGTATGACTAGGCGTAGATGTCGCAGAATTCTTGGAAGAGAGTGGTGTAGGCATCGACCTCTTCCGGGGAGCAAGATGCCCCTAGCATGATTTCTTCAACGATCTCAGAGTTGGTTGAGATGTCGATCTTAATGGTTGGCAAAATATTCACCATGTTCCCTTCTTTGAAGGCATCTAGTGCTGGGATTGGGTTCTTGAACCAATCAATTTTCCCATGGATGAAATCTTTGGTCTCCACGGAAAACTGGTCGAAATGTGACACAAGCTCTTCCGGGAGGAAGAACGAGCGATGGTGCATGTCATCCCATGGGTATTCCAGGGCGGTCAGAGCTTCAAGGATCTCCTCATCGTTGTTGAAGCAACGAAGAGATAGGTATGATGGACTGTCGTTGGAGATGGAGATGGGTTGGTCGGGGGAACTAGACATCACGTAAATCGACATGGTGTTTGACAAAGGAGGTGGTGGGTGAACTTTTTCGATCAAGGTGATCTCAGACTAAAGGGAATGGTGATGGAGGTCAGTGAGAGCCATTCGAAATTCGGGTAGGTCTTGGTAATGGTGGGAGTAATACCCATACAAGCCGCAAAAGGGCGCAAGCATGGTTTGTCCTCAACGCCTTGTTCTTTACTACTGGCACAGTTGGGAGTTCAACCACAGGTATGTTTTCGTTCGTGTCTATGGCGTCCAGATGCGCATGGATCACTGTGATTTAAGGGCAATCCTGAGTTGGATGGATCTGTTGTTCACAGACGACACAAGGTGGAACTTGTCATGGTTCTGCGGTGGCTTTGGTGTTCTTTCCCCTGGACCTTTTTGGTTGGGGTGGTGCAGATGTGAGTGCGGCGGTTGGACTATGCAGACCAGGTGGGGGGTAAGACTCAACCGCAATAGGTTGCACCGGAGTTAACACAACCTGGGGCATTAGTGGTTGAGCTGGTGGATCCAGATACCACACCGAGATCCCCAACGTAAATTTGGGTAGGCTTAAGGTGGCCATGACCGGCTTGCTCATGACACCAGGTGGGGGAAAGAGGAAGGGAATTGTATGGACTGGAGATGAGCCCACAATACTCCCAGCTGGTTGCATGTGGGGGTGATTTTGTGGTTGCAGCTGCACATAATGCTGCTACTACGGGTGATGTTGTAGCTGCTATTGGTGTTGCGACTGCGGACGCTGTTGTGGTTGTGGTTGGGGCTGCGGCTGCGATTGCTATTTGGGTGCAGTGGTGCTTGATGAGACCATGCACAAGTCCGTAGTTTGCTTTTGTGTTGGTGGTGGTGACACCAATGGGAAAGGAGCCATCATGGTGGGATCAGTAAACAACCCAGGGCCCACATTCAACAGTGGGGAGGCTGGTGTGTTTTCAACCACAGTGTTTGTTACAGGGATGATGTTAGCGTGTGCGGTCGCCCCTTGCGGCTCAATGGTGGTGATGGTAGGGATAACGTTGGAAAGTGCTGTTAACCCTTGCGGATCATGGTAGGTGAGCTGGTCAACTGTCACAACCTTCCCTTTGTGGGGGAACATCATGAGGCAGAAGACAGTTGACACGACGACTCGCATGGCATACATGTAACTCCTCGCAAGGACGAGGTTGTAATCGAGTTGAGCGTTGACAACCTCAATGTCAATCATGACTGTCTTCTCGGCTAACGTGATGGGGACATGAGGGAGGATTCCTTGGGCTTTAGTGGGGTGTCCATCATAAGCCCGCAGAGTCATGGAAGATGGTTACAGAATTGGTGATCCAAGCTTCTGCCAAACCAAGGTAGACATGACGCACGTGGATGCCCCCTCATCCACTATGCATTGATGCACAACCAAGTTCCAGATGGACACCAGGATTTGGAAGGTGATAGTGGAGGGCATGCGCGGCTCTCTGTTCTCTATGTCAAAGGTGATCAGCTTGGAGTCGGAGGGGTCTACTGCCCCTAGAGTGGCTAATAGTGCTTTCCACTCTATTGGGCACGTTTTAAGTACCTCAAGAGCGGACATGGCGGTTGGAGTTTGGGCCAAATCATCCACAACGCTATAGCTGACTACAGCTCTAGCTGTGGAATTATTGGTGATTCTGCGTATGAGGGGGCGGGAACGGGGGTAACTGGAGAGGTAGGTTGGTTGTCTTAGACGTGGATGCTGCTAATGAGTCAACAGGTTCGGTAGTGGTACCGTATTTGTTTTGTCTAGTTTGTAAATTGACCTCTTCAGTGGTCATGGTCATCAGGTGGTGGACACCTATTTCGGCCGTGGGTGGTGCCCCCAGAGTGTTGGGATTGGCTTGGGGAGGGGTAGCGGTTGCTACCAATACTTGGACTAGTAGTGGATTTTGAAGAACCATGGGAGGAGGTACTTGTGGTGTCGGGTTGGGTTGTGCTTGGTTTGTAGCATTGGCAGCCTATTGGGCCTAGTTTCGAATGGCCTGCTTCGCGCGACCCATGAGGGGACACTCGAATGTATAGTGCCCATAGACCTCACAGAGCGTGCATGGTTGGTTTGTGCACAATGGGGCATTGCGCCTTGGTGCATTTGGCCGCAGGGGATTCTGGGCTGGCTGGTTTGCTGCGACATTGTTGGGAGGATTCGGTTGTTGACCGCCTCCTTGCAGTTGGTTGTTGCCCTGGTTGCAAGGCTGGTTATTTATAGCTTGCCCTTGTTGATTGTTGGGGGTAGGCTGGTTGGGAGGTTTTTGCTATACAAACACTTGTCCTAACGGAGCGGGTGGAGTGGGGGCGGGGGCGGGGGCTTGAACTTGTTGCACTGGTGGTGCATATTAAATTTGTGGGGGTGGCGGTGCCATGAATGTGGGAAATTTCCCCACATACTACTGTGCTAGCCAAGCCATGGCTTGAGCCTGCTGTGGTGGCGCAGGTTGTACATAGGAGGTGGTTTCTCTAGACTGAGACATCATTCTAGCATAGTCTGGAGCTTGTTTTTGGTAAGCAACGTTAGTGGTGTTGCTTGGTTGTGGTGCCGCGGCAGGTGGTATCAGTCGAGGCAGTGGTTGTTGGGAGACTGACCCTATGATGCCATCCACTGCGTGGGATGCCCCCTGTGCGTCGTGGTAACAGGTACTTGGATGGGGAGCGTCTGGAATGACAGTGTACAAGTATCTAGACTGGGCATAAATGAGATCAAATTGTTGGGCCTTCAATATGGCCTCTTCTTCAGATTGGGTACGTTCAGATGCGATGTCCTTTGCAATGGGTGGGAGAAAAGTCTTGAGGAACCAATCTAAGAAGATCCTGTCATCAAGTTGGATCTTACACAAGCTACGGCACTGCCGCCATTCATGAATATGATCGACGATGTGAGTGGTGGTGTTTTGGCGACATGATAGTAGGATCTCCACCCCCTCATCATATCTGACAGCGAGTTGGAAATATTGCAGGAACATGAAGGCTAGGGAGTTGAAGTTGGGGTACTTGGCTTGTGGCAGCTCAATGTACCATTTAGCCACGACACCTACAAGGGTGCGTTGGAACAGCCTCAGTCTGATGGAATCGTCTACGATGCTATTGGATGAGCACCATAGATGGAATGTCATTATATGATTTTGGGGACATTCCCCAGCTTTGCCTTCAAACTTTGGGATGTCCGATGGCAGCTTAGTTGGCATGGGTGGCCAAAAATCTTGGTGACGGATGGGGTCATTCGTCAATATAGCCAAGTCAGGAAAATTCAAATGAGCCATGAATGGTAGATTTGACCCCAAGTTGATGTGGGATGGGGTTGCAATGGGAGTGGGGTTTGCAGGTGCATAATGCATCTGCATGGCTGGGGGTGCTTGTGGTGGCACCATGGCAGATAGGCCAATGCCCCCAAGTGTTGTGGGTGGGACAGTATGGGTAGCAGGGGCATTTCCCCCATGTATGGCGGTAGGGGCAATGTGGGTTATTGGTGCACTGCCCCCCTGTGTGGCAGGGGGGACAATGTGTGTGGAGGGGCCACTGCCCCCATGTGTGGCCACTAGGCCAACTTGGCTGGTCACTATGGGTGGTGGAAATTGGATAATGACAGTCTGCATGACTGTTCTTGGACCGCTTGCCATGTTGTGGGAGACAGGTTGCGATGTGGACATGGGTCCACTTGCTAAGGTTAGACCAAAAAATGGATCTGGGTTTTCACTAGCCATGGGGCTTGATGGTGCGGTGTGGAGGTCTGGTTTAGACTGATATGGGTCTGAATCAGAATCAGAGGCTATGTGGCCCTCTGATGGCGTGGGAGATTGCTAAGAATGGATATGAGGGTGCCGACTGAGTGTTCCAAATGGTGGTGGTTCACCTCTTAGGCGTGAGGAAGATCGTGGAGGATCAATTGTGTTTTCTTGTGTGTATGAAATTTGGACCCCAGTTTCAATGGATTCCTATTGGCTGAAGGTGGTCTCTCGGCCACTAAGACTGCCAAAAGACAGCGCTTGGCTTGTTCCTCACGGGTGTTTCTACTCAATCGGAAGGGGTCGTTGCCCGTTTCGCTTGGCAATTCCTCTCAGCAGCCAGCTACTTTGGGGATCCTGTGGTACTCCTCACAATGAGTTTATGGGAAAAGCCTAAGTACTTCCCATAGTTGTGCCAGTCAGGGACTTATGTCCTCAAAGACTGTAGAATTGATTGAACTTAGTGTAAATTTGGTAAATTTTTGAGGCTTACTCAGTGTCATGAACTGAGTTGGGTTGATTAGTTAGTAGGGTGTGTTGGTTTGCTTGTTGGTTCTAGTATTTGGTTTTCAATATGGTTTATGAATTCATGGTAGAGTTCACATCATGGTTTTGTATGAAAACATGAACAGAAATTGGTAAGCAAATATGGTGATTATCCTTGAATTGTTGGCCTAACTAAATGTTTGCCTCTCAGTGGTATTCTTCCTCAACCAAGAGAAGGTTTTGGGCTCTCAACACAATGGGACTAAGCCCATCCGTAGATCCTCAGGTAACCTCCCAAGTGCTAGGTTTGTCAAGAAGGGAGGACGCTTAGCGCCGTGAGAAGCCCTCCTTCTCTACCCCCCGTACATTCCAGGTCACCTGGTTTTAGTGGTTTGGGAAAAATGCCATGGAGTGCCTAGATCTATACGAGTTGTCCCTTTGTCGTATCCCAGAATACCCTGGAGGGTGATGACTGGGTAGAGGAGGAAGCAGGTAGCAAGATGGTTAATTTTATATTACTTTTAGTTAGGCTAATTCATTTTATTGAACCTTAGTGATTGATTTAGCATATACACATTTGTCCATTGATTTATTTGCAGAAAATGAAAACTGGAATTAAAAGAGACCTCTCATGGTGGACATAGGCGGTTTGGATGCACTAACAGTCCTATAAAACAGAAAATTACTACTAATTAAATTGAAAAACAAATTCTGCATGACAGGCCGCACATTTCTGACCAGATCCCGTGAGGGGGCCGTGAGTTTTTTCCAGAAATGAGCGAAGGGGTTGCAAAAAATACCAAAACAACTGCAACTTGAGCTCTTGGGCTGAAGTCGTGCCTCTCTAAGGATTAAGTGTGCCTTGGGTGCGCCTTTCTGCCAATTAAGTGTGCCTTCCCTCACATTTTCACCTGATAAGAGCAACCTACTTCAGAAAGGGGTGTTTTGGTGCTACAGGGTCAGATCTAGCCGATAGTAACTGGTACTGGGGTCAAACTGACTCGGCTCGGCCTGGAAGAGGCTTCAACACTAAAAAAAATAGGAAATAAAGTGGATTTAAACAGATCTAACAGAACATTTTTGAAAACTAGGGTAAAAACTGAAAAACTTGAAAAACTTGAAATTTTTGCCCAGGAATCTTGTGGGATCGACCCAGGGGAGTCACCAAAGATGTAGTAAGAATTTCTCCTCACTAGAGGGGCAGAAATGGCTCCCGTGTGCCTATAGGGCACAATGGTAGGTTTCTACCCTTAGAAAATAGTAAAAAACAGAATGGTAAATGGTAGAAACAGAGTTGCGAATTGAAACTAAGATAAGCTACACTAGAACAAGTAAATGGTAGCTATTGTAAACTAGATCTAAGAGCAGAAAATAAAAGAGAAGAAATGAAGAATTGTTGAACCCCTCTGCACACATTGGGTTAGGTTTCCGCCTCCAAAACCTGCAAAATAAACCTATACTACTATGAAGACAACCTGCAAATGATGTTAATGGAAAACCTGCAACTGGAAATATTGGTTAGAAAACAAAACAAGTAAATAAACATGCATGAAGAGAAGCTATACCTCACTTAGGTGGAAATGGGCCACCATGCCCTAGCTCATGGGAGCACCTCTCTCTTGGTTTGGAAGCAATGGCTTGGGGAAATGGAAATGGAGGAGAGGGAGAGTGGGTGGTTTGAGAGCAAGAGGTCTCAAAGCATCCACAGGCAGCATAACAATATGCAAATGAGGAGTGTTTTGAGAGTGACCCCGCACCCTCCTTATATAGTTTTTCCAAGGGGTTTTAGGGTTTTAAGCCCTTGGTCAAGGATTTAGCCCCTTTCAGGTTATAGCCCCTTTTTTAGGGCTTTAGCTCATGGGGGTCTATTTTGGGCTCTTTTTTGGGGGTTTTTGGCCCCTTTCTTCATCCTTGGGCTCTTTTGGATTTGTGGGGGTCAAATGGAAGGTCTTATGGAGTGAAATGAGTGTTGTGAGATGGTGTCCTTGGTTGGTGTAGGCCATGGAGAGTTGTGTGGGGATTTTTGGGTGAACAGGAAATATTCAACTTTCCTGCAAAACCAAGTTTGCATACATGACCCAGCATGTAGAGAGGAATCCAATCCTTCTTCAGGCTCCAACTTGATTACAGACACCAATCTGTTTGTATGAACACAAGGTCCAAATTAATGGTAGAATATCCACCAAGATATTACATTTTTAAACCATCGAGATTCCTTAATGAATGAATATGTTCCCTCTATATATACCTCTCCAATAATCACGTGTGTTTTGAAATAACACACCTTTTCAAAACAATACACTCCCAAAAAAATGATATTTACAATAAAAATCATTTTTTTAATATTTTAAATATATAACTATATATATTATTGTTTTAATTAACCCTTAAAAAAATGACTTTATGTTAAAATCATTTTTATTATTAAAACTAAACACATTTTTTTATTTAATTAGTTAAAACTTTGTGTTTTCGAATTCGCATTTAACCTTCATGTTCACAAATGTTTTAGCCACGTCGTTATCCTTTTTAATGATGGAATTTTCCACGTGTACCACAAAAGGTAGGAGGCCTGATAGGTCATCCTGGGTTCTGAGCTGGTGATCTTCTCGTGGAGTCCAAACACCTAGAGTCCCCACCATACCTTTTCTCTATGCGTCGAATAGAGTATGAAAGGATGGGGTATATAAACCCCTAAAACTTCATTTGAGCAAAAAATGTGGGATAAAGCCCATTGTGAAACTCAATCTCCATCGTTGATTTCACGATCGAACGATCGCTGAGTCTCCTCCTTCAAAAAATTCTGTTAGTGGATTTTCATAAGCATTCTCTGGAAAAGTTTAAGGCTTCTTTCATACCCATGTGATCTGCATTTTCAACATTCTAAACAATAATCTTGATCTAGAGATATCTTCATCAATATCAATTGGTGACTTATTGAGATCCAAAGGACGATGAACCGGTACATTTGACCTGTAACAATCGGAACCTCAGCTCGCTGGTTCGGATTGAGAATAAGAGCTTGATCCTCTACTATCAGATTTCGGAACAAGAGGTCGAGCCTTCACGGGTACATTCTTATTTAAACTACGCTTCTTTACTTTGCTATGGAATTTTTAGATCTACAATTGTCTGTTTCTGGACTGAGGTAGCAAGCATGTATACACCATTCTCCTCCATAACTCTCTGATTTTTCTCTAACTCGCATTGAATAAATTGTATAACACTGTGATTTTCAATGCTTTCATTATTGAACAAGCAAGTATTTGCAACCTTAAGATTGCCACTACCAACATTGGATTGATTACCCTTTTCCCATTCAACATCAAAACAATATCTAGACTGATTCTTTTTCTTGTGAACCTTTTTCACTACTGCATCAAAAAATATATGATCTTGTCCGTTCGATGAGGTGCGAACAACACATACGACCATGTTCTTTATCACTATGTCACACTCGACATCTTGTAGTTTCTTGGAGATGTGTCGCAATCTTCTTCCAAGAATGAAAAATGTTGAGAACCAATTTGTGAAGTTTTGGCTGCAGATATGTAAATCCCTTTAATGCTAGAAACTTCGACGTTTTGAGTAATAAAGGAATGGATGTATCTGTTAACCAATCCTTCTCTCCCTCATTCGAATCAAGGCAATGAAAACTATCTACATGTTTCCACAGTTTCATAGCTAAGCTAATATCATCACAAATTACCTCTGACAGACAATCCATGAATCTGCTCGAGCCTTCTCAAATTTGTCGGTACAAGGATACTTATAACCATCTACTCTTTTATCATAGACAATGTCTCATTTATTTGCCATCAATTGAGGTTTAAAGAGTCTTCTTAACCATGGACATCAGGCCACTTCTACTTTTTTTTGTCTTCTATTTGCTGCTATCACATCACTTTGTCATCTACTCTCATCACATCTGTTTTCCATCAATGACAACCTGTACTGCCATATTGCAAACACATCCAAATCCACCTAGACCAATGGAAGCTAGGTTTGCTCGTTTGTGTTTTCCGGCTGTATTGCATGACCTTCCCCAAAAATATTCCCAAAGAATTTATTTATTTGATGGAGAGGGAAGTATAAAAACAAAACAACATGTGAGAAAATTTGAAGATTTTATTGACTTAGATGAAGCTGGTCATATATATGTTAAAATGAGGTTGTTTTCTCAAAGCCTATCAGGGGAAGCAAAGAAACGGTTTAAATATTTTCCAGCTGCATCAATTCTGACATTTCAAGCTTTCCAGAATGCGTTTTTAGAAAGATGGGATGATAAAAAAATCCATTTACAACTTCTTTCCCAGTACAATAATCTTAAGAAAGGGGGTTTTGAATCTGTTCGTGAATTTTCAAGTAGGTTTATGAGAGTTTATAATTCAATCCCATATGATATAAAGCCTTCTACAGCTGCTGCAAAACTTCATTATGCTGAGGCCTTTGACAATGACTTTGCATTTTCATTAAGGGAGAGAAAGTCGGTGAATATTGTTGCTATGTTCACAGATTCTTTAGAAGTGGAATCAAATATGATGGCAAGTGGAAAAATGAAGCAGAAAGTAGATGCTGATAGGAGGAAAGTTAGAGAAGAAAACATGCCTTCTACTTCTTCTTCTGCCAATGATATTAAATTTGAAATGATGTTAAAAGCAATGGAGAAGTTGATGGATAGGTTGACTATGGACAATAGATCATTAAACAGAGAAAAGGCTGGACACCAAATCAGAAATCCAAATTTCAGAAGGCCAAATCCTCCTATACGTCCACAAAATAGGCAAAGAGATATGAGAAATCCAAGGAATCAGGAAGAACAACAGATTTGACCACCTTTCCCTGAGAATTATGTTGCATATGAAGAAGAGCCTACTGAAAATGAATTCATCTTTTTAGGGAATTGGATTATGAGATATACCTTACTGAGGAAGAACGTCATATGTTTCCGCAGGAAGATGATAATAGTGATTTTTAGAAGGAATCAGAGCAATATCATAGAGGTTATTTGCATGCTATAGATGATGTATAAAGGAAGGTTAAGTTGAGAAATAGAGATGCTGTTGTAAATAAAGGGAGGCTAAATTCAAATCATCCTTCCACTAGTTCATTAAACAGAAAAAAGAAATGAAAAACAAAAAGATCCTGTTGTGAATAAATTAGTTGAGAATAAAATAGAAAGAACAAAAGAAATGAAACAAACGACACCAGTGGATGTATAAAAAGTTACTTCTAGTTTCAATTTTTAGAATGAACTTTCAAAGTTGAAGATTTATGTTCCTTTTAATGAGTTGTTGAGAAATAATGAATACATGGATACAATAACAAGAATGGTTAACGGTGAAGGAGAATTTCAATCAGACATTTTAGAATTGACAGATGATAATCCTACTATTTCATTTGGGCAAAAAGTTGAAAATATGGATGATGAAGAGGTTTCTCCTTTTCATTTGAGTTTGAATGTGCATGATATGGTTGTACATAATGCCATGTTAGACTCAGGTGCATCACATAATTTTATCCCTAAAGGAGTGGTAGAAAGTTTGGGGTTGGAAATGACGAGGCCATATAAATAATTGTATTCCTTTGATTCTAGGAGGGTGAAGTGTCTTGGTTTGATTAAAGATATGGTGGTGTCTTTAACTACATTGCCATCCAAAACAGTAGTTATGGATGTTGTTGTAGCATATATCCCGCCAAAATTTGGAGTATTGTTATCAAGATCTTGGACCTCAAATTTAAAAGGAAGTTTACAAATTAACTTGTCATACGCTACTATTCCTGTCCAAAATGGGAATAGAAGGTTATACAATGAGAAGAGAACACCTTATGTAGCAAGCAGCCAAGATAGACCGGACGTTCATCATATTTATGCTGTTGATACTGACTTAGGATCTTCTATTTTCTTCAATGATACCGTTCCATGTGATCTAGAGTCTCCATTGTAAACTAAATCTGCAAAAGATGAAGAAGTGGTAAAGGAACAAGATGCTTTGGAAAAGAAACAGAAAAAAGAAGGATTGTGGACCATGTATTTTGATGGGTATGTGGAAAAATTTGGTGCTCGTGTTGGTTTATATATAATTTCTCGTATCAAGGATTTTAAAGCTTTATCATATAAATTAACATTTGAATGCACAAATAATGTAGCTGAGTATGAAGCTTTGTTACTTGGGCTACATGCATTGAAGTATTTGGGAGCACAAAGGATACGAGTTTTGGGAGATTCAGAGCTTGTAATAAACCAGGCGAATGATATTTATCAAACCAGGCATCCTAGGATGAGGGCTTATAGAAATGAAGTATGGGACATGTTTGGTAACTATTTTACAGAGCATACAATTAAAGTGGTCCCTAGATATGAAAACACAGTAGCAGATTCTCTGGAAATTGCTCTTGGTAAATTTAAAACTCCCAATGTTGGTCAAAGAGAATACCAAGTTGACATTGTGAATAGACCTTCCATACTAGACAATTCTAAATACTAGCAGGTATTTGAAGATGATATGCAAATAAAAATATTTTTAGAATTGTCTGGTGAATTTGTAAACACTCATATTGATGGTGAAAATGATAGTTGTGAAAATCTCCAAGATGCTGAAGAAAGTGAAGAAGAAATGGTTAAGACTGAAAAATTAAAGGGAACTCTAAGAGGAAAAGATATAATTCAATTGAAAAGTAATTTTATCCCAAGAGGTTTAATCCCCTTAGAGAATATTTTTGATCAAAATGATGTTGCAAAAGAACCAAAAGTGAAACCTGCTGATAATGCTATTGAAAATAAAAATATTGGCACTGAAGAAAATCCGAGGATTGTGAAGCTGTCTAAAAATATGCCTGCCAAAGAGAAAGAAGAGTATGTGAACTTGATGAAGAAATATGCTGATGTATTTGCTTGGAGTTATGAGGATCTAAAGGAATATGATACTTCAATAATACAACATACTATTCCAATAAAACTTGGAGAAAAAACTTTTAGGCAGAAACTCAGAAGGATAAATCCAAAGTTGTTGCCAGTTATTGAGAAAGAAACCAAGAACTTGTTTAATTCCAAGATTATTGTGACTTTGATATTTTCAACGTGGGTTGCTGATCTAGTTCCTGTCAGAAAAAAGAATGGAGAGATAAGGCTTTGTATAGATGTCAGGAATTTGAAAAAGTCTCAATGAAGGATAATTATCCCTTACCAAAAATGGATCATATTCTGCAGAAAGTGGTCGGATCAGAAATAATTTCAACCAAGGATGGTTTTTCAGGGTACAATCAGATCAAAGTGTTGCCTGAAGATCAAGAAAAGACTACTTTTACCACACCATGGGGCACATTTATGCATGCAAAGATGCCTTTTGGTTTGATGAATGCAAGGGCTACTTTACAACGTGCCATGGACATTGCTTTTGCAGGAGAAATAGGTAAATTTGTGGTAATTTATATGGATGATATCACTGTATACTCAAAATCTGACAGGGAGCATATTCACCATTTGGAAAAAGTCTTTATAAAATGTAGAAAATATGGTATATCATTGAATCCAAAAAAATCAAATTTTGCATTAGAGGAAGGGAAGTTATTGGGTCACATTATCTCAAAGGATGGAATAAAGATTGATCTGTATAAAGTCAGTTCAATTTTGAAGGTGGGAGAACCAAGAAGCAAAAAGGAAATACAATCATTCCTTGGGCAGGTAAATTTATTGAGAAGATTTATTCCCAGTTTTGCTGAAATACTGATGAATATCACTAATACGCTGAGAAAGGATCATGAAATAAAGTGGATAACAGAGGCTAAGAAATATTTTAAAGAAATAAAACAGGCTATTTCAAAAGCTCCCATGCTGGTAAGTCCATATTTCAATAAATATTTACTAATATTTTCATATGCGTCGGAACATACTATTGCTGATGTCTTGCTACGAAAAAATAATGAGAATATGGAACAACCTATAGCCTTTTTTAGTAAGATGTTGAGAGATGGAGAATTAAAGTATGATATTATGGAGAAGCAGGCATACGCTTTGGTTAAGGCTTTGAAAGATTTTAGGGTATATATTCTTCATTCAGATATAATTGCGTATGTTCCAACTAGTGTGGTGAAAGGAATTCTTACACAACTTGATCCAAAAGGAAGAAGAGCGAAATGGATTGCAACATTACTGGAGTATGATGTAGAAATTAGGCCCACTAAGTTGACTAAAAGACAAGGACTTGCAAAAATGTTGACAAATTCAAATTGTGAATCCTTATAGCTTAATTTCTTATCTAGTCAATCTAATCAATTGGACACAGGGGTGGAGATGATGATTGATTTTTCTATATCTCCATGGCATTCCTATATTGTTCATGTTCTACAAAACTTACAAGCTCCTGCAAGATTAATTAAAACTAGAGCAATATCTGTGAAGTTGAAAGCTGCTAAATTCTGTATTTTGAATCGGTATCTTTATTGGAAGGACCCTGGTGGTGTGTTACTTAACTGTCTTTTGGAAAATGAATCCCAACAAACGGTGAAAGAATTTCATAAAGGAGATTGTGGAGGACATCACTCTTGGAAAGTGACAACAAACAAAATTTTGAGAGCCAGTTTTTATTGGACTTCATTATTTTCAGACGTATACAAAGAGACTAGTACATGTCACCAATGTCAGATTTTTGATGGTAAGAGAAAATTAATTCCACTTCCTCTTAATCCAATAATAGTAGAAGCTCCTTTTCACCAGTGGGAATTGGATTTTATTGGAGAAATAAACCCAAATTCTTCAGGACATCATAAGTGGATTTTAACAGTTACAGACTATTTCACAAAGTGGATTGAAGCGATACCTACCAGGAGAGATACTGAGACAGTGATCATGGATTTTCTTGAAGAAAATATATTGGATAGGTTTGGTTTTCCCAGAAGGATTGTGACTAATAATGCAGCAGCTTTTAAGTACAAAAAGATGATTAATTTTTGTCATAAATATCACATCAGTCTTAACCCTTCAACTACTTACTATCCACAGGGAAATGGACTGGCATAGTCTTCTAATAAAAGTCTGGTAAGAATCGTTAAGAAGTTATTAGAAGAGAACAAAAGGGCTTGGCACACCAAGCTTAAGTATGCTTTGTGGGCTGATAGAATTAGCACTAAAATGGAAATTGGAATGTCTCCTTTTCAATTGGTATATGGAACTGAAGTCATTTTTCCAACATCATTGGGTGTACCATTTATGAGGTTTTTACAGGAACAGCAGGAAGAGCCGAACCATCTGCAGAGAAGGATAAACCAAATTATCGAATTGGACAAACAAAAAAATAAATATTATAATAAAGTGCAAATACATCACGAAAAAATGAAAAACACCTTTGATAGAAGGGCAAAAGAAGAACAGTTCCAAATTGATGACCTGTTAATCAAGTGGGATGCTCCAAGGGAAGACAAACATGGAAAATTTGACCACATGTGGGTAGGTCCTTATGTTGTTGTAGGTCACATAGGAGAGAATGAATTCATTCCAGAGCATCAAAATGGGATTTTGCTGGATAGTGGCTCTGTTAATGGAATATTTTTAAAGGACTACTTGTTCTAAGGCGGAAGGTAATTTTTGTACCATAGTTTGTAAATATTTATTTGTTCCTGAAAGCAATACAAATGGAGAACTAAATAGATTTGAATCCCAGGATGAAGGCCCTAAGATATTGAGGGGTAGCCATTTTCTTTATTTAGAAAGAAAATACATATATGAAAAATAAAAAGTTTGGAGTTTTGGGTACAAAAGTCCGAAACATGCACCTGGTCTACTAGTTCTTTGATACCTCACAGGGAGGATATCATCCCCATTTGGAGCCAACTGTTAGTACCTTCTATGCTAAGCGATTGAAGGAATATAATACCAAGAAATAATAAGGGATAAATTAAAAAATTGGTAAAAATATGACCAAAAGGTATGCATTTAAACATTGGGAAAAGGTTAATATTCACGAGTTAAATCAAAATGTGCACTTTGGTTATTTTACTGCAGTGTTAGTAGGTGTATATTTGTGATCGTGTGGATCTACGGTCATAAAATGACCCACTGGAAAAAGTTGTACAAGAACAAATATTTTTGGCGGATAGCGAAATGAGTTAATGAGTTAAAACGATCGATGGTCAGGAGATAACATGGATTAAATCTACGGCCATAAGTTAATCCACAGTATAAAGATGCAAGTTTAAACGATGATAAAGGTTTTCGGATTGCATATAAGGGGTTTTATCTAACGGTTCAGACGAAAGATGTAATTTGATCAACGACCATAATCTAATCCAGAGCCCGAACTTGTGAGACAATTAAAACATATGAGTGGTAGCGGAATTCAAATCGCTTTCCATGTGGCATTCTTTAGTAAGTTCCACTGGGAAAAGTGGTAAAGAAAAAACAACTTATTAGAAGCCCCAGAACCATTATCCATCATATAAAGGTGAGTTGACCAAGGTAAAAGTTATTTTTTGTTTGCACGTTGCGGGTGAGTAGAAGCAGAGACAATGCACCATCTTTTCTGAAAGTCAATTCCTTCGCATATGTCAGCTATCAGGAAATCCTAAACTTTGAGATTCTTGTTAAAGACTTGTTGGCATTGCTTATTATGGAAAAATATCAGAGTTTGGGGGTATTATGCAGGGTTTTATATGAAAGAGAAGAAGCAATTATTGATAGGGGGAATGTTTTTGACCCAGTTTTGTCAATATTTAGTGTCTCTATTTCAAAGGAACGTCTATGGAAGTATAGGTTACAGGGAAACAATGTCCTATATGTCTGTAATTATTTCCTGTATTACTTTGTTGTCGAACAAACTTTACCCTTTCGCAGTTCGTCGAGTGGTGTGCAAACAATTATTCATCTTCTGAAAGGGTTGTTATGAATTGTGCAACTTCAAAAATTCTCTATAGAGTTGACACGAAATATATTCGCAAAGTGTTAAGTCTTCCTGATAATTTTCCCGTAAGTCCTGATTCTTTCAATGAACAAGTTCTGATTGAGTTGTACAAAAATTGCGAAACTGAAATTAGATGTCAGTTCTTGTCTAGTATTTTAAAAGTCAGCCAGTCATTAGAAGGTTTGTGTTTTCCATGCAATGTCAGTATTTTTAGAGATGAAGTTCAATTAGTCATGCCAGTGGTCAGTCAAGTTTTGGGTTTGGATAATGATAAACATGTGAGTGAAGTCATTTTCAATTTTTTGCCGAGTATAGGCTCAACCGACCTTGATTCCAATTTAGTCCGATGTTTCAATTTTGATGAGTTTTTAGCTGAAGCAATCCATACCCAGTTAGTTGAGTTTCCCAAGGTTAGGATTTTTAGGTACCAGTCTTATTTTTTGAACATGTTATTGTGTTCAAATGTGTCAGAGCTACAGTTTCTATCTACAATGTTTTCTTCAGACCTTCCAAAGGAGATCAGCATGTTCGAATTTGTGAATACGATCATGGCTGAGGTATATAAAATGATTTTTGATGATGTCTTACCTAGAGTATTGGAAGACATGAGAATCATGTTTAAATCTTATTCAGAGGGAAGAATAGGGGATTGGTTTTTATACAAGGAATTTACTGTTATAAGATTATATGGGTTCACTAGAGAACCATACAAGTTACCTGTCTTCTTAACACAAAGAGTGTTTGCATTAGAATTCATTAGACAAAGGCTGTGTGCAGAAGAGGAACACTTTGAAGCATTCAAGAAATATTCTGATGTAAAATTCCCTCTAAAGGTTGGTCCTTTCATCTTCAAAAATAAAATCTCTTTGTTGGTTGTTGAAAAATTATTGGAAGTTATGGACATTCAGAAAGAAGAAAAAATGAATTATGACCCGCATCAGATTATTTCTCATGGAAGGAAATTAAACAAAAAGAAACCATTTGATCATCATGTCATTGAAGGATTAGATAAAATGGCTAATCTTTTTAGTTTTGAAGAAGATCTAGAGGTTATGAAAGAAGAGACGATGGAAGCTGATGAAGATAAGAGAGATAAGTTGGCTTTAACAATTCAAATGTATGTTAATTCTGGTGTTATTAATAAAATGACTCTCTCTGAAATAGGTTGCATGGACATAGATGAAGAAAATTCAAGTAAAAAAATCAAAATGCCACCTTAGAATGAACTAATCTATTCAGAAGAAGTAATTTTAGAAGACTTAAAGAAAACGGTTTTGTTTCAGAAAAAATCTGTACAAATGCAACAATATTCTTTTGAAGATGAATGTAAAATATAATCTAGCTCTCAGTACAAGTCTAAGACAGATCTGATGTCAAGTTATGTTGATAAGGAGATACAGTCGTTGGATGAAACTAAAAATATGCTTCCCCGAGTTAGAAAGTTAATTAATAAAAAAACTTCATTGGTTTCTACTCGGGATGTAGAGAGAAATACCTTGAAATTTGCTGTGGTGAGTGACAAAAAGGTGTCTAAGATGGAGGTGAAACTGGATAAAATAAGCGTCCCTGATAAAATACAGCTTCACAAACAGACCAGAGATGTCATCTATTCTGATTTGCTACATGCTACTGTGAAAGTTACCAAATTGCAATATCTTGTGGATAAAATGGAAGTTCACTTAAAACATGAAAAAGTTGAAAATAAAGCTAATTTTGATTCAAATAAAGAAACTACAAGGAGATATCATAAGTTTAGGGACTGAACCAAACAGTGTGCATGCAACAAAGAAGCTTCTCAAAGAGAAAGATAATACTATTCAATTGTTGAAAAATAAGTTCAAGTTCCCTAACACTCAACATGTTCAGTATTTAGAATTGATTGCACAACAAGAAGAAAAAGAAAAGGTTTACCAAGAAATGATGGAATACAAAGGGAAATTATTGAAGATGCAGGAGGAGAAGAACAAATGGGAAACAGAAAAATATGATTTGATAACTCAGGTTACAAGGTTTAATAAAAGTCAAAATGAAGAAAAGGAGGTTATGGAGGAATTAATGAATCAACCTTTTAGTGATACAGAAGAACCACTTGTTAATGTCGAAGAACCAATAAATGAATTTTTTGTAGATGATTTGCTAGTTCCCATGTCTCAAGTAAGTTTGAAGGAAGTGGAGATTAAAGGATTAAAGGACGAGAAAGAAAAGATTAAGTTGGAATTGGCTAAAAGTATTGAAGAAAAGAATAAAGCTTGGAATGAAAAGAACCAATTGCAGAAAATATTCAATGAACTGGGAGAGACAAACACGGGAAAAACTCCTTTGTAGGGAGCTAAACATTTGATCTGGGATACCTTGTCTATAGAAATTACCAAATTCAGACATTATTTAAATTTTATCAATGATGAAAGTGCATTAGTAAATTTGGCTACTCAGAGATTAAAATTAGAAAATGAAACCATGGAAAATAAATCTCTGGACACTACTCATAATGCTATTACTTTTTTAAATTCTCTGAAATATCAAGATCTGCAAGATATTGGGATCAAGGACAGGGTAGCTGTTATATTGTGGGAAAAAGAAGTTTTTTGGTAAACATCAACTTAAGAAAGTTGTGCAGGAAAAAGAAAACCAGATGACTTTTCAAGTCAAAGATTTCAAGACGAATTTTAAAAATTATTTGATGATGGTCTCCCTTCTTTTTGGGATGATGAAGGACGGCTATTTTCTCAGGAACAGTATCATAGAATGTCAGTACATAATCGGATGGATCATTCTAAGTTTGAGGATTTAGTCAAAGGATTAACTGGAAAAGTCATTGTTGAAAAGTTGACAGAAGATTTTGAATTGTTGGACCAGTTTTTAGTTGCTAAAAAAGGATTACCAGCTGTGTCTTATGAATCCTATGTGGATTTAGAGGTATCGATAAGAGAAATGACGGAGTACGACATTCCAAATTTGGAACAGTGGAACATTGTGGAAAAATTTGGGAAAACCAAATACAGATTACATTCATAAGGACATGTGTTGCGCTCTTAGGAAGCTGTTTGCTTGTGGTAAATTGCAGTTGTGGATTTGCTATAATCAAGAAAAACTGTTATTTCAAACAAAAGCATGTAATTATTATTCCTATTTATTAGGGAAATAGTTACAATAACTTATGATTAGCAGTTATTTGGTTTTCGACATAATTGAAAGAAACTATTATGTATATATTTGAATTTTACTGATGTATCAGGGGTTGGAACCTGTAAGATTGGACTTATGTTTTGTGAGAACCCTTTTGATTAAAATTATAAAGCCGAATGCTGGTTTATATTCAAAGATTCATGTATTTTTTATGTTACAGTATGTACTTTATTTCCTTGTGAATGTTTTCTAAGTGTTTACCTTCCATTATGTTTTCTTTCATGTCTGAACTTTGTGTGTAATAGTTTCAGAATTCATACATGTTATGTTCTAGCTATTGTTTAAGATATCCACAAATATTTCTTCTAAATTTGATATGGAATTCATCTTGTAATGCTCTATATTAATGGACTGTTCATGTTTCTTTCTTATCGCCCGATAATCAATGAATGACTGTAACTGAATAATTATCTTTCCTTTGTTGAGATTCTAAGTAGGAAACTTTGTATTATCTTTATCTATTTTGACTCCATATCCAAATGGTTATATGTTTAGTTTCAACCATATACATATATTAAAACTGTTGATTCATATATTTGGCCTTGTTAAATCCGTATTCGAGAGATCCCTCTCTAGAAAGAAAAACCAGTTTCTTTCTAAAAGTGGTTTTGCTGTTACCTTGATATTTCCTTCCATAACCTTAGGTATATTTTGAGTGATAACAATCATCACCATCATCATCATAGTCATCAACATCATCATCATCATCACTATCATTGTTCATCATCATAGTCATCCTCATCCTCATCCTCATCGTCGTCATCAACATCATCATCATTATCATCATAATCATCACCATTACAATCATAGTCATCATGATCATGATCACCACCACCATTATTCATCATCATTGTCATCTCCATCAGCATCATCATCATCCTCATCCTCATCATCATCCTTGTCATCATCCTCCTCATCATAATCATCATTGTTCATCATCATCAGTCCATTGCAAATGCTTGAAAATTAAATCAAAGAAAGGTTTCAACTAAACCTATCATCATCATCATCATCATCATTATCATCATTATTCCTCATCATCATCGTCGTCACCATCATCATCATCATTTTCATCGTCATCATCATCATCATCCTCGTCATCATCATCATAGTCATCATCTTCCTCATCATCATTGTCATCATCCTTATCATCATCATCACCATCAATGTTCATCATCGTCATCATCGTCATCTTCATCATCCTCATCATCCTCATCATCATAGTCATCATCCTCATCATTATCATTCTCATCATCCTCCTCCTCCTCATTATCATTGTTCATCATCATCATTCCATTGAAAATTCTTGAAAATAAAATCAAAGCAAAGTTTCAACTAAACTTATCATCATCATCATCATCACCATCGTCATCATCATCATCATCATCATAGCCATTATACTCATCATCATCATTGTCATCATCCTCCTCATCATCATCACCATCATTCTTCATCGTCATCATCATCATCATCATCGTCATTGTCATCCTCCTCCTCCTCCTCCTCATCATCATCATAATTGTCATCATCATCATCATCATCATTATCATCACCATCATAGTCATCATCATCCTCATCATCATAATCATCATCATCATAGTCATACTATTCATGATCATCATGATCATGATCATCATCGTCATCGTCATTGTCATCATCATCATCATCATTGTTCAACATCATCGTCGTGGTCATCATCATCATTGTCATCATCATCAACATCATCATCCTCATCATCGTAATCATCATTCTCATCATCTTCATCATCGCCATCATAGTCATAGTCATCGTGATCATCATCATCACTATGATCATCCTCATCATCATCATCATCACTGTAATTGTTCATCATCATCATCATCGCCATCATCATCATCATCATAGTCATCATCCTCATCATCATCGTTGTCATCCTCCTCCTCCTCATCATCATCATTGTTCATCATCATCATTCCATTGCAAATGCTTGAAAATAAAATCAAAAAAAGTTTTAACTTAACAGAGGCGTGCACACGTCTTTAACGTGTACGCACTTAGAAGCGCGACCACCCTTCTAGTGCATGCGTGTCACGTTTTAAACTACGTGCACCCATGATTTAAATTTAGAATTTTGGCGGACACCTTTTTTCCAACCTACGCCGGTGGATGACTTGGCTTCTTTAGTTTTAGGTTCGGGTTGCCAAACCAAGTGGTTTGGACTGTCTTATGACATAAAACATGTTTTGTACTTCTCCTATTTCATGAATGATTTTGCGTATGCCCTGCTTTTCCACTGCTAATGAAAATTCACACACTTGTGTAACTCTGTCTGTAGATTCTGAATATGTAATTTTTATTTAAATCTATTATTTTTTTCTATTTTTTTTTAATTTTAAATGGACTAACGTTAATCTAAGACAAAAGGTAGGCTATTTGCTTTGGCTATAACTTTTGATTGGCTCGCCTATTTAGAAAATGGAAAAGAACCCGCACAAGAAGATACAAAGAGATACATCCAAAAAAATTATAGTTCATTGACTATGTTAAGACCAAATGTCATGGAACAACACTCAACTTTGTCATTTTAGGGCGTCATTGGCTTCCTTAATTTAAAAATATATATATAACATAAATAAATATGGAAAAATAACGCTGCACTAGACATTCCTGTTATCTACAACTCTATATAATTGCTTTCACAAAATTCCAGCATTTGCATATCAAACAAGTGGACCAACACAAACATATTCATTATTTTTTGGAAAAAAAATAGCATACCAACCTTAGAAGAACCTCGTTTTTTGGGATTTATACTTAGTTTTCATAAATAAAAGTTATATATTCCAGAAGGTAATCCGATTGTCCATGTTTCATATTCTTACGCCATTTTTCAAGAAGTTGTGTAGGTACGTCTAATATTGATTTTTGACATTCAGGTTTCTGTTTTTCCAAAAGTCCATTGCAACGAACGCATCATAAGTGACCAGCATTAGCTTGCACCAACCATACTACTCTCTTTAACACGGCCCAGAAATGATGTTGTTTTGATCGTGACATGTTCGATGGTGATCCTGAGTTTGGTGGCACCGCCGACAATTTTGGGCTCGGCTAATGGATATTGTGGTGGTTAGTTTGGCCATGGTTAGTTTGATAAGGTGAGAGAAATAAAGTAATAGAGAAGGGTCAAGTGTATCTCACAAGGGAGAAGTAGCAAAGGAAGGATGCAAAATAATTGCAACAAATAAAATAAACAAGAAGAATGAGGTTTGTTGCACCTGAAAATACTCTTATACTAAAAGATTTCAACCATCTACTATCAACTTTCAGTACGGAGTTTAAATATATATACATTACAGAAAGAAAATGATGGTAGATTTTAAAGAAATTAATAGATTTTTAAACAAACTTTAAATCTAAACTAAAAAAATTCTACAAGCAGTACCTTTGAATCTTGATAATACTTTCCAAGCGTGTGTGTCGAGCTTTCCAAGTTCTTCTTTCAACTTTCAAATCATTTAGTTGAGCATTGAGCACTGAAATTTGTACTATGTAGATGCTAATTACAATAATAAAAAATAGAAAAATCATTGTTAAATGTCTTTTTTAGCTTTAAAAAAATCAATAAAACCTACACAAGAGAAGCATGAACAATAAAAATAATACTAACTTAATATTTTTATATTTTTATTTTTAGTGGAAATATTGTTGGAATTTCGAAAATATAATTTTATATGATAATAAAATAAAAGTATTGATATTAATATAATGAGGTAATTTTGTATAATATAATTACGTTTTGAAAACTTTATTGTCCTTTAAAATACATTTAAATGATAAACCCTTCACATAAAACTGTTTAGTAAATTTTTTTTAACAGTCTCGACTATCAAAATGCCCCATGAAGATCATTTTTTCCGTCAAATTCCAGCACTGAATCCCAGTGGACATAGGCATTCAGGTGGAAGGTCGCACTGTTCAAGTGGTAGAATCCACAAAAAGATAAGTCGTTATTGTTTAGATCAAAACAGACGAAGCAACGAGAGGAGGAGTCGTCATTCTGAGCAATGTAGCGATAGATCTGAGATATGAAGGAGGCATAGAGGAGTAGGCTTGTAGATCCACAGCTTCACGCGTGAGAAAGGTCGTTACTGTATGACATGGTCGCTGGATACCTAAATTGAGCACTGGTGTTGATACAGTCCAGTGCTACGCTATTTAGGCGCGGGTACTCCGAGTCTACCGTGCACACTAATTTCCTGGAGTGCATCACGTGAACCTGCAAGCACATCCACGAAACTGGGACCAAGATGAGCTTCAATTCCAATTGTATAGAGAATTTATAACAACAAGCGAATCAACCCTTGAGCTCATTGATGGTAAGATTCAAGATGGCTAGATTTCCCAAATACTGTATCTTTATTAAGATATTGTGGGAGAAACGATTTGCCGAGACATGTCGAGGGATTGTAAATTGGTGCAGCCGAAAAATGATAGAAATTGCGCCTGAGTTGTCCAATTTAATGTTCATATACGAGTTTATGAGCCACGTCGAATGAAGGTGCAACTTATGACGAGAGGTCTCAAGGAGTGTTGGCAAAAGGAGCAATAGCAGTCGTGATGGTAAAGTCACTTTGTGCATGTAAACCGACATGGAGGGGAGCGGTGAAGGCTTACTTGGTCAGATTGAATGGATTTGCTCAAAGTTTTGAATGCAAAGTTCAAGTTGGAGTACTGTAGGTGTTCAGGTTAGAAAGGCAGGTCTATATTTCTCTTTAGAAAGGATGCTGTGTTGTGTTTAGAGGTTTGGGTGAAAAAAGTATCCGTACGTCAATAAGTGTTTGAGAATAGACGGAGGTGGGTTCACATCTTTGGAATTTGGAAATTATTGCAAGGAAAATGGGATTGAAATGAAAGCTTAATAATGCCGCGCTGCAGCAAGAGTTGTGGGCAAAAGCAATTATTCTATTTGATAGATCGATCAACACTGAGAAGCAAAAGACTCGAAGATTCTGAAAGAGGTATGAATAGGTTATCTTATGATTACACAAATGTGATTTTTTTTTGTTATGGTGCTTATGCTTTTATCAATGTTCTAAGTAGGACATATATCAAACAAGTAGACCTTTGTTTGTTATGGTGATGGTGTTAAGGGATACAAATACAGTGGGATCCTACTGCCCACAAAATCATCATTAATAAAGATGCATTGTTTGATGATTTTCCTCTCATAAAATAAGACATAGTAAAAGATGAAAGGTACAAAGCATGACTGATATGATACCAGAAGGGTGTTTGGAAGGTATTGATTTCCATGAAACTTTTCATCAGTTGTTAAGCATGTTTATATTCATGTAGTGTTAACACTAGTTGTAGTAGCTAGACACTAAAATAGTTATTTACATGGAGATTTGGATGAGGATATATGTATATGAGACAAGCTAAAATGTTAGTTCAAGATTGCAAAAAAAGATTTAGTTGCAATCTCATGAATTCATTGTATGGCCTAAAGTGCACACCAAAGAAAATGGTACATGAAGTTGATTCTTTCATGGTGAGAAATTGAGTATAACCATTGTGTTTATGGTATATTCATTATCTTTCTCCTATATGTTGACCACATGTTGACGATATGATTTGTGCAAGAAAAATCATGATTAATATCAACAGGTTCGCTCAACTGGCTAGGATGACTTGACACGAAGGGTAAAGGAGTAGCAAAAAAAAATTTTGGGCATGAAAATACAAAGAGACAAGAAAGATGGTAAGCTTCGGTTATCACATCAAGAGTATGTGGAAAATATACTTAGGAAATTCGACATGAATAATGTGAAACTTGTAAATATCCCTTTAGTTTTCCATTTTATGCTTTCTTTAGGTTTATGTCCTAGTAGTAAAGAAGAAAAGGATGTGTCTTGTGTATCGCATGCTAGTAGGAAGTGTAAAATATGAGATGGGATGGTATGATATGTTCAATGTCAAATATTTCACATGTACTTGGTGTTGTCAGTTGACACATGGTAAGTCCAAGTGAAGAAGTGAAATGGGTGCTTCTATATTTTAAAGACACGAGTATCGCCAACAGTGGTTGCATTGATTTAGCCTATGATTTTGTTGATTAAATATTTTGTAGGAAATTGTAATATCCTAAATTTTGACCTAACACTTATGGGCATAAGCCCCATTGATTATGATGTTACTTTGATGTTTTATTTGATATATGGGGTCTAAAAGCCCACTGCATATGAACATGATGATTTGTTTGATATATTGGGCGTAAGCCAATTACATATGTTTTATGTATGATTTCATGAGTTGGGCATGGACCTTGAAGCACATAATCGATGAGATGTTTTGTGTTGAGAGAGGAGCTCTGGAGCACATGGGTATTTGTGAGAAATTCAAACCACAGGAAAATCTAGGAACCTTAGTGAGGTTCACAAATCAAATTTGGGTGCAAGATTCAACAAAAACCATCCAATTACAAATAAATTACCCACAATGATAGCTGGAAACAAGATAATTTTGGACTGTCTAACCATGAAATTGTTATTAACATGTTTATAAATACATCATAATAGTTTCGAATGGATTTGAACGCCAATTGTGAGCAAATAAGTCAAATTGCCAAAATGGCATCAAACCCCCTTAAGTGGGCTAATCATGTCCCAAATCTCTCCAAATGGCCATGAATTGATGAGGTGGCATGGATGATGTGTTGGGGGTCAATGATTACACCTTGGGAAGCGTGGGTGTGGAAAAATGGGTGGTTTAGAATCTCAATGCAACATTAATTGCACCAAATCAAGCCAAATTTGGGCAAAATCCCACTCTAGCGCTCCAAGTCAACTTGCATGTCCACATTCAATGAATGGGAGTGCACCAGCAATGATGGATGTGCATATGTGGATGGTTGACTAAGCTGGAGTACCCATGTGGGTCATGGAACCTCAAATTGACATGGCATATGTGTTAGATTTTTAACATTAAGCTAGCATTATATTAGGATCTTTAACTGAGAGAACAACAAGCACATCAATCAAACACAAGAGACAGTGAACACGCTGTTTTTCCTCAGGGAAACCATAAATGGAGAAAACCCCGCAACTTCCTCAGATATAGAATCAACACCAAAATTAAAACCCCAAAACAATAAGATGATCTCCCGACAGCAGTAACCTCTTTCTTCCTTGCCCCAGTGTCTTTCTCTTCCTCAGCTATGCGCTACAACTGAGTGTGGATGAGTGTGTCTTAAATAGAGAGGCTAGCTCTCTATTTATATTATTTCTTGACTTGACTAAACCCAACTAGGGCCAACCTCTCTAGGAGAGTCTAATAACCCTAGTACCCCGGAACTGCGGGGAGTTTAACCCTTAACTAATAGGAGGGTTACCCACAATGAATTGACATGACTTGTTTACATTATAGATCCTCCTGATAGGAACATCGGGGCATGACATGAATCAAGTATATTACAAATACAACCCGGAATAAACATCGGGTTACAATACATAAGAAATACAAGTGAATATATTCTGAAGTTACAATTACATCAACACTCCCTCTTAACTAGGAAGGTATTCTCTCGACACAATTTATCAGCACAAGTCTTCTTCTCTATATCATCTGGATCATCGTCAAGTTCTTGTAATCTTCATCTTCAAGTCATATTCATCATCGGATCTGGATCATTACTCGATCTGGATCGACACTGGGCGTCATCATTGGATCTAGATCATCACTCAATCTAGATCATCATTGGATCTAGATCATCACTGGATCTGGATCATCACTGGACATCATCACTGGATCTGGATCATCACTGGATCTAGATCATCACTGGATCTGGATCATCACTGCTGGATCATCATCACGGGTGCTATCTCATGATTCTTCTCGTCACAGGAAGTTCTACAGAGCCATCCCTTTTCCATGCTGGTTGTAGGCCTAACCTTGATGTAGGTCTTCTTCAGTGCTTATATCTCACACCAAGTCAGAATGGCCCATCCAGCACTTACATCTGACCATGAGAGGAACACATCCAACACCATGTCAGAAAGGCACGCCCAACACTCACATCTGATCATGTAGGAACCAATCCTATAATTACATCAGATATACCCAGCACTCACATTCACTAGCATGATAGGACATAACTACTATCATCTGTGAAAAGGCTCAGCACTTACAACCACTAGCATGATAGGACACAACTACTATCATCTGTGGAAAGGCTCAGCACTCACAACCACTAGCATGATAGGACACAACTACTATCATCTGTGGAAAGGCACAGCACTCACATCCACCAGCATGATAGGACACACCTACTATCATTTGTGAAAAGGCTCAGCACTTACAATCACCAGCATGGTAGGACACACCTACTACCATTTGTGAAATGGCACAACACTTACATCTGACCATGGAAGGAACTTAATCCTCTAAGCATGTCAGAAGGGCACTCATTCCCAGATTGAGGGTTCCTAGTACCTCACTAGGTAGATCCATTCAAAGAATGGAAAAATCCCTTATATCTGATCAGGTGGGAACACATCCCTCAATCACATCAAAATGGACATGCACTCATATATGATCATGTGAAAACACATCACACAGTCATATCAGAATGGCCCTCAGTCCCAGACTGAGTTTTTCTGGTACCTCACCAGGCAGCTCCATTCAAAGAATGGCAACAACCCTTATATCTGATCAAGTGAGAACACATCCCTCAATCACATCAGAATGACCATGTTCTCACATCTGATCATGTAAGACTACATCTTACAATCATATCAGAAAGGCCCTTAGTCCTAGACCAATTATTCCTGGTACCTCACCAGGAAACTCCATTCCAAGAATGGAAATAGCCCTTATATCTGATCATGTAGGAACCAATCTTACAGTCATATCAGAATGGCTCAGTACTCATATCTAACATGGAAGGAACCAATCCTCTCACCATGATAGAATGGCTCAGCCCTTACATCTGACCATGGAAGGAACCAATCCTCTCACCATGTCAGAATGGCTCATGGACTCATCACTTCCCTTTGGAGGGAACCTCAATCTGGAGAACACCAAGCTTCTCCCTGAAGTACTCAAACTTCACTTTGGTCAATGGCTTCGTCAACACATCAGCTATTTGTTCGTCTGTCGCAACATACTGGAGCTTCACTACTCCCATCTGCACCATATCCCTGATATAGTGATACTTGATCTCAATATGCTTCGACTTGTCATGGAACACCGAGTTCTCCGACAACTTCACACAACTCTGGTTGTCGCAATATATACAAGTAGCATCCAACTGGAGATCAAATAAATTAGACAGTAGCTTCCTTAGCCATACTACCTCACAACTAGCTAAACAAACTACGCCATACTATACTTCAGCTGTACTCAGTGCCACACAGGATTGCTTCCTACTAAACAAAGAGATCACACCTGATCCCATACTAAAGAAACACCCTGAAGTGCTCTACCTATCGATGGCACCTCCTGCCCAATCTGAATCAACTTAACCCTCCAGGTTAATCTTCTGACTCACCTCATACTTGAGCCCATAATCAATCGTACCCTTCAGGTACCTCAGAATGTGCTTTGCAGCAATCAAGTGAACATGTCTCGGATCTGTCAAGAATTGGCCCAAGGTGTTCATAGCAAAGCAAATATCTGGTCTTGTGTTCATCAGGTACATCAAGGACCCAATCATTTGATGATACATCGTAGCATCAACCGTCTCTGATAAAGAATCACTCAATAGGTTTAGGTTCGATGCCATAGGTGTGCCATAGCCTTGCAGTCCATCATCCCAAACCTCTTCAAGATCTCTACTGTATATTTTCCTCATCCCAGAGAAATTCCATATGCATTCTGCCACACCTCCATGCCTAGAAAATAATGCATCATACCCAAGTCCTTCATTTCAAACTCAGCAGCAAGCTTTCTCTTTGTATCAGCAATCAACCCATCCGTGCCTGTTACAAACAGATCATCTACATATAGTAGGAGCATCACTGGGTTTCCATCTTCAAACTTGTAGTAAAGATTGGAATCTGCTTTACTCTTGGTAAAGCCCAAACTGGATAGAAATATGTCAATTCTGTTGTACCATGTCCTGGGTGCCTGTTTCAAACCGTACAGGGCTTTCTTCAATCCACACACATGAGACTCCCTGTTATGTGTCTCAAAACCAAGTGGCTGTTCTACATACACTTCCTCTTCCACTACACCATTCAAGAAGGCAGTCTTGACATCCATCTGGTGTATCCTCCATTTCATCACTGCAACCAGAGGAAGTACAGATCTGATGGAAGTGTATTTGGCTACATGTGCAAAGGTTTCTTCATAATCTATTCCTTGTTTTTGGGAGAAACCACGAGCAACAAATCTTGCTTTATATTTTTCAATGCTACCATCTGTAGCATGCTTGATCTTGTAGATCCATTTGGAAGTTACAACAGACTTCCCTTCTAGTATTGGGACAACATCCCAAACATCATTCTTCATGATCAATTGATACTCTTCAATCATAGCATCCTTCCATTCTTTTTGATCTGTCGCTTGTTCATAGTTGGAAGGTTCTTTATCGATGAAATCACATAATAAAGCTACATATCCGGAGCAGGATCTGGTCCTCTTTATTTCTCTGTGATTCTCTTCTGGAGCCCCATATCTTTCCGCACCTTGTATAGCTTCTCGTACCCAAGCAGGTTTCCTCTTATGAGGATTCTTCTCCTGAGGTGGATCTACAGGTATTTGTGGTTCTTCAAATTCTCGATCTTCTTCTTGATTTTCTTCATTCATGGTTGTATCATGAATCCTGGGTGCTTCTGCTTCTTCGGGTTCTTCAACAAGTCTCTTTCTGGATTTGTTGTAAGCTGTGTCTTCATCCAATGTCACATCCCTGCTGATATCAATCTTCTTAAATCCTGGGAAATATATTCTGTAATCCTTCGAGCTTTCAGAGTATCCCACAAGTATACCCTTCTTTCCTGAAGGATCTAATTTTGTTCTCTTCTCTTTTGGAATGTGTATGTACATAGGACAGCCAAATATTCCGAGATGGATAACTTCTGGTTTCTTGCCAGAGAAGACTTCTTCAGGAGTCTTGTTCTCGAGTACTCTGTGTGGAGTACGGTTCTGTATATGCATTGCTATTCTAGAAGCTTCTTCCCATAGATGCATGGGAACATCTTGATCATGAAGCATAGCTCTTACAGCTTCCATGATAGTTATGTTCTTCCATTCTGCAATCCCATTCTGTTGTTGATTATAAGGAGTGGACAACTCCCTCTTAATCCTTGAGTCTTTGCATAACTTTTTGAATTCATTTGATGTGAATTCTCCGCCATTATCTAATCAAAAGGTCTTGATCTTCTTTTCTGTGTGATTCTCGATCAAGGCTTTGAATTCCTTGAACTTGCTGAATACTTCATCTTTGTTCTTCATGAAGTAAATCCATGTCTTCCTAGAAAAATCATCCATGAAAGAAACATAGTATACATACCTGCTTAGTGATTTTGATGGCATTGGTCCACATACATCGGAGTGGATGATTTTCAAGATTCCTTTTGCTTTGCTCTCGCTACTTGGAAATGTTTTCTTTGTGTTCTTCTCTTTTGCACATCCTTTGTAGACCCCGTCATGTTTTGCTTGAATTTCTGGAAGACCTTCAACAACTTTGCTTGCAAGTGATAGTGCTCTGTAATGCACATGTGCAAGCCTTCTATCCCAAAGTTCATTTGGCTCTACTGTGTCATGGACCAAGGCTTGTTCTAGATGGCCCTTCAATTTGTACAAACCTCCTTCTTGTTCCCCAATCACTATTGCATCATCACTAGTCTTTCCCTTTGGCCACATGATGACTTGGCCATCTATAAATGCAACACTCATTCCTTTTGCATCTAATGCAAATATGGATAGGATATTCTTTTTTAGTCCTGGTACAAACAATACTTCCTTCATTGTCATAGACTTTCCAGAGTCTAGTTTATAGGAGGATTCCACACTACCTTTTATTGGATACTGGTAGTCATCTCCAAGCTTCACCTTGTGAGGTGATTCATGTTCTGATAGTTTCACAAAGGATTCCTTGGATCCTGTCATATGTTTGGAAACCCCACTGTCTATAAGCCAATCATTGCTTCCATGAGTAATGTTTCTCGTGAGAGTGGGAATCAAAACATATTCTTCCTCGCTTGAAGAATCTTCACTTTCATATCTAGTTATCTTTATTGAAGTTTCATCATCCTCTGCAGCATGAACATGATGTCTACTTTTGTTTCCCTTCTTCTTGTGAGAGACAATTTTTGTTTCCAGGACATTCTCTAGCATAGTGTCATTTCTCCTCACATGTATAACATCTGATTCTAGACAAATCTTTTCTCGTGTTATCTTTGTGAGAGAGCTTACCTTTGGGGTGATGAGATCTTCTTTTGGTTTTCTTGGAGTGTACCGTGAGATCTTGATCTTCACTTCCCATATTTTCTTCTTGAGCTATTATTCGAGCTTCTTCTTGAGAGCATTCTTCCCATAGTCTGCTGAACTTGACTAACTTCTTTTTGGCACAGATTCCTTGAATCAAGGAGTCCCATTAACTAGGGAGACCATTCAAGGTGGTCATTACAATGTATGCATTCTCCACTTCTTCATCTATAGCTTCTAGTTGTTCCTTGATCTGAGATACCCTTGTAAATTAAGACTGGATGGTCTCTGCATTCTGGATCTTTACATTCTTCAGTTGATTTCTCAGTGTCATCTTTCGGTTTATGTTCTTCCCTTCAAACAATTTGGTTAGGGCATCAAACATAGCTTTAGGTGTCTTTAGGGAGGACACATGTTGTATGAGGTGGTCCTTGATTGAATCAACAATGATCCTCTTTTCCATAACCAACTTCTTCTTATGTAAGGCCTTTGCCTCATCTCCCTCTGGAACTGGAACCTCCTCATTGATGTAGGAGTCCAACTCATTTTCTTCTAGGACCAAGGAGATCCTATACTTCCAGGCTCGAAAGTTATCAGCTCCCTCGAGATTTTCATCAAGATTGGTATGATGAGACATCTTAACTGAGAACCTCAAATGGAAATACAAAAGATTTAGATCTTACCAGGTCAAGATGTCGGATCTGGATTTGGAGCTGAAATCCTGCAGTGCCAGCTCAGGAGCAAATTAGGGTTTTTCTTTTCCGGAGTTCTGTCCAACCAAATGCTTTCAATTTGATCCCTAACTTCAATTTTGGGGAGGATATCAATCCAGGCCTGGGCTCACTGAAAAATTCCACTTCTGTGAAAATCCCTAATTTCTGGCAGCAATGTCGGGTCCAAAACTGAAAAACCTCAGAATTGGATTTTTCTTCGACAGAAAGATGCACCCTAGGGAGGAGAGTTAATCCAACCTTCATTTGCTAAAAAATTGTGGAGAGAGATCAACAAAGTAGGAAGCCCTAGTTCCTGCAGCTGCATAGTGTCTTCTTCTCAGGTTAGCTCTGATTCCATGTTAGATTTTTAACATTAAGGTAGCATTATATTAGGATATTTAGCTGAGAGAACAACAAGCACAACAATCAAACACAAGAGAAAATGAAAACAATGTTTTTCCTCGAGGAAACCATAAATAAAGAAAACCCCACAACTTCCTCAGAGATAGAATCAAAACCAAAAGTAAAACCCCAAAACCGTAAGATGATCTCCCGACAGCAGTAACCTCTTTCTTCCTTGCCCCGGTGTCTTTCTCTTCCTCAGCTATGCGGTACAACTGAGTGTGGATGAGTGTGTGTTAAATAGAGAGGCTAGCTCTCTATTTATACTAATTCCTGAGATAACTAAACCCAAATAGGGCCGACCTCTCTCGGAGAGTCTAATAACCCTAGTGCCCCGGAACTGCGGGGACTTTAACCCTTAACCAATAGGAGGGTTACCCACAATGACTTGACATGACTTGTTTACATTATAGATCCTCCCGATAGGAACATCGGGGCATGCCATGACTCAAGTACATTACAAATACAACCCAGAATAAAAATTGGGTTACGATACATAAGAAATACAAGTGAATAGATTCCAAAGTTACAATTACATCAACAATATGTCCACCTAAGCACCCCTAGTCCACCTCATATTGTATTAACTTTTAACAAGATATAAAATTGAATAATTAGTGTAACTAAGGTACTAATGATGGATTACTGTTCTAACACCCTCCCTTAATCCAACAACTAAGTATGTTCACAAAATTATGAAGGCCTTGGCAACAATGGCTCAAGTCACCTCAAGTACATAATTCAGAAATTACAATTTTTATTTGTCAATGTGAACCGAGGAAAGGAGGAAAACCTCATGGGAAAAACCTTCCCTTAAGAATGGACATGGGGTTGGACCTGAAATAATATAACACCAAATTACCATCCCTCACTCACCCCAAGCAAATATCTCAGGTAAGTTAAGGTCTTCTCAGTGAAAGCCTTAGTAAAAATGTCAGCAATTTGCTCGGTGGATGGGCAATACTGCAGTGAGATGACTCTGTCATGCACTAAGCCCTAAATGTAATGCATGTGTATCTCTATGTGTTTTTTCGTCTTCCTCCGTACTAGATAAGTAGATATCTTGATGGCACTCTGATTATCGACCCAAATGTTGGCTGGAGAATCAATTGTGACACCAAACTCCCGGAGAATTCCCTGCAACCAAACACACTGTGTTGCAACATTGACTGCTGCCCTGTATTCGGCCTCTGCTGAAGAAAGTGATATGCTGTGTTGTTTCTTACTTGACTAGAAAATGGGACCTTCAGCAAACATGAAGACAAAACTTGATGTTTACTTTCGGTCAATTGGATCACTATCCCAATCTGAATCAGAAAATCCAGCTAGTTGAAGTGAGGAACTAGTTGTGTAGTGCACCCCGAAGTTCTTAGTTCCTTGGACATACTGGAGAATTATTTTTGCAGCCATCCAATGGAGCTCATGTGGCTAGTGCATATGTCTTTCTACAACATTCACATCATAAGATAAATCAGGTCTTGTATGAGTGAGGTAGAGCAAGCTGCGCACTAGTTTCCGCTAGAGTGTGATATCCACCATTGGGGAATTGCCAAATTCATGCATTTTAATACTAGAAAGAAAAGGAGCCTTGGATTCCTTAGACTCAGCCATATTAAACTTCTTTATCAGGTCTGAATCATACTATTGCTGACTCAGCATTATTCCCTTACCATTTTTCTCAATTTCTAAGCCCAAAAATTGCCTTAGCAATCCTAGGTTTGTCATAGCAAATTCACTGTGCAAATATTTCTTAATTTTTCCAATTAAATTTGTGTAGCTACATGTAATAAGAAGATCATAAACATAAAGAACAATGACCTGAAAACTAACATCATTTTTATACAAATACACATTAGGGTCTGATTTGCATCTTTTGAAGCTAATTGAAAACAAGAAAGCATCCATTTTGACATACCAAGCGCTGGGGGTTTGCTTGAGTCCATACAGTGATTTTTTCATCCTACATACCAATGAAGGATCCTATTGGAAACCTTTAGGATTCTGCATATAGATCTTCTCCTATATATCACCATGCAATAATGCACTCTTTACATCCATGTGGTGAACTTCCCAACACTTACTAGCTGCCAGTGCAATAACTAGTCTAATTGAGTCCATATTTGCAACCGGTGCAAAGGTCTCTATGTAATAAACTCCATGGACTTGAGAGTATCCCTTAGCTAGTAATATACACTTATGTTTTATATCAGAACCATCAGCATCAATTTTGGTCCGGAAAACCCATTTGCATTGAACAACTTTCCTCTTGGGAGGAAGGGGAACCAATTCCCATGTATTGTTCTCTTGGTGGGGTTGAAGCTCATATTCCATTGATGACTTCCATATTGGGTATGTACAAACTTGGTGATATGTATGAGGATAAAAACTGATCATAATGTAATAGTGCTCAGCAAGAGCACTATCACTTGCAAAAGAATCCTTACTAGTTTGTGATGTAGTTTTCCTAGGATCTTAGGGATTGCCTGCCAATTCCCCAGTTGCTTGCACAGCTTTTTCATCCCATTTGGGCCTAGATGGTGAGTCATATATAGGAATATCATCTTCAAAAACATTTATATCAGAATTATCATAAAAAATAGAGCATGTGTCATCACTTACATCTTCGAATGGTTGAGGAGAGGAGCAATCCCCCAATGCAAGTTCGAAATCAAGAATTGGCTCTTCTTCAAATTTGATGCTTCTTTCAACAAAATTTTTGCAAGTGGATGTGTCAAAGAGATTGTACCCTTTATTTTCCTCACCATATCCAACCATGAGACACTCCTTTCTTTGTGGTTGCAAGTCTTTCCTCTTCTCTGAAGGGATTCTTGCACATGCTTTTGTCCCGAATATCCTGAAATTTGAGACATCTGGTTTTTCACCAAACCATGCCTCGTAAGGTGTCATTCCTTTCACTGATTTGTGGAAGGATATATTTTGAATGTGAGCAGCACGGCTAATGGCTTCAGCCCATAGTTTGGGATTAAGTTCCCTCACTTCTATCATGCAAGTTGCCATCTCTTTAAGAGATCTATTTTTCCTCTCTGCCACACCATTTTGCTGTGGTGTGTAGGGAGTTGGGTGTTGCATTTGGATGCCACACTCCTCACAAAGTTGCTGCAAATTATTGTTCACATATTCCTTTCCATTATCATTCCTAAGGACTTTGAGCTTCTTCCCACTCTGATTCTCTACTATTGCTTTCCAAACCTTGAGTTGCTCAAACACCTTAGATTTCAATTTCAGAAAATACACCCAACAAAATTGAGAGTAGTCATCAATGAATGTAAGCACATACCTAGATCCACCATACGAGGGAGTGGGTAGTGGACCAATCAAATCAGAATGCACCAACCCAATTGGTTTTGTTTCTCTCCTTGCCTTCCCTTTCTCACAGCTCTGCTCAGGATGCTTCTTAATCACACATCCAATACATGCTCCAGTAGATGGATGAATTTGTGGAAGACCTTCCACCATTTCTTCTTTATGCAATGTTTGGAGATATCTGTAATTCATGTGGCCAAACCTATCATGCCATAGTTTGGAAACCTCATTGGCATGTGAGTGAATTTCTTGATCAATGTAAGTAGGGAGGAAATTAGAGAATTTGTACATTCTCTCATGATAATGAACATACCCAACTGTAATAACTTGGTCTGTTGAGATTTCAGAAAACTCTACAAAGTCAGGAGTAAAGATCACTCTCTTTGGCTCTCCTGTATGGGTCATCTGGTAGACTGACATCAAGTTTGCTACAAGGTCTGGTACATACATTACATCACTGAAGAACCCATGGTCTAAATGAATTCTCCCAATCCCTCTGGTCTGGAGTTTAGAATCATATCCCATTTGAACTACTCGGCTAGCAATCGAACTCATGGAGGAGAAAAATTCTTTCGTGGATACCATATGCCTAGAAGCACCTAAATCAATAATAAAGGATGAAGAGTTAGACGTACCTGCCACCAATGCATGACATTTATCCTTGCCTTCACTTGAACTGGAGTTTCCATATTTCTTCCTTGCGTTGTCAGGGACTGGAATATTGTTCTTCTCTAGCAGTTGAGCCATGGTGTCTATGGTTTTTTTTCATGCATGAGCTCTCTGGATACCATCCCTTGTGGCAGCAAGTGCATTTGGCCTTCTCGTTTCCCTTCTTCTCCTTTTCTTTGGGTGGATTTGTAGCTTCCTCACTAGATTTTGGTTTTTCTAACTTCTTCTTATCTAGCAAATTTGAATTCTTGCACTTGGGATTTCCCTTTGTTGAATTTGAAACCCCCACTAGTGCTTGATCTTTGGTCTTGATGGAACCCATTTGGACCAATTTGTCCTACTCTTGATTGAGTGCCTCCATGAAGTTTTCTAGGATTCACATTTTCTAGTTTCAAAGAGTGAGTTTTCCTGAGTGAAATGTGCTCACAAATACTGAGAACTATGGTCCCAACTTCAAAAGTATAGACAAGATCAGTTGATATTCCTTCTTCTCAATACCACATTTTTTTAACTGCAATACAAGTGATTTGAACTTGATGAAGAAGTCCTGGATTGTATCATAGTGCGTTGGGCTCAATCTTATTAGCTCATTCTCAAACTGGTGACCACGTAGCTCATCAGTTTTTCCAAATAGAGACCCAAGCTTCTCCTAAACCTCCTTTCTTGATGTCAAATTGTTAAGGTGGAACAACACCTCTCTTGAGATTATCATCTCAATTGAATCACCATCTCTCCCTTCCATTAAAAGAAGTTGAAAGGTGTTAGAATGATGTGGGTATCCTCCATTACTACCTGTGTTGATGGTGGTGAAATTGCTAACTATTTTACACACAACAATTCGATTTTATCTGGAATTCACTAACAAAGCAACTCAAATCCCCTAAGAATTTGGTCTGCAACTCAAAAATATCCAACCAGCTCTAATACCATGTGAGAAATTCAAACTATCAAGCAATTAATTCAAACCACAGGAGAATATAGGAGTGTTAGTGAGGTTCACAAATCAAATTTGGGTGCAAGGTTCAGCAAAAACCATCAATTTACAGATGAATTACACACAATGATAGCTGGAAACAAGATAATTTTGGACTTTATAACCATGAAATTGTTATTAACAGGTTTATAAATACATCATAAGAGTTTTGAATGGATTTGGAAGCCAATTGTGAGCAAATAAGCCAAAATTGCCAAAATGGCATCAAACCCCCTTAAGTAGGTCAATCACATCCCAAATCTCTCCAAATGGCCATGAATTGCTGAAGTGGCATGGATGATGTGTTTTGTGTCAATTATTACACCTTGGATTGTGTGGGTGTGGAAAACGGGGTGGTTTAGAGTCTCAATGCAACATTAATTGCACCAAATCAAGCCAAATTTGGGCAAAATCTCACTCTAGTGCTCCAAGTCAACTTTCCTATCCACATTTAATGAATGGGAGCGCACCAGAAATGTTGGATGTGCATATGTGTCTGGTTGACTAATATGGAGTACACATGAGGGTCATGGAACCTCAAATTAACATGGCATATGTCCACCTAAGCACCCCTAGTCCACCTCATACTGTATTAAAGATTAAAAAGCAAAAAAAATGACTAATTAGTGTAACTAAGGAACTAATGATGGATTACTATTCTAATCGTATTTGATGTTTGTGTTGAGCAAGAATCTTTGGAGCACATGAGTGTTTATATTTTTGTTGAGTGAGAACCTCTGGAACACATGAGTTATGAAAACCTTTGTGTTGAGCATGAAGCTCTGAAGCACATGAAAAGATAAAATTGGAAGTGTTGGACATAATCCCTGGAGCCTTCCAAGTTGATGTTGAGCATAAGCTCTGGAACATTGGATCCTTGGCCATTGTATCCCTAGATGTATCCTACAAGCACATCCTAGCATTAGTGTTAGGAGTTACTGAAAAGAATTAATTATGTCGAGTGAAAATGACTCCAGTAAATTTTTTATCTCATCCTACTTATTCTTAAGTGATTAAATGAAATTTCAAATTTCTGTATCTCATCAAGTACTGAAGAACTACCATGTTATATGAGGGAATCCAACATGCAAGGAGGTTCAAAGTTTCCTAACCTAGCTCACCTAACCCGTACCTGAAGGCCTTATTAAATAAAGTGTCATATGTTTAGGGATCATGTTATATGATACCTAAGGACAAAATGTTAACAAATGATATATATATATATATATATAATTTATACATGATATGCATAAAGAGTAAGCATAGTAATAATACTAATAGCTATAAGAAATAAAGAAAGGCTCCATATATTATTATTATTATTACTATTGAAAATTAAATATTAAAAGTACCTAAATTAAATAAAAGGGGTTAAATCAAGAAATCAAATGATTTAACTGCCCCTTTGACTAAAAAGTCTTCATATAAAAACCCAAGCCAAAGAGAGGCTGGGAGATCTTCTATCTTTTTATGATTCCATAATTGTACATAATTATTCTCAAGAGAGTTCTTGGAGAACAATTTTTCCTAAGAGGAAAAAGGAGAATTGATTCAGAACCTGATATCCCAGATAGGGAAACGTTACCTTAGGATCTCTAAGCTACTTGCATGTTGGAACTAGCTCGGGGGGATCCAGATTAAAACCAAAAACGGTTTCGGGTCATGGTTGGGTGGAACGTGGTAGTTCCCAAGTTATTCGGTTACCTAAACAAAGGTCATATCTATCTATGAATTTGTTAATGTTGGGGATTTGAGTGTGCATGTTTTTAGCCATTGAAACAACTTCATCTTGCAGGTATGAGGTTCTTGATTTTTCCTTTGCAAATTGTACTAGTTTTACTATCTGGAGTAGATTGAATTCTAAATGATTATTTAGTAACAGTCTGCTATAAGCTAGGTTATCTTTTTTGCATTTCTACTTTCTACACTTGCAGGTTAAACTCATTATGTACAAACATATATAAATATTTTACCAAAGGTTAGGGTTATCTATAGGAGGGTTTTGTTTTCTAAACTCATTATTTATTAACAGATGTACTTCTTTATCAAAGGTTAGGTTATCTTTTACTTATTTTAACCAGGTTACCTTAATATATTTTACTCATGATGAGATAAGCACCATTAGTGCTATCTACAGGGGATGGGGGGGTGGGGTTTGTTTTCTATTTGAGTGTGCAGGTTTTTAGCCATTGAAACAACTTCATCTTACAGGTATGAGGTTCTTGATTTTTTCTTTACAAATTGTACTAGTTTTACTATCTGCAGTAGATTGAATTCTAAATGATTATTTAGTAACAGTCTGCTATAAGCTAGGTTATCGTTTCTGGATTTCTACTTTCTACACTTGCAGGTTAAACTCATTATGTACAAACAGATAAAAATATTTTACCAAAGGTAAGGGTTATCTATAGGAGGGTTTTCTTTTCTAAACTCATTATTTATTAACATATGTACTTATTTATCAAAGGTTAGGTTATCTTTTACTTATTTTAACCAGGTTACCTTAATATACTTTACTCATGATGAGATAAGCACCATTAGTGCTATCTATGGGGGGGGGGGATGTTTTCTATTTGAGTGTGCAAGATTTTAGCCATTGAAACAACTTCATCTTGCAGGTATGAGGTTCTTGATTTTTCCTTTGCAAATTCTACTAGTTTTACTATCTGGAGTATATTGAATTCTGAATGATTATTTAGTAACAGTATGATATAAGCTAGGTTATCTTTTTTTCATTTCTACTTTCTATACTTGCAGGTTAAACTCATCATGTACAAACAGATATAAATATTTTACCAAAGGTTAGGGTTATCTATAGGAGGGTTTTGTTTTCTAAACTCATTATTTATTAACATATGTACTTCTTTATCAAAGGTTAGGTTATCTTTTATTTATTTTAACTAGGTTACCTTAATATATTTTACTCATGATGAGAAAAGCACCATTAGTGCTATCTATGGGGGGGGGGTTGTTTTCTATTTCATTTCTGCAATTTAATTCCAGTCTATTAATTTCAGTTCAAAACCTAGAATTAATAAAAAACAGAGCATATATATTATATCTGCTGGAAGATTTCATATTTCCAATAGCATTATATTAATTATAAATAACTCAAACTATTGTCTATAGTATTAGCCTAATCTCTAGGAAGAAGAGTATAACATAAATATAAATGGCTAACACTTTAAATAAAATATTATAAAACAAAACTATAACCAAATGATTTCCATATTATAAACAACAATATCAAATATGAAGCTAAGTTACCAAGACCTCTAAGGTCTATAGGCACAAGTGCCTCATTCATCATCACCACATTAATTGCACAAATTTGGCTTGATTTGGTACAATTAATGTTGCATACATCCCAAATTAAAGCCTCACCAACACACACCATTTACAACCATCGTAGCCCAGGATTGAATCCTGCTAAGCTCACAACTTATAAACCCATAATACATTAAAAGTATGACCAACATCGAATCCTATAGGATTCACTAACAGTGTTATCAACACTGTAATAGCTTGAATTTTATTTCCACACAGTCTACGCTAATAAACATATAAATACAAGAATAATTAACCACAGATCAATTTCATTGCTTTGTCAACAAATCTCTACACTAAACACCCAAGAAATATACACGTTGTAATCATTTCAATATTTCTCCACACAGAAATCAAAACCCCAATATATACTTTGTATCCATTCCGTGACTCATGGCCATTATACAAAAAAAAAAATCCATTAACATAAACCATAAATTAAACCCCTTTCTACACTAGGCATAGCAACGACATTCATTTAATAGGATTAAACCCCACAGTCCTGACCATTTCCAAGTAAATACACATGTATGAAAATTAAAACTATGAATAACCATAACTCAACATTCCACTCATATCTTACACAGTCACTATGCTAAATGGAAAGAGTGCCATTGTCAGCATTGGCATGGCTCTAAAGCCAAAAACTCTACTAAATACCCAAATGAAGAGCTTAAATTACAAACATAAGTTTAAACAGAGTCAAAAAATTTCCAAGCTAAGAATTGTAACCACGATATATACACAGTAGCGAATGCACAACTATAAATTATATATAAAATTACACAGTCACATTTTCAAGCCAATGCACCATTGCAAGCAATGGTGTTGTCATCATTATCAAAACCCAATAGTATAAACAAAATGCAGAGTCTGTAAAATCACCACCCTCACAATATTAACGCTATCAACTCAATAATCATTCAAGAGCTGACTCGTAACAATCTTGGCCCAAAGACGCTAAACCCAACAAAAACCCCAAACTATATACATATCTCTGGATGCTTTAAATTATTTACAAACAAACCAAATCCAGTCGCAACCCTTAAACTAAACCATGAATACATTCAAACGACAAGCTTAAAGCTTTGCAAAGACACCCATTTGCAGAGGAATAAGTTTCAAGCTTGTTTTTTATAGGGCTTACCCATGAAGGGTAATGCATCAGCCACCTCGAAGATCCACGACCCATGCAATGAAGGCCCTGCAAGCTACGAAGAGAGGACAATGAAATATGAGGAGTATTCCAAATCTCCAAACCAAAACAACAAATAAACAAGTGCTGCACAACCAAAATGAAGGGCATACCTCCAACACGCAGACGCAAAACCATACCTCACACCATGATACAGAACATAGAGCCGAACAGAGCTCACCCAACAAAATTGCAATTAAATCATTCCTCCACAATTTTCCAATATTAGGGCTTGAGACCCCCAACTCTCGAGGAACATTTACTCCGCCACCCTGTTCACCACTATGTAGATTTCCAACCCCAATTCTATATTTCATAAACCTCAAAAATGCAATTGGATATTGGAATGCCATGCACATTATAAACCCCATCAATGGCGTTGTGAACTAAGGGTAAAGCCATATATCATGGCATATGCAATATGCCATGAATGGATTCATACATACAATAACATATAGTACAAAAACTTCAAACTCTAATTACATTAAGGCTAATCCTTGAACTTAGGCCTTCAAACCTTTGAACATAAAAATAATCCAAGTATATATATTTTAACTAACAAGTTATGAACCATAGCATAGGCATAGGTATAAATAAACCAATCCAGGAGTAAAAAAATCATGTGAATAATAGTAATAAGAATATCTAAGTTAGGATTATGGTATGTTCGTCATCCAAATCTGTGAGGTAGTTGAACATAGGCAAGATGCCTTTTTTTAACTATTGTAGTAGGTTTTCTGTCAGCAAGTGCACCTCAACAAAACAAAGAAATAAATGCATTAGTTCAATATGAACTAAGTAAACCTTGTAGCGACAAGTAAAATCAGTTACCTCTATAGGTGATTCTACAAGGGATACAAGTCCTGCCACACTACCCCTTGACAATACAAGTTAAGTCAGGATTTTCCATAAACCAGTAACCAAAACTTATAATCAGTAAGTAAGCAATAAACTATACACACCTACACATAAATAGATGATAAGATGAAATCAATGAACAACGTAACCATCTAACTTAGATTCAAGTAACGTAACAACAACATAGAATTACTTTAATAACCATATCAGGGAAAAAATCTAGAAGCGAGTAAGATAAGCTTACAACAATTCAGTTCAGTGAACAAAGTTCGACACATTCCGCAAAAGATAAGTTAATGTCCAGTTCAGGTAGTAATTAACTAGCCTAATCATTTTTTTTTATTTTTATTTTCAAATTTTGGGGACATTACATAAATTTGGACAAGAGAATATCTACCTCAATTTACATGTTGTATGAATGCAATCGTCTACTGGGTAAGTTTGGACAAGTGTAGGATAAGATGTTTTGTGGTAGTTAAAATGTTGTGCATTTGATGAATAGTCTAGCATATCAAAATAGGACAAGCCATCATTTTGTAAGACAGTTTACTAATGGAGGTGGAGGGATCCCTGAGAAAGTCCATACTCACGAAAAATCATGCAGACATGTTCATGAAACTTGTATTGTTAGAGAATTTGTGGTGGTATTTGGCTTCTCTTTGTTTTGCAAGAAAGGTGAGGATTGAACCAGGGAAACGTATTAGGTAAAAAAATTTCAAGGTGGATATTGTTGAATATCATAACCAATTATCCATGAATAGGATAAAGTGGTTCCTGTAATCACTTTATGACAATTTCATAGAACTCATACAATTCCTATTATGTTTATTATTATTGCAACAAATCAACCTGAAATAGGGTTTGGTTGTTCATGTAAGTAATAGTTCAATTTGTTGTAATTGTGGAGGATGTGATATAATTATGTAAATCCAATAGAGTCAATTTGGCACAGTAGTCAACCCTAAGGAGGAAAAAGGGGTATAATCTAGAGTGGTTGTTTGTAATCTCCTATTTATTGAATAGTAAGATACTACTCGTTGTTGTCCCATGGATGTTTCCCCATCAAGGTGGTTTACCAAGAAAATAGTTGTCTTATGTGTGATTGATATCTATGCATTTCTGTTTGGTTCTCTGTCATGCAAGTTAAGTATTTCTAACCCCTTAGGCCCAACAAGTGAGGAATGTCTTAAACACACATGCCCTACACTTTCAACTCCAAATTGATATTCTAACCAAATTGTATTGCACCAAACTACTTGACATCTACGACCACACCAAGATAGCTACTTTCCTCCATGCTTCCTAGACACTTTTGATAATAAAAAATCCCAAGACCTAGATATGAAATTATGGCACACAATCCAAAATATCACATCATTGCGTTTGTATGTTGTGATATTAGAACACATTGCCCCAATAATACTTGTTAAAAAGATCATCCATGCAAATAACATACCTCACATTTGGTAGCTAAGATGCTACCTTGAGTCACAATATCAATCAACCCTAAACCTCCCTAATCCTTATGCATAATGGAGATGTTTCAAGGTACAATACGAAGGCCCCAAGCCCCACTATAACTAGCCCACAAGTATGAATGAAGAGCTGTTCAAATCCATAAAACAAAACCCTACTAGGAGTCCAACAAAATAAACAATATGTATGCTAGGGTTGAAGAGTCCTCAATATAGCTGGTTATCCAACAAATCGAAGGTCTTTATACTATTAGAAAATGATTTTACATTATATATGCATGAAATATCAATCCCAAATAGCGATCAAAGAGATCCTTATATCATAGGTAATGCCAAGATATCTCACTATTACACCCAGAAAAATGAAAGTCCAACATGGAGGAATCCAATCAATAGGTTCATTTAGAATACCAAGATTTAATCAGTGGTATGATTACGGAACATAACCAAGGAATCTTCGCAAAAGACATACAATAAACCTATAGCACCAACCATTGAATCTTCATGAATATGCAAAAATAATAGAAAATCATCTTCAAAGTGACTATTCACCATCTTAGAAGCATCAAGGGGTAAAATAATATGAATCTACCTCTAAAAATGGGAAGCATTTATAAAATAACCAAGGGAATCAATAGTAAGAACATAGACATAGGGTTCTAAGGGACATCACTACCTGATCGATTGGTGGAAAATAATACGTAAAGAGAGGTTATTATTCACCACAACAAAAGGGGAGGCATAAGAGAACACTGTGATGACCACCCCCACATACATGGAACCAAAACCAAATAAGGGTTATAATGAAGTCCTAGTGAATCCAATCATAGGATTTATTAAAATTAGTTTTGAAGAAAAAAATGTTGCTGCCAAGAATCCTCAACCGACTCCATGGCCTTCTCCTTCCAAGCAAAAATCATTGTGTCAAAGAAAAAACTACCATTGAATGAAACGTGTTTGCTCCTTATGCACATTCTTCTTGGAAATATCCCTCACTTGAAATGCCATCACCTTAGCCATGATTTAGCAATTAGTATGTAATGAAGATATTGGTCACCATTCAACAGTGGTGTCTTTAGAAACATTCTTTGAAATGTGATTGATCAATTTTCAAAATGAGCTTGATCAACTCATGTTTAATGGACTTCATCAAACATTATAAGGAAAGGGATTTCAAACATAAATGATAGAATTCATTTCCAACAATATCCCACATAACCTTTTAGAACTCACAAGGAAGTCCATAAATCTTTGAAGATTTCCCAACCTACATAGAACGAAGGGCTACAATCATTTGTGAAATTCATATCCAACCTATCATGGTTTGCAATAGATACCTTATGAAACACTTCCCTATAAAATGCAATCCAAGCAGTAAAAAACAACTTAAGGGATAAGGAGGAAAAATAATTTGCAAACAGGCACTAAACATACCTCATTTCTCAAAAGGATCTTACTCATGCAAACCATTGTCTCTACAAAGACCAGGCACTACGTCAGCTACTATTGAGAACTTGTTGAGATTCACCTAGAACACAATACAAACACGAATTACTGTATGAGATGTGGAAGAGGTCTCAAGTGAAGTCATAAAAATTAGCATTTGTGTTGAGGGTACAAATACTTAGTCTACCGTCATGGATGGCATGGACTTCATACTAATTGGAGCAACCAAGGACGAGATATGAAAAATCCAGGTGCGATTATATAAACTTTACTTATTATCCTCTATTATTATCCATGCATCATATATCACAATTATTTATTTCATGCTTCCCTTAGTTTATGTTATTTCTTTTATCAAGGAATCACGTAGGGTTTGGTTGGTCAATTAGGTTAGTAGCACTAGATCTTCCTTGCATGTTGTATTACCTCGTAATCGTGGAAATTCTTGTTACACTAGTGCAATTCCAGAGCCTCTCACTCAACACTAATACTAGGATGCACTTGTACAATACACCTAGGGGTACAATGGCCAAACATCCGACGTCCCAGAGCTTATGCTCAACATCAAGTTGGAGTGCTCTAGGGCTTATGCCCAACATTTCCATTCTTACTAGTTGGGGTTAGCTATGTGCTTTCCAGAGCTTACACTCAACACATAGTCTCACAATTTGTGTGCTCCATATCGTATGCTCAACACACAATCTCATAACTCATGTGCTCCAGATCTTAAGCTCAACACAAAATCTCATAACCCATGCACTCCAGGGATTACACCCAACACATCATAGAAATGAATCATGCATTAATTATTCTGCACAATACATCACTAATAATCATATCTGTATATATTAGGGCTTGTTCCCAATCACATAATAATAAATTTAGTACATCGAGGCCTATGCCCAGTACAACGGAAATAGTCCTTGTCCATCAGGGTCTATTCCCAACAAATATAATCATATATAAGACAATAAAACATGTGCATTGGCTCACGCCCAGTATATCTATCTAATCAACATAACTCATGTGCAATGGGAATACACCCAATATATAGACATAAGCATAACATCAAAGTAACTCATATGCAGTGGGGCTCATGCCCTATATAGTCAAGGTCAAAATTATGGATATTACATTTATGCTAAAAATTCGTGGCTAACTTACATATGCTTATAAAAGGAATAGAGTGGTTGGATTTAATAATGACTCAACAAAAATCTATGAAGGTATCCTATGAACTTGGGATTACTTAGTTCGTTATGGACTAATGCATAAGGAACTCATTGTTTATAGGTGCTAGGTACCAAACCTATGTTGAGTGTATGGTTTAAAGTAGCAATTTAATCAAGCAACTATTTGTTTTAAGCTTGGAGACTAAGGTGATGTATGCCTAGAGGAAACATACTTGCAAAAGAGAGAAAAACAAACTATAGGGAGTGGGTAAAGATCTAAAACTTAGTGGGAGTGGTTGAAGCCTTTAATGAAGGCCATTTGGAGGCCTCTTGGTCACCTCCCACGTTGGCTCAAGTACATATGTGTTTTACTATGGTTTTCGAAACCCTCTTTGCATGTGTAATATCCTGAATTTTTGGACCTAACACTTATGGGTATGAGCCCCATTGATTATGATGTTACCTTGATGTTTTATTTTGATATACTGGGTTGAAGATCACATTGCATATGAACATCATGATTTGTTTGATATACTAGGCATAATCCAATTTCATATGATATATATATATGTGTGTTTTCTTGTGTTGGGTGTGGACCCTAAAGCACATGATTGATGAGATGTTTTGTGTTGAGCGAGGAGCTCTAAAGAACATGGGTAAATTGATGTTTTGTGTTGAGAAAGAAGATCTGGAGCACATGAGTACTTATATTTGTGTTGAGGGAGAAGCTCTAGAGCACATGAGTCTTGAGAAATTTGTGTTGAGCATGAAGCTCTAAAACACATGAAAAGATAATTTGGAAGTGTTTGGCATAAGCCTTGGAGTCTTCCATGTTGATGTTGAGCATAAGATCTAGAACATCAAATCCTTGGCCATTGTATCCCTATGTGTATCCTACAAGTACATCCTAGCATTAGTGTTGAGTGAAGAGCTCTGGAATTGCACCAAGTTTGTAACTCCTTGTTTTTAGCGTTGAGTATGGGCTCTGGTAAGCGCTAGGAGTTACTGAAAAGAATTGATGATTCCCAAGTGAAAATGACTCGAGAAAAATATTGATCTCATCTGACTTATTTATAAGTGATTAAATAAAATTTTGAATTTCTGTATTCTCATCAAATACTGAAGAACTACCATGTTATACGAAGGAATCCAACATGCAAGGATGTTTAGAGTTTCCTAGACTAGTAGACCTAACAATCTACCTAATGACCTTAATGAAGAAAGTGTCGTAAGTCTAGGGATCACAATATGTGATACCTTAAGACAAAGGTTAGCAAATAATATATTATTATATATTTTATAGAGAGTATGTATAAAGAGTACACCTAGTAATAATACTAATAATGTAAGAAAGAAGGAAAAGTTCCATCAATTATTATTATTACTAATATAAATATTAAATTTTATAATACCCATAAAAGTCCAATTCGGAACAAGTTCAAAGTTCCTAAGTGAAAATATTAAAAGTACTAAATTAAATAATAAAAAAGGGTTAAATCAAGAAATGAAGTGATTCTTGATTTAACTGTCCCTTTTGACTTAAAAGTCTGTCTATAAAGTCCCAAGCCAAAGAGAGGCTTGGGGATCTCATCTATCTTTTTGGAGTCATTATTCTGCCTGCTGATTCTCAAGAGAGTTCTTGGAGAACATTTCCCTAAGAGGAAGAAGGAGAGCTGATCCAAACCTGATATACAAATTAGGGCAGCCTCACCTTAAGATCTCTAAGCTACTTGCATGTTGGAACTAGCTTGAGGGGATCTGAATTAAAACTAGGAACAGTTCCAAGTCATGGTTGGGTGGAACATGGTAGTTCTCAAGTGATTTTAGTCTTCTATACAGAGGTCAGATATTCGTGTGAATTGTTAATGCTGGGTAATTGAGTGTGTAGTTTTTAGCCATTAGAGCAGCTTCACTTTTCAGGTATGTGGTTCTGGACTGACTATTTCATTTCCTAGAATAAGTGTTGGCTAGATTATGCAAGTGTTTATATTATATGAATCTAACCCTATGTGCTATTATTTTTCCTTGTCAAATTCTTTTAGGGTTTACATTTTAAATTATAAACCCTAGGATGTAATTTATTTCCTGTGCTAGAATTATCAAACATTTTGTTCTTTCAGTTTTACTTCTGTAATTTAATTTTTGTTCAAATATTTATCCAGGGTTTTGGTTCTTTTCATATTACTTCTGTATTCTCTTTTACAGCTTAAACTTTGTTCTTTTAAAACTTAGGTTTTATTTCTCAAAACAGTGCCTATATATTTTAGTTGTTTTAGGAACCCTACTGGCATATTACGTATTTCCAGTAGAGCTTTGTTTAGAAGTAAAGGCTAGTTTCAAGACAAGATTTAAACAAACTTAATTATAGATTATAATAAACTAATATAATAAATAGAATCTAGTAGATACTTTATATATATTATATCAGGTATAAACATAACTGTAAATACTAATTTAACAATATTATAAACACAATATTCTTTATCTAAGAGTAACTATAAATTATAAAAGTAACTAAGCTAAGATGAAAACCAGCGAAGTCCTCTCAGGGTCTGTATAAATAAACTCATGCTAATAACCAAGATAAACATTATTACTTTTCATTAACTAAATAAATATCATAAATCAATTAACAGTCCAAGTATCGAGACCATATAAATTGTCCACAATTTATAACATTAAAACTAGCTACATCTACAAAGCATAAGCAATAATGTTATTATCAACATTATAAAACCACTACATAAATAAACAAATCAAACCCTCTAACATTATGAATTAACATTATAGAAATCGCATACCATAAATAAGTTGTCCAAAGTAATATAACCACAATAATATTAAATACACATTAATCATTTAAAATAACCAAGATAATTAAACAGAGGTTGCAGGATCGAATCCCGTGGACACTTAAGCCCAAATATTATGCATAACTACAAAATCTCACCACTTTACACGATCCAGGATAAAATCCTGTAGGGTCTGTTTTATTTATAAGCCATGCTACACTACTTACATACAGGGTGTGAGTTTAATAATTAATTCTTTACACAGAGGTCGTAATACCCATGATTAAATTATACACGGAGTCACCTATGGCCCTTGAGCTCATACTTAACCACACAATAAATTAAAATACTATAAAACATGTCAAGAAATAATTAATAACAATGTTTCCCAACAAAGGGTTTACACCCACAATCGGCCTCACATTTCATTTATGCATCATAATTATAACAATAATTCTGCACCCATTTACGCTATCTCAGCTAGAAGGGTGAGTGCCAATGTCATTCACGGCATGGCCCCAAGCCATAACGCTGATACCCATTGTCATCCTTACAAACAAAGTAAATAATGAAGGCGAATTCATACAGTCCACAAGATTAACAAACACAACATATATTCATAAACCCATTCGTTATAATTCATTAAAGAGTTTACACAGTCATTTTCTTACGGCCTTGCACCATTGCAAGCAATGGTGCTTCCTAAGGGCAGTATCATAATCAAAACATTAAATACAAAATGCATAGAGCCTGTCATGGAGTTACCCATGCCTTTTTCGCTACACATAGTGCCCATAAATAAATTCCTTTACATATAAATGATTCAGGCCCGAAGAAAAAATGAAAACCCCAATTAATAAAACCCCAATGCCTGTATAATTCCAAATGCAGAGTTCCTATAAGTTATAGTCAAACCCCCCCAAACTCAAACACATCCATTGGAACCAGACTCAAGTAAACTCAACCATCAATGAGGGATAACTTAGTCATAACCACGAAGCCAAGAGGTGACAAGTGAATACTTGTTCAGCAGGATTACCATAAGGGTATGGACTTTCTTGTGGCCTTTCCCTCAAGTGATGAACCACACTTTCCTCACCACCCCATTATCCTGCAACCACAAAACGAAATCCACGATGATAAGTATGATATGTTGAACAAGCTAAAACAATCAATTGATGCTGCGAAACCAAACCATTATCATACCTGTCTGCTAAGCCATTGAAACCATTTCCTTCATACTGACCCAGAGCAAAGAGCAAGAAGCAATGCTACGAAATGACCAGACTAACTCTTGGGCCAACCCCTAAGTGTGGTTGCCTCTCTTCCCAAGGCGCATTGAAAGCGCCACCCTGGCCACCATTAATGCACACCAGACCCATAATCGTATAGTCTATGGTCTATATTATAAACTTGCCACCCAAATCAATGCAAGGCTTAAAATATCATGTGCATCGAATACCTTAGCCTTTAAGGGATTGATACCATGTCCATCGAATACTTTAGGCTTTAAGCCCTAATACCATGGCATAGGAATTAAGCCATGGAATATTTTTAAAGCCAATTTTTTTTACAAAAGTATTACAAACTTTAAAATAAACATATAATAAAAATATGTGAGGACATGAACATGTCTTAAAACTTCTGTAACAATACTTCTGTGGTGGTTAATTGTAGCAGGAGTTGGAAAAACCATAGTGTTCATAATTGTATATCAACGTTTCGAATCCAAAACAGGATCCATCATCAGGACAATTTTCCCTGATGATGGATCCTGTTTTGGATTCGAAACGTCGATATACAATTATGAATAATGTGGTTTTTTTGACTCCTGCTACAAGTGTCTTAAAACATTTAAACCATGGTAAATAAGTAGCACATAAGTAATGAATCTGTGCCATGTAGATAATAAGTGTTGTAGGACCCCATCACTATAATAAAGTTGTAATAATCACAATTGTAAGCAGTATAATGTCGGTAGGATAGATCTGCAAAGATGTGAGCGAGTAACTCAAATGGTCTACTTTACCATTCAACTTGTTATAAACAGTTTTCCAACGCTAAGTGATCCTGCACACAAAAAGGAAGAAGTGCATTAGTTCAACATAACTAATTAAGCCAGCTAGGACAAGTAGAAAATATTACCTCTTAGGTAGTTACATGGGAAACTACTCCTGCAACTCCACCCCTTTATCCATTAACAAATTTAAGTCTGAATCATGTATACAACAGTAAAAACATGTGAAAATCAGTGAAGTACATAATCAAATTATCTAACATACACATCATTGCGTAACCATAACAATAACATATTAATAAACACTACGACATCATAAGTAAACACAGAAATAATCACATCTGAAAGTGAGGAAGCAAGACGTAAGAATAGCTTACGACAAAACAACAATATAAATAAAGTACGACATAGGTAGTTTTGACTAGCCTACTATTTTTTTTTTCAATTTTTTGTGACATTACAAGTGGTATCGGAGCCCAGTTTAAACACTAAGAGACATAATGGGCGTACCAGACATTCGTTGCAATGAAAATAAAGTATGTCTTAAGTTTTTGTTGAATAACAAAAATTCTTTCCTGTTATTAAGTTTTGCAATTTCGGGAATTTTTACAAAACAGTTCAGATCATGACTACTGAAGAAGATAACACCCAACAAGGGAAGATGAACACCCCCACCCAGGAAGTAGAACTGGTGGTGGAGCTGAATTCTTTTATTATGAAAACCATACACATTATTCCAGCATAATTGCCAAGTTTTAGAGATGATAGTCTGAATGAAACAAAGGAGCATCAAGCAATTAATGAAGTATTGTTGTGAAATATGGCAGGAGGAAGCTCGCAGGGAAAACCCACTCATTCCACAAACAGGTTCAAGGAGGAACCTTATCATAAACGGACCAACAACCCAATAAAAGAAGGGAAAGAGGAACATACCCCTGAACCTCCTGAAGAATATTATCACAGTCCTTCCAGTAATGAATCTCTTTCTCCATGCATAAAGAAACAAAAAAGTGATGCCAATATTCAAGGAGAGTTTAGAAAAATAACAGCCCCAACCTATGAAGGGGAAGTTAACATGGGGCAGAAAGCTGAAGAATGGTTGTTGGGCATGAGAAAATATTTCTGAGTACATAACTACTCTAGCAAGATGAAGGCTCGACTCGTCATCTATAATTTAAATGGCAAAGCAGCAAGATGGTGGAGAGATTTGAAACATACCAATAAAGATGAGTTAAGAGAAATACACTAGAGTAACTTCTGCAAAATATTTCAAGAAAAATATATGTCGAAAAGATTCTTCCATAGAAAGGTGAATGAGTATCATGAGCTACGTATGGGATCCATGACTATGGATGCTTTTATTAACAGGTTTCTAGATCTATTACATTATGTACCATACATCAAGGATGAAAAGGTAAAAATCTAGCTATTTTTAGGATGTCTTCCTCCCAAATTTCGAGAAAGGATTGATTTCTACATGTCTGAAACTTTGGAAACCACATTGCACAAAGCTAGGATCTGCTATGAGCATGGACAACTAAAGAAAGAAAACATGAACAGAAACAAATACAAGTCTAAGAACTTCTCTGACAACTGTAAACCAAGGTTTAACCCACCCCCGTACAAGAAACCGACCAATAGTTTTCCAGCAAACAAGAAATTCAACAAATCAGGTACAAAACCATATGTACCAGCTCCAAATGCTAACAAGCCAGTAAAGGCTAGGGGATCCAATGCTACCCTGCTACAGATCAAATATTGGAAATGCAACAGGCCTCCTTATGCCTGAGATTGTAAGAACAAGACCAATGGGGTCTTGCACAACTTACAAGAAAAACCAACAATAGAGGACATAGCTGGAACACCGCAGATATATGCATCATTAGATGGCCGACATGAAGACCATCAGGCTACCATGGTTGAGATAGAAGGTAAGGTCTTGAACACTTTTACTTCAATAATGATTGACCTCAGTGCTTACTGGAGCTATGTATCACCTAAAATTATTGATGTATGCAAACTAGGCAAAGTGAAACATGATAAACCTTGGCTGGTACAATTAGCCATAGGTACAAAACCAAAAGTTTCAGAAATAGTTAAAGATTGTGAAGTAAAATTGAATAGGTTTCCAACGAAAGTAAACCTGGACATCCTACCCTTAGGATCATATGATATACTTATAGGCATGGAATAGTTGGAATGACACCATGTCGTGCTCGATTGCTTACATAAGTCGATCTTGTGTATAGATAGCCAAGGGAATCGAGTGAAGATTCAAGGCGTACAAATTCTGTAAGGCATATATTTTCTTTACAAGCAAAGAATTGCATTAGAAAATGTTGCAAGTTGTTTGCAGTAAATATCTGAGACATAGAGGATGACAGCGAACAACGCATAGAGGACTTTCCCATTCTTATAGAATTCAAGGACGTATTCCCTAAGGAAATCCGTCGATTACCTCCGAAATGAGACCTAGATTTTTTCCATAGAACTTACACCAGGATCAGTTCCAGCTTCAAAATCCCCTTACCACATGAGTGCGCCATAGTTTGTGGAACTCCAACTGTAGTTCCAAGAGTTGATAGAAAAATGATATATTCGACCAAGTGTCTCCCCCTGGGGAGCACCGATACTTTTCGTAAAGAAGAAGGATGGTACGATGCAGATGTGCATCGATTACCGTCAGGTTAACAAGATGACTATCAAGAACCAATGCCCACTCCCTGGTATTGATGACTTGTTTGATAAAGTAGGAGTATCCAAGATATTTTCAAAGATCAACATGCGATTCAGGTACCATCAGGTACAGATTCATGACGAGGAAATTCACAAAACCGCATTTCGTAAAAGGTATGTGCACTACAAGTTTGTAGTAATGCCGTTCTGGTTTACCAATGCACCCACAAAATTTATGTGTATGATGAATAGTATATTAAGTAAATATATAGATAAATTTGTTTTGGTCTTTATAGAAGACATCCTAGTTTACTCTAAGAGTAAAGAGGAACACGAAGAACACCTTCGCATAGTACTATGAATGTTACGAGAACACCAACTTTATGCTAAGTTTAGTAAATGTGATTTTTACAAACCATAGATATAGTACTTGGGTCACATTATCTACAAGACATGGATATATGTGGAACCGGAAAATATTAGAGCCATAGAATACTAGCCTACCCCTACTAGTGTCACCGACATTAGGTCCTTTTTGGGATTAGCCATATATTATCGAAAGTTCATTAAGAACTTCTCGAGAATAGCTTGTCCCATGACCGCCTTGCAGAAGAAGGAAAATAAGTTCTTATGGACTACCAAGTGTGAGGGAAGTTTTCAAAAGGTTAAGTATCTTTTCACGACCACACTGATACTATGAATTACGGATCCCGATGGGGATTTCGTTGTTTGCACGGATGCAAGCAAGGAAGGACTTGGAGGAGTCTTCCTACAGAATGATTATACGATATGTTATGAATCATGAAAGTTAAAAGAACATGAGCAGAACTACCCCACACATGATCTTGACTTAGCTGCCATCATTCACACATTGAAGATGTGGAGGTACTACCTCATGGGAAGGAAATTCCTTCTGAAGACGGACAATGTGAGTATGAAGTATTTATTCGAGCAACCAGATCTAAATGCTAGGAAAGCCAGATGGTTGGATTTCCTTAACGAGTACCATTTTGAGCTAAAGCATTTTAAGGGAAAAGAGAACAAGATTGTTGATTCCTTGAGTTGACGAGCTCATATGATATACGAGGTGACTTTAGGTCAAATCGACTCGGATTTGCATGAGAGGATTAGAAAGGTAAAAAAAGTTGACCCTTTTTATGTAGAAATTCTCAAGAAAGTCCAAGAGGATATCTTGTTTCAACAACAAAAAGAGTACAAGGTAGATGAACTAGGATTGGTATGGTCCAAAGAGAGATTGTGCATTATAGAGGAAGGGGACATTTGGTCCGGCATCCTCATGGAATTTCATTGGAAACCCTACTCGAGACATCCAGGCTATCAAAATATGATATCCGTCATTAAGAGACACTTTTTATGGCCTAAGTTAAAGGTCGACATTGCGTTATTTATCGTGAAATGTCAGGAATGTCAGTTGGTCAAAGCTAAGCATCAGGATCCTTTGGGATTGATGTAGCCACTACCCATTCTGGAATCTAAGTGGGAAGTCATTAGTATGGATTTTATCACCAGTATATCGAAAATCAAGTAACAAAATCATTCTATCTTTGTAGTAGTTGAAAAATTGTCAAAAGAAGCACATTTCATTCTCGTGAAGTCGACCTACAAGGAATTCCACATTGTCGATATATTATTAAAGGATATATTTAGATGTCATGGGATACCCAAGGCAATCATCTCAGATCAATATACAAAGTTTACCAGAAACTTTTGGAGATATTTATTATCTAGATTAGATACATAGTTGAACTTTAGTACTGCTTATCACCCGTAGATAGACGGGAAAACCTAAAGGATAAACTAGATTGTTGAGGACATGCTTAGGATGTATGTCATGAACAACCCCACCAAGTGGGAAGACTACCTGCATCTTGCAGAGTTTGCATATAACAACGGTTACCATACTTCCTCCAAGATAAGTCCCTTTGAGGTACTCTATGGATGGAAGTGTAGAACACCGGTTACTTGGGATAGCCCAGTGGATTGGTACATGTTAGGGCCTGATTTATTAAAGGACTTGGAACAGTTGGTTACCAAGGTCCATGTGAAGCTTAAAGAAGCACAAGACCACCATAAAACTTACGTGGATAAGAAAAGAAAATATAAATATTATCAATTAGACGACCATGTCTACTTGAAAGTAAAAACAAAACGGAGCTCGTGAGCTTGGGAAGGTGCGGTAAGTTAGCACCTAGGTTTTGTGGACCCTTTGAAATACTGGCCAAGAGAGGGCTAGTGGAATATGAACTAGAATTACCTATGCACATAAGAGTCCATAATGTTTTCCATGCATCATCATTTAAGAAATATGTTTATGATACTAAACATGTGGTTTATTGGTCCTTATTAGAGGTGGAACCTGAAGGGGAGTTTGCGCATGAACCTCTTCATATATTGGATAAGAGATAGGTGTAGCTTAGAAAGTGAAATGTAGTCCAGTTGAAAGTGCAATTGAAGCACTTCGAAGCTGATGAGGCTACTTGGGAGAATGAAGCCACCATGAGAAAAACTTACCCCGCCTTGTTTCATGATCTCATTCTGAGTCCCTAGAACACCAAAGACAATGTTGTTCTAAGTGGGGAGGGATGTAATATCCTAAATTTTCAGACCTAANAGAAAAACTTCCCCCGCCTTGTTTCATGATCTCATTCTGAGTCCCTAGAACACCAAAGACAATGTTGTTCTAAGTGGGGAGGGATGTAATATCCTAAATTTTCAGACCTAACAATTATGGGCACGAGCCCCATTGATTATGATGTTACCTTGATGTTTTATTTTGATATACTGGGTCGAAGACCACATTGCATATGAACATAATGATTTGTTTGATATACTGGGTGTAAGCCAATTCCATATGATATATATATGTGTTTTATTGTGTTGGCCGTGGACCCCGAAGCACATGATTGACGAGATGTTTTGTGTTGAGCGAGGAGCTTTGGAGCACATGGGTAGATTTATGTTTTGTGTTGAGCAAGAAGCTTTGGACCACATGAGTACTTATATTTGTGTTGAGGGAGAAGCTCTGGAGCACATGACTCTTGAGACATTTTTGTTGAGGATGAAGGTCTGGAACACATGAAAAGATAATTTGGAAGTGTTGTGCATAAGACCTGTAGACTTCAATGTTGATGTTGAGCATAAGCTATGGAACATCGGATCCTTGGCCATTGTATCCCTAGGTGTATCCTACAAGTACATTCTAGCATTAGCGTTGAGAAGAGCTCTAGAATTGCACTAAGTTTGTAACTCCCTGTTTTAAGCATTGAGTATGGGATCTGGTAAGAATTAGGAGTTACTGAAAAGAATTAATGATTCCTGAGTGAAAATGACTTGAGAAAAATATTGATCTCATCTGACTTATTTATAAGTGATTAAATGAAATTTCAAATTTTTGTATTCTCATCAAGTACGTAACAACTACCATGTTATACGAGGGAATCCAACATGCAAATATATTTAGAGTTTCCTAGCCTAGTAGACCTAACCATCTATGTGATGATATTGTGATTCCCTAAGACAAAGGTTCCCAAATAATATAATATTATATATTTTATACAGAGTATGTATAAAGAGTACACCTAGTAATATTATTAATAATGTAAGAAAGAAGGAAAAGTTCCATCTATTATTATTATTACTAAGATAAAGATTAAATATTATAATACCTATAAAAATCCAATTAGGAACTAGTTGAAAGTTCCTAAGTTAAAATATTAAATGTACTAAATTAAGTAAAAAAGGGTTAAATCAAGAAATGAAGTGATTCTTGATTTAACTACCCCTTTTGACTGAAAAGTATGTCTATAAAGTCCCAATCCAAAGAGAGGATTTGGTATCTCATCTATCTTTTCGGAGTCATTATTCTTCCTGTTGATTCTCAAGAGAGTTTTTGGAGAATGTTTCCCTAAGAGGATGAAGAAGAAATGATCCAAACCTAATCTACTAATTAAGGCAGCCTCACCTTAGGAGTGTTAGGATTATTAATCTTCCCTTGTCCAATTTGGTCATATGTGTAAATCAGGAGTCATGTCTAAGTCAGGATTCCTTCTAGTGTATTTTTAGTCACTAGCACCATTGGGTCCACTTGGCTTAATTAGGGCACATGTTCCAGTTACTAAAGTGTGGGGAACACTAATTGAGGCCTACTACCACTGATTTCACTTGCAGGCATTCATTTAGGAGCCTCCTAGATCAATACCTACAATTTAGGAGCTATTGGGAATGTCGATACCAACCTTCTCAGTTGAGTTCAGTTAGTGACTAGTCAAGCTAAGTTAGGAGTCAGTTACATTCAGTTCTAGTCCTCTACATTCAGTTAGCGCTAGGTTTGCATGGCCGCATGCAGGAGAGGTGCATTTATCACCTACCACACTCAGATAGCTTTAGTTAACACTGAATTAGACACTTGAGTTGTGTTTTAGAACTCCGATGAACTCTGGTAATGATTTAGACAAGGTCAGTTAACTATTGAGTCCTCCAATAATGATTTAGACAAGGTCTTAGTTACCTATAGTCAAGTAGAGTCTAATCAATTCAAATTTCCTCATGTGGATTCAAATTGCATGTGGCTATTTAGCCATTGTATTACATTGTAATTTATCATCTAATTACTTTTTTATTAATGAAATCATTCACAGTTTCAAGCCATTTTTGCACTGTTTCATTCTTCAATTGCTGAGTGAATTGTGTGATCTATCTTGTGAGTTGTGTGTTTGTCCACAGATCTATGTGCTCAATTTAATATGGTATCAGATCCTCGAAGGACAAAGCATTTCTCCTCTTCATATCTCTAGCTGGATCAACTTTTTTGAGCAATTTGCTCCATTCCTACTCTGCACCATAAGCAAAAGGCTTACCACTTAATACCCCAAGTTAAGGAATTGTTGACCAAGCTTGCTTGATCAATTATGCTGGGTGTGATTAAAAGCTGAAATTACAGGTAGTCGACCTTATTTTTTCTGTTTGATTGTGTGATTTACAAGTTATTATTTCTCACTGTATTCGCTACAAGCAACTCATTCTACTCACTACATTCACTACAACAGCGAAATATTCTTCACTGCATTCAAAATTTCCCATCCAAGGGAGAAGCTCACTTCCTTTAACTACCACCAGTGGAAGGAGGACATGGAGGAACTGCTTCATACCAAGAAGCTTTATAGACTCACAATGGAGTTATAGGCATAACCAATTCTTAATCATGACAAAGAAAAGTACTGGAATAGGCTTGATGAAGCCTATGGATGCTTGTCTCTCTCAATATCTCTCAATATTTTATTCCACATCAAGGGATTGAAGACTCACAAGGAAATTTGTTATGAGCTTGCCTCCTTATTTGATAAGCAGGATGAGATGAGGGTCCATTAGCTAGAGAATGAGCTCATCTCTCTTCATCCATCCAAATTTGGAACACTAAATGAATTCTTCACAAAATTCAGGAACCTGGGATTCTAGTTGAAGCTATGGAAGGTTGAGAAGGAGGATGATCAACTCATCCTTTCCATTGTCTCAAAACTCAGTGAAGACTACTCAGTCTGTTATCACTCTAGGAAACTCCTCTAGGTTGTAGCTCGAGGATGCCTAGTAACTTACAATGTTTTTTAGGATTTTCTGATATGGGTCAGGTCAGTCGACCTATGTAACATTTCCACTCTCAAGGCATGCAGAATACTCACTCGTTTAAAAGGATTTTAGTTGCAATTTGCTCAGAAGTTTGATAATAAGGTGCAGGGACGGAGAACTCACCAGGCTGGCAGACTTACACACATAACACATTCATATAAATGGATAAGTCCTGATGAGGATGGTATTTATAAATCAAATATCACTAATCAACCAATAGGATGACAGTTATCGGCTCCTTAATAAATCTGAAAATGACCTAAATGCACATTCAGGAATAAATACAATAAAGAAAGAGATGATGGTTGAACAGGTCACAACAAAAGAGCTTATATCATGAATGAGTAAAATGAGAATCTTGAAATCATTGTTGGCTCATAAATCCCCGAAGTTGAACCCTTATTATAAAATCAATCATGGGCTTTATAACCTTCTACAAAAATCACAGATCCTGAAAATCCGATCTGTTTGCACAAAAATACTTGAAAGTGATAGTTTTTCCCGATTAGGGATTCAAACCCTTGCTAACTATTTGTCTATATATTGTGAACATCTAGTTCATTGAGAAAACTTTTAATAACTGAAGTGGTCGCTGATAATCACCACTGCTGGTTCAGTGTAAAATTGCCGCCAAAAACCAGTGTTTCGGAGGTTAACTGAAGTGACTTTTCTTGTTTAATCCATTGGTTTTTTCTACCTTGTCGTTGCGGTCACCGATCGGAAGCATTTTAATTTAGCTCGTCGGTGATCCAAGTCCCAACATTGCCATAGTGTCAGCGCCTTAAATCACTAGCATCGCGACGACTTCTTCATCGGTGATCAAAATCTTTTTCCTTTATCCCATCGACACTCCAAGTCTTAACGCATCGAAACCTTTTATCTGAACACTGTCGCAGTTTTGGAGGTGAAACGAACTAATTTTATCGCTGCCGAAAGTTGATTAACGAAGGAATCGGGGCATTAGTATTCTACCCCGTCGATGGACAGTCTTTCTATTTGCCGATGCGCGTACCTGTTATTCAGAATGATTAGTCCTTCCGATTGCCAATGATTTCCTAATGTCGCGCTATCAGAATGATTATTGATTGATCGGAGGCCTTGTTTGTTTCTCTCTCGCTGTTGCGGCTCCTTAGTGGACTATCTCGCGAATCCGCAGCCCTTAGTTCTTTCAATCTCCGATGAGTTTCTATTGATTGATTGAAACCCATAGTCAGTTTGTTTCCTGCCGTTGCGGCCCCTTAGTGAACTATCTTACCAATGGTTTATGTTTTCAAGATCCGAAGTGTAGTCTTTAGTTCTTTCGATCGTCGATGATTTTTCACAGTGGCAATTCCACAGTGAACTAAAACTCTGAAATTTCAGCGTAATAGAGGACTACACCTCTGATCACTGTTTTTTTTTTAAATGTTCCAATGGCAGTAAAAAATTTTAGCAATAGCATAACCACCGAAGGGGTTTTCCACCTATTATTTATCTTCCATCTTTCGGTGGCTAATGAGATGTTCTGATCCTTGCCCAAGCCACCAAAAGCTACAGCTTGTGAAATTTCCATAAAAAACAGAGGCTTTCAAACTATTAGTGACATTCCTATCCCACATTGCGTGAATTAAATTCTTCATACGAAAATAAATTATTTTGGGAGATAACATTTGGCTCTTACTCGGGGATGGGAACCTCCCAGTGAGGTCCCAAGAACCCCAGACCAAAATGCCTTTACCTAAAAGCAACTAAGTAACTTAACACTAGACTTTATTGTTCCATTGGGCATGGAGTCTTATTTTGAAAGCAAAACAACCTACTATCTACTAATTTACAATCATGAGGCTTGAGAGCCTCAAATAAAATAGAGCTTCAAGAACCACCCATTTATTGGGCCATCGAATATCTCTTCACCTTCCATATTCTGCAATTTGAAGGTGTTATTCTTAAGTACCTGGGCTATCACAAAAGGGCCAATCCACAAAGAGTCAAATTTTCCATGTTTCCCCTTGTCTTGTCTGACAGCATCCCACTTGAGGACCCAATCTTCGACCTAGAAGTCGTCTGCCTTTGCTCTTTTGTCAAACATGCCCTTTATCCTCTGTTGATGAGCTTCTAATTTTCCTATAACTTGCTCCCTAATCTACTGTAACTCGACCAAGTCCATCATCCTTCTCATCATATCATTTGGTTCATCCTCCTCTTCCTGAAATAACTTTGCCACTAGAAGGATGCGCTGGATAGGAAAGATGGCCTCAGTGCCATAAACTAGTTTGAATGGAGAAGTCCCTATGGATCTTTTGTCTGTCATCCTATCAGACCATAAAGTGAACTTAAGCTTTGAATCCCAGCTTTTCTGATTTGTCTCTAGCAATTTATTAATGATTATGACTAAGCTTTTGTTGGATGACTCAGCCAGGCCATTTCCTTGTGGGTAATAGGATGTGGAGTGCACCAGTTGAATACTCATTGATTCACACATTTTAACTAATGCCCCAGCCTTGAAAGCTGGAGCATTATCAGTTACTAACCTTACTGGGAAACCAAACCTGCTGAAGATGTTCTCATATAAGAATCTCATGATGACTTGATGAGTGGCATTTTTGGTGGGAACTGTTTCTATCCATTTGGTAAAGTAGTCAGTGGCTACTAAGATCCATTTATGTTGTCCACTGGAAGATGGATTTATTTCACCTATGAAATCCATACCCCATTACTGGAAAGGCCCATTCACTGTAACCGGCCTAAGGGGCAAGGATCTGAGCTGCTACTTCCCTATAAATCTTTGACATTGGTCACAGGTCCTTACCAAAGTGCATATATCAGCAAAGAGGACTGGCCAATAGTATCCTGCTTTTAAGATCTTGTGGGCTGTGGTTTTCCAATAGTGGTGGCATCCACATGTACTGGAATAAAAGTGATGCATGACCTACTATGCTTCCTCTTTATCTAGACACCTTAACAAAATCCCAAACTGATCCCTCCAGTACAACAGTTTGTCAATTATGCAAAACTTAACAGATTTCAACTTAAGAGCTCATGCTTGGTTAGGAGTGAGATTAGGATAAACTTTTGATTTAAGCAAAAATTGAATGATACATGAGTACCACTCACATGAATAAATGTTCTCAGCTATTGGTGGACTGTTATTATGATCTTGATTTACTTATGTTTCAGTTGCTACCATAGTCTGCACCTTTGCTGATCTAACACATGTGAAATTTATTCGCATCAGTTCACAGTTTTGTTTGGCCATGAGTTTGGCCAGACCTGATCCCTTTATCACTTTGGTGGGTTTCACCTCTACATCAAACTCAATGATTTTGGCAATCCACTTAACTCTCTTCCCATCAATGTCAGGTTGAGTCAAAACATCCTTCACATCAGCTAAAGGGACATACACAATGACCTTTGCATGGAGAATATATTCTGAAAGTCTTCACAGATTTTATGAGAGCATAAGCCTACTTCTCAATTGGGTCATACTTCAGCTCAGCATCTCTCAGGGTTCTGCTGAAGAAAGCAATTGGATGATCAAGACCTTCATCATTCTTTTGTAATAGTATAGCTGCCACTGTGTCATAAGATGCAAAAGAGAAAATCTAAAAACCCTTGGTGTAGTCGAGACTAATCAGGTTTGGGGCCTCCATGATGGCTTTCTTAATGTTTTCGAAAGAGTTTCTTGCCTGGTCGGTCCACTTGATTTCTGCATCCCTTTTTAGCATGGTTGTTATGTGCTTTACCAGCTCGGAGAAATTTGGAATGAATCTCTTGACAAAGTTTATCTTGCCTAAAAAGGACTGAATGTCTCCTTTTGACCTTGGTATTGACAGCTGCTAAATTGCCTCCACTCTTACCGGATTGATCTTTACACCTTCAGCTGAGACTATGTGGCTTAGGATCTTTCCTTCATTGAGTGCAAACTAGGACTTCTGGAGGTTCAGTGATATTCCATACATTTTGCACTTCAGAAATAGGGCCTTCCTTAAATGCTGCAAGTGGTCATGATGGCTGTGAGAGTAAACTGTTAAGTCATCCAAATATATCAGCACAAATTTCTATTTTAGCCCTACAAAAGCTAGGTCCATGGCTCCCTGAAAAGTAGCCCCAACATTCATTAGCCCAAATGGAATTTTAGCATACATGAAGGTGCCCCAAGGGGTGGTAAAGGCAGTATTCTGTTGGTCATCAGGGTACACAACAACTTGGTTGTATCCAAAGAAGCCATCAAGGAAGGACATAACTCTAGCCTCCGAGACTCCCTGCAATAGGTGTTCCATCTTGGGAAGTGGATAGTTATCTTTCTTGGAACACTTGTTCAGGTTTCTAAAATCCACACACAACCTGATTTCTCCATTTTTATTTCTTACTACTACCAGTTTTGCAATCCACTTGGAATATCTGAGGGGAATTATGATCTTGGCTTTAAGGAGCTTGTGGATCTCTTTTTCAATTACTGGTAATAGGAGAGGGCTGATGGGTCTTAGCTTCTGTTTGAAAGGAATGGTGTCCTTCTCCAAAGGGATTATGTGTTGGATGATATTGGTGTCATAAGTTTTTAGGTCACTATACTCCCAGGAAAAAACATCAGAAAACTCTTCTATCAAGCTGCAAAATTTAGAATTCTAATCAGCATTCAACCTAGTGGAAAGTTTTATCAGTTTAGGATGGATTTCACTGCCAATGTTTTTCTCTTAGACAGCAGGATCTAGCTCCCTTTTGGAAGGCTTGAAAGGGATATCATTGTGATCAAACAGGTCTTCCAATGGTACTAGACCTCAGGGTATGTAGTTGCTGGGCAATTGGACAATATTCTGCTCAGTCACTTTATCTTTTAACTTGAGCTATTTGGATTCCTCCATGTTAAGGTTTTCTTGGTATATGTGTATGTCAGAGAATTCATCTACTAACTGAAGGAATTTACTAAGCTCGTCATCAATCTTGAAAACCCTCCAGAATTTTACATTATCTAGCAGAGAGGGTCTGTACTTGACATGAACATCATAGCTAAGTTTAGGGGGAAAAGGAGGAATAAACATACTTGCAGAGACAGCCAGGGAATCAGCCAGGTGATTCAAATCCCTACGAATATGTGACAGTTTAAAAAACATAAATGAGTCTCTAAGTTTCCATACCTCATCCCTGTAGGCCTTCAGTCTAATATTCTTTGTCTAAAAAGTGTTTTTGAGTTGTTGTATGATGAGGTCTACGTCCCCAAAAATATTCATGCACATGATCCCCATATCCTTGGCAGCTTTAACTCCTAGCAGCAAGGCTTCATATTCTGCTACATTGTTCGTGGTTTTGAAATCGAGCTTATAAGATAGGTGAATATTTTCCTTAAATGGGGAGATCAAGACTACACCTGTGCCTGCTGAGTTTTGAGCGCTAGCCCCATCAAAGTACATGGTCCAGATCGTTGTTGTGACTTCCTCGAGCTGCTGATGGGTGGGATCAGTGAGCTGAACTGATGTCTGCTGATTATCATCTATTTGCAAAATGAAAGACCCAAAATCGGTGTCCACCACGTATATGGGGTGATTTACTGAGCGACTCTCCTTGTTTATAATGTATGCTAGCTGATTTTCTCTGTACATCCTCTTAGTCTCCCCTCCAAACATGGGAATGGTGGCATACATGAGATCCATCTAAAGGGTGTCGCCTAATCTTTTGCTCCACGACCGAGACAGCAAGAGGCCGAATTTTGGAGGAATATCAGCCACTACGATGTCCATCATTATGCTTTTCAAAGGTAGCTAAGTTAAGTTTACAACAAGGTCTTTGATGAGGCCCAAGCACTTGACCTTCCTAGAGTCAAAGGAGAATAAATTGTGGTAGGACTTGGTAATACTGAGGCCGATATCATCCATCACAGCCTTTGGCATTAGGTTATGAGAGGCTCCTGAATCCAGCAGACAGTTATGGAGGATTTTATCATGGATGTTCAAGGATATATAGAATGGTGGGCAGGAGTTCTTTAGGTCTTCGATCATGGATCCCAGGGTTACAACAGGCTTGTCATCTTGAAGGTTCACAAATTTAGTGTTAATGTGCATCTTGGACTGAAGGGAATTCAGAATGGAGGTTTTAAATGCATCATTCTTCATCAACTCAATTAAAGGGAAAGGGATTTTCAATTTTTGAATTTTAGACTCAAGGTTGAAATAATAATGCAGCCTATCTGGAAACCTTACCTCATGAGCTATAGGTTTGAGTTGGACTTGATCAGGTGTGGCTGAAGGTGCTAGTTTATACAATGCTTTAGATAGAACAACCACTTTCTTTGGTAAAACAACAACCTTTCTAGCAGGTGCAGCAAGCTGCTTGACAAGTACAACATTATTCTTGAGGGGAGAAACCAACCTAGACCTCATTTGGTAACCTCCCTGACTATCATCCTGATAGACAACCTCTTCAGTGATCTTCTCATCAATCAGGGCTTCATCATATTCTTCCTGTGTCAAAAAAGAATAGTCCACCTCATCCTCCATGCAGTGGATATTGTCTTTGGCTTCTCCTTCTTCTTCAATGAATTATGGCTCTTCTTCTAATACAACATTTTGAAATGGAGCTCTTATCCTCTGGTCTTCCTCTTGATTTCTTTCCCTTCTGAGAATCTGAATAGGGGGGTTTCCTCTTCTATAAGGAACAAAATTTGGGTTTCGAGGAGCAAAGTCACTTAGCCCCTTACCCCTCACCGGAATATGTCCTTAGTCCTTCAATTTAGACATTTCAGCAGTCAGGTTATCTAAAATTTTGGTCATTTTTTCAATCTTGTTCTCTGATGCAGAAGCCCCACTATAGTCTATTGGTTGCTTTCTCCTGTCTACCTTCCCTTTGACCTTCTGAGATGCCAGAATGTTTGACTCTACCTCTAGGGCAGCATCCTGCATGAGTGATAAGGAGGCAGACCTCCTTTCTCTAAGAAGTAGGTAGAAGTAAGAGTCAAAGGCATTTGCATAAGTTATCATAGCTGAGGTACCGGTGGGCTTAATCTCAGTGGGGATCTTGCTGTACATGTTGTTGAATCTCTTAGTAAAGTTTGAGACAGACTCCCCATTTTCTCTTTTCAGGTTGTTGAATTCTATGATGTAGTAGAGGTGGTCTCCCCTCTCTTCCAAGTGCTTTAGGAAAATGTCATCTAGGGCCTCTATGCCTGCCATTGACCTAGCAAGAAGTTCCTTGAACCACATTCTAGCCTGGACATCTAGGCTTTGCACAAAAACCCTGGTCTATACATCTTCTTGTTCTATATTAATATTTTCCACAAAGCTATAAAAATCCTCTAGATGTTCTTCAGCAGTGAAATCCCCTTCCCCTGTAAACTTAGGCATATACTTGAGGTAATCCCCAGTAGGCATGGCTACGAGAGGATTTGGGAAAATTAGGGGTGCATACCTAGCTACCAGGATCCTTTCCATCTTGGTCAATTGAGGGGTAGCCATATTGGAAATGCGTATGGATAAGGATGTGGAAGGCATCACTGATGAAGATATTTGTTGAGAAGGCAGTGGTATACTTATCCCAGTGGAGTCACCAGGGATTGGATCTTCACAAGCAGCAGTGCTTGAAGATGCCCAACCCCTATATTTTTCTGATGTATCTAAAAATTCTTGGGAATTAAGTGTTTCAGCAGAAGAAATAATAGCAGAAAGATTTGAATTACCTGATGTAACTTTTTTTGCAGCACTACTGGTCTGTCTTAGTAAAGCCCTAGCTTTCCTCGCGATTTCTTCTGGATGTGAAACGGGTGTTGCTGGTGGCCCCTTTGGGTTTGCTCTAGTACTTCGTATTCTTGAAGCCACCTTATATCACTGGAGTCACCAGATAGATGATTACAACCATAATAATGTCCAATCCTTTTCTATCATCAAAGCATGGATCTATGTCGTCTCCCAGGGAAGCTGAGCTTCAATCTCCTCTCTCCGGCAACGGCACTAATTTTTTATCACTCCAGGAAACTCCTCTAGGTTGTAGCTTGAGGATGCATGGTAACTTACAATTGTTTTTAGGATTTTCTGATATGGTTCAAGTGAGTCGACCTATGTAACCTTTCCACTCTCAAGGCATGCATAAAACTCACTCGTTTACAAGGCTTTTAGTTGCAATTTGCTAAGAAGTTTGACAATAAGGTGCAGGGATGGAGAACTCCCCAGGATGGAAGAATTACACACATAAAACATGCATATAAATGGCTAAGTCCTGATGAGGATGGTATTTATAAATCAAATATCACTAATAAACCAATAGGATGGCAACTATCGGCTCCTTAATAAATCTGAAAATGACCTAAATGCACATTCAGGCATAAATACAGTAAAGAAAAAGATGATGGCTGAACAGATCACAACAAAAGAGCTTATATCATGAATGAGTAAAATGAGAAGCTTGAAAGCATTGTTGGCTCATAAATCCCCGAAGTTGAACCCTTATTATAAAATCAATCATGGGCTTCATAGCCTTCTACAAAAATCACAGATCCTAAAAATCCGATCTGTTTCCACAAAAATACTTGAAAGTGATAGTTTTCCCCAATTAAGGCTTCAAACCCTTGCTAACTATTTGTCTATCTATTGTGAAGATCTAGTTCATTGAGCAAAATTTTAATAACTGAAGTGGTCGCCGATAATCACCACTGCTGGTTTAGCGTAAAATTGCCGCCAAAAACCAGTGTTTCGGCGATTAACTGAAGTGACTTTTCTTATTTAATCCACTGGATTTTTCTACCTTATCGCCATGGTCGCCGATTAGAATCTTTCTAATTTGGCCTGTCGGTGCTCCAATTCCCAACGCTGCCACAGTGTCGGTGCCTTAAATCACTAGCATCGTGACGGCTTCTTCATCGGTGATCGGAAGCTTTTTCCTTTAGCCCATCGGCGCTCCAAGTCTCAACGCATTGGAACCTTTTATTTGAATGTTGCCGCAGTTTCAGAGGCGAAACGAACTAATTTTATCGCTGCCAGAAGTTTATTGACGAAGGAATCAGGGCAATAATCTTCTACGCCATCGATGGACAGTTTTGCTATTCGCCAATGCACGTAATCGTTATTTGGAATGATTAGTCCTTTCGATTGCCGATGATTTCCTTTTGTCATCCTATCAGAATGACTATTGATTGATCGGAGGCCTTGTTTGTTTGTCTCCCGCTGTTGTGGCTCCTTAGTGGACTATCTCGCCGATCCGTAGCCCTTAGTTCTTTCGATCACCGATGAGTTTGTATTGATTGAACCCATAGTCAGTTTGTTTCCCGCCATTGCGGCTCCTTAGTGAACTATCTTGCCGACGGTTTATGTTTTCAAGCTCCGACGCGTAGTCTTTAGTTCTTCCAATAGTCGATGATTTTATGCAATGGCGGCATCGCAGTGAACTAAAACTCCAAAACGTCGGTGTAATAGAGGACTACACCTCCGATCACTATTTTTTTTTTAGATGTTGGCAGTAAAAAGTTTAGCAATACGCCTAACCGTCAAAGGGGTTTTCCACCTGTTATTTATCTTCCATCTTTCAGTGGCTAATGAGATGTTCTGATCCTCACCCAAGCCACCGAAAGCTACAACTTGTGAAATTTTCATCAAAAACATAGGCTTTCGAACTGTTAGTGACATTCCTATCGCTCATTGCATGAATTAAATTCTTCATACCAAAATAAATTATTTTGGGAGATAACACAGTCTTTGTATCAACGTTTCAAATAGTGAAGCTCACCAATCCAAATTGGAATATTCCCACTCTTGATGCTTTCATTGAATCCCTCTCTCATGAGCATGACAAGTTGATAAATTGGGGATCATTCAATATTCCATAGATCAAGCACTGGTTGCAGGAGGACCTAAGTTAGCGAATGATAAAGGGAAGCAAAGAGATGAATCTCTTGTGAAGAAAGAGCAGTCAAATGAGCCTTCAGGTTTGAAGAGAAGAAAGAAGAATGGAAAAGAGAAGATCCTTTGTTCCTACTGTGGAAGGGGCTTTCATCCAAATAACTCATGCATGAGAAGACAAATTGATGAAATGACTCTTCTTTTAAAGAAACATAACAGTACTGTACCTGCTAGTGTAAGGAAGGATGACGAGAGAGAAACTGAAGACACTGAAGACACTAAAGATTTCTTCGAAAGAGTTCATGCACTGAAGGCCAAATGCTCAACAACACATGTCTTCCTCATTGATTCTGGAGCTTCTAATTATTAATTGAGCATATAGATCTGTATACAAACACACAACTCACAAAATAGATCACACAATTTACTCAGCAATTGAAGAATGAAATAGTGCAAAAATGGCTTGCAACCGTGAATGCTTTCATTAATAAAAAAGTAATTAGAATAATAATTACAATGAAGTACAATGGATAAATAGCCACAAGCAATTCGAATCCACATGAGGAAATTCAAATTGATTACACTCTACTTGAATGTAGGTAACTAAGACCTTGTCTAAATCATTATCGAAGGACTCAATGGTTAACTGACCTTGTCTAAACCATCATCGGAGTTCATTGGATTTCTAAAAAAAAACTCAAGTGTCGAATTCAGTGTTGACTTAGACTAACTAACTGAGGTAGGTGAGAAATACGCCTCTCCTATATGCATCCATGAAAACCTAGTGCTAACTGAATGTAGAGGACAATAACTTAATGTAACTGACTCCTAACTTAGCTTAACTAGTCACCAACTCAACTTAACTGACCTTGGTTGGTATCAACACTCCCAGTGGATCCTAAATTGTAGGGATTGGTCTAGGAGGCTCCTAAACTAATGCATTCAAGTGAAATCAATGGAATTATGCCTCAATTAGTGTTTCCCACACTTTAGTAACTGAAACATGTGCCCCAAGTAGGCCAAGTGGACCCAATGGTGCTAGTGACTAAAAATAGACTGAATGGACTCTCGATTTAGACATGAATCCTGATTTAGACATATGACCAAATTGGACAAGGGAGGATTAATAATACTAATGCCCCCTTGAATGCTAACTTGGACAATCTGTGGGCCCTGGTAACTAAGACTGTAGGTAACCCATTACATCAAGTAAAATAAAGTAACTGCTTAATACAAGGAGTTGGGGTAAAAACCACATGGGAAAAAATCCCCCCTCTATCTAAGAAGGTAGAATGAAGATTCAACTTTGAAAAACTTGAAAATATGTTGTTGAATCTTCATCTCTATGAGGTAGAGAAGCATCATGCATGGTGTGCTATGCACAGGTATTATGGGGCATGGCATGTAGACTTCTCCTTCTTCTCCAAAATTGATGATGGAAGGGAGGAATGTAACCTTTGTCTCTTGCTAGATGAAGAGGTGTATGATCACATCTATTATTCTAAATGTACTGAGACTAAGCCCTTTCCTTGTGGCATCTTATAGGGAGTCTATTGCATCTCTTTGAAGGAGGTAAAATTGCATGGCATAGCACAAGGGTCTTTCCTTTCTGAGTGTCAGATGGGTTTCTAGTCATCTTCCTAGCTTCCAGTTTGGAAATAGGGACTGAATCTAGATTTGAATCACCCTGAATCTCAATATCATAAATTGAAAAAGATGGATCTGCAATACTGGTAGAAGCTGCAAAAGAAGCAGATGAAATGATTTTACCTTCCCTTGCAAGTGGCCACTGAAAGTGCAATGGTTCTGAAGGAGGCATGAAATGTGAGAACTCATATTCTTTTGATGCACTATTTGCAACACCTTTCACTATGATGTTCCCAGTAGAGAAATATGTGATCTCTACTGAGTCAAGACCAAATATCACTCACTTTGGAGAGCCAGTATGGGTCATTTGGTAGACAGATAATAGGTTTGAAGCTAGGGAGGGAACACATAGCACATCTTTGAATCTTCCATCTTCAAGTTTGATATATCCCTTCCCTTTTGTTTGGACTTTATTGTTATTTCCCATCTAAATACTAGGACAATCAAGGGACTGAAAAGAAGAGAATGGTTCTCTGGATGCAGACATATGGATGGAAGCTCCAGAATCAATGAGGAAGACATGTGTTGATGAGCAGCAAGCCTTCAGTGCATGGCCTTTCCTTTGATATTCTTCAGCTTCTTCTTTGGAATCATCCTTCCTTACGCTAGCAGGTGCAGAAATGTTATGTTTCTTCAAAAGAAGAGCCATTTCATCAAGCTATATTATCATACAGGAGCTTTCTGAATGAAATCCTCTTTCACAATAAGAGTAGAGAAGCTTTCCTTTTCCATTCTTCTTGTTTCTCTTTGAACATGAAGGCTCATTTGACTGCTCTTTCTTCATAAGAGACTTAGCTATTTTCTTTCCTTTATCATTCACTCCCTTAGGTCTTCCTACAACTAGTGCTTGATCTCTGGAAGATCGAATGATCCCCATTTGGATCAACTTATCATGCTCATAAGTGAGAAATGCAATGAAAGAATCAAGAGTGGGAATCTTCTAATTTGGAGTAGTGATCCTCATCGATTGAAAATTTGACACGAAGAATGAGTAGTCTGCACTGCATTTTGAGCGAATGGAAAGAATGAGCTGATCATCCTCCTTCTCCACCTTGCATTACTTCAACTGGTATATCAGGTTCTTGAATTTTGTGAAAAATTCATTCAGTGATTCGAAGTTGGATAGATTAAGAGAGATTAGTTCATTTTCTAGCTGATGGACCCTCATCTCATCCTGCTTATCAAACAAGGAAGCAAGCTTCTCCCAAATCTCCTTGGGAGTCTTCAATCCTTGGATGTGGAATCAGAGATCTCAAGAGACTGAGGAGAGTAAGTATCCATGAGCTTTATGAAGCCTGTTCAAGTACTTTTCTTTGTCATGATTAAGAATTGGCACTACCACTGCTTCTTCTATGATTCTGAAGAGCTCTTTGGTGTGGAGTAGTACCTCCATGTCTTCCTTCCACTGGTGATAGTTGAAGGGAGTGAGAGGCTCTACTGAATGAACCATTTTGAATGCAGTAAGGAGGACTGAGCTGTTGTAGCGAATGCAGTGAGAAGAGCTGATAACCTGTCACATAATTAAACATACAAAGTAAGGTCGACAGTATGCACTTTTGGAATTTCCTTCACACCCAGCATAGCTGATCAAGCAAGCTTGATCAAGAATTTCCTAACTTGGGATATCAAGTGGTAAATTCTCTGCTTTTGGTGCAGTACTGGAAGGAGCAATTTTGCTCAAAAAAATGATCCAACTAGAGATATTAGGAGGAGAGATGCCTTGTTCACCGAGGCTTTGATACCATATAAATTGAGCACATAGATCTATAGACAAACACAGAACTCACAAAATAGATCACACAATTTACTCAGCAATTGAAGAATGAAACAGTGCAAAAATGGCTTGCAACTATGAATGCTTTTATTAATAAAAAAAGTAATTAGATAATAATTACAATGAAGTACAATGGCTAAATAGCCACAAGTAATTCGAATCCACATGAGGAAATTCGAATTGATTACACTTCACTTGACTGTAGGTAACTAAGACCTTGTCTAAATCATTATCGGAGGACTCAATGGTTAACTAACCTTGTCTAAACCATCACCGAAGTTCATCAGAGTTCTAAAACACAACTCAAGTGTCTAATTAAGTGTTGACTGAGCCTAACTGACTGAGGTAGGTGATAAATTCGCCTCTCCTACATGAATCTGTGCAAACCTAGCGCTAACTAAATGTAGAGGACAAGAACATAATGTAACTGACTCCTAACATAGCTTTACTAGTCACCAACTCAACTTAACTGAACTTGGTTGGTATCGGCACTCCCAATGGCTCCTAAATTGTAGGGATTGGTCTAGGAGGCTCCTAAAATAATGCATGCAAGTGAAATCAGTGGCAGTAGGCCTTAATTAGTGTTCCACACACTTTAGTAACTGAAACATGTGCCCTAATTAGGCCAAGTGAACCCAATGGTGCTAGTGACTAAAAATAGACTGGATGGACTCCCAATTTAAACATGACTCTTGATTTAGACATATGACCAAATTATACAAGGGAGGATTAATAATCCTAACACCAATCATATGGTTGCATCCATAGAATCATTCTCTTCTTTACAGTCTTTTGATGGTCCAAGTATTCAGCTGGGACATAACAGTAAAGTTCAAACCAAATGGAAGAGATCTATCAAGCTTGAACATGGAAGGTTCAAATATGTGCTCTATGTTCCCTCCCTAGCTTCAAACCTATTATCTCTATACCAGATGAATCATACTGGCTCTCCAAAGCGAGTGATATTTGGTCTTGACTCAATGGAGATCATAGATATATCTACTGGGAACATTATAGTGAAGGGTGTTGTAAATCATGCCTCCAAGGCATATGAGTTCTCAGACTTCATGCCTTTTTCAGAACCAGAGAACTCTCAAAGGGAAGGTAAAAACATTCAATCTCCTTCTCTTGCAGTTTCCACTAGTATTGCAGAACCAGTTTTATCAGTTCATGAGATTAATATTCATTCATATTCAGATTCAGATTCAGTCCCTACTTCCAATTAGGAAGCTAGGAAGATGACTGGAAATCCATCTGACATTTAGAAGACAGCGAAGCTTGCGCTATGTCATGCAATCTTACCTCCTTCATAGAGGCAACAAATTTCCTGTAAGATGTCACATGGCAAGGTCTAATCAGTCACACTACCTTCAAAAGAATATAGTGGATCATACACCTCTTCAACTAGAAAGAGGAAAAGGTTACATTCCTCCTTCCTTCCATCAACGTTTTGGGACAAGAAGGAGAAATCTACATGCGAGGCCCTAGAATAATTGTGCACAGAACACCATTCATGTTTCTTTGCTACATCATAGAGATGAAGGTTGCAGCAACATATTTCCAAGTTTTTCAAACTTGATTCTAGATTCTATCTGCTTAGATAGAGGGGGGGAAAAAACTTGGAAATATGGTAGTTGGGGGATTTCCCCAACTACTTGTATTGAGCAGTTACTTTACTTTACTTGATTTAATTGGTGACATATGGTCTTAGTTACCAGGGCCCACATATTTTCCAAGTTATCATTCAGGGGGGGTGTTAGGATTATTAATCCTCCCTTGTCCAATTTGGTCATATGTCTAAATCAAGAGTCATGCTTAAATCGGGAGTCCTTCCAGTGTATTTTTAGTCACTATCACCATTGGGTCCACTTGGCCTAATCAGGGAACATGTTCAAGTTATTAAAGTGTGGGGAACACTAACTGAGGCTTACTACCACTGATTTCACTTGCATGCATAAGTTTAGGAGCCTCTTAGATCAATCCCTACAATTTAGGAGCCACTCGGAGTGTCGATAATAACCTTCATCAGTTGAGTTCAGTTAGTGACTAGTCAAGCTGAGCTAGGAGTTAGTTACATTCAGTTCTAATCCTTTACATTTGGTTAGTGCTAGGTTTGCATCGTTGCATGCAAGAGAGGCACATTCCTCACCTACCACAGTCAGTTATCCTTAGTTAACACTGAATTAGACACTTGAGTTGTGTTTTATAAATATGATGAACTCCAATAATGATTTAGGCAAGGTCAATTAACTATTGAGTCCTTCAATAATGATTTAGAAAAGGTCTTAGTTACCTACTATCAAGTAGAGTCTAATCAATTCGAATTTACTCACGTGGATTCGAATTGCATGTGGCTATTTAGCCATTGTATTACATTGTAATTTATCATCTATTTAATTTTTGATGAATGAACGCATTCATAGTTGAAAGCCATTTTTGTACTCTTTCATTCTTCAATTGCTGAGTAAATTGTGTGATCTATCTTGTGAGTTGTGTGTTTTTCCACAGATCTATGTGCTCAATTTAATAAGGATCTCTAAGCTACTTGCATGTTCAAACTAGCTCGGGGAGATCTGTATTAAAACCAGGAATGGTTACGGGTCATGGTTGGGTGGAAAGTGGTAGTTCCCAAGTGATTTTAGTCATCTATACAGAGGTCAGATCTTCTCATGAATTGTTAATGCTGGGTAATTGAGTGTGCAGGTTTCAACCGTTAGAATAGCTTCACTTTTCAACTATGAGGTTTTGGACTTCCTATTTCATTTCCTAGAATAAGTGCTTGCTAGATTATGCAAGTGTTTATCTTATATGACTCTAACCCTATGTCTTATTTTTTTCCCTGTCAAATTCTTTCAGGGTTTACATTTTAAATTATAAACCCTAGACTATAATTTATTTCCTGTGATAGAATTATCAAAGGTTTTGTTCTTTTAGTTTTACTTCTGTAATTTAATTTATGTTCAAAGATTTATCCAGGGTTTTGGTTTTTTTGATATTACTTTTGTATTCTCTTTTACAACTTAAACTTTGTTCTTTTAAAAATTAGGTTTTATTTCTAAAAATAGTGCCTATATATTTTAGTTGTTTTAGGAACCCTACTAGAAGATTACATATTTCCAATAGAGCTTTGTTTAGAAGTAAAGGCTAGTTTCGGGACAAGATTTAAACAAACCTAATTATAGATAATAATAAATTGATATAATAAATAGAATCTAGTAGATACTTTATATATATATATTATATCAGGTATAAAATAGAACTGTAAATACTAATTTAACAATATTATAAACACAATATTCTTTATCTAAGAGTAACCATAAATTATAAAAGTAACTAAGCTAAGATGAAAACCAATGAAGGCCTCTCGGGGTATTTATAAATAAACTCATGCTAATAACCAAGATAAACATTATCACTTTCCGTTAACTAAATAAATATGACAAATCAATTAACAATCCAAGTATCGATACCATATAAATGGTCCACAATTTATAACATTAAAACTAGCTACATCTATAGAGAATAAGCAGTAATGTTATTATCAACATTTAAAAACCACTGCATAAATAAACAAATCAAACCCTCTAACATTATAGAAATCACATACCATAATTACGTTGTCCAAAGTAATATAACCACAATAATATTAAATACACATAAATCATTTAAAATGCCCAAGATAATTGAACAAATGTCGCAGTATCAAATCTCGTGGACACTTAAGCCCACATCATATCCATAACTACAAACCCTCACCACTTTACACAACCTAGGATCAAATCTTGTAGGGTTTGTTTTATTTACAATCCATGCTACACTACTTACATACAGGCTGTGAGTTTAATAATCAATTCTTTACACAAAGGTCGTAAGACCCATGATTAAATTATACACGCAATCACCTATGGCCCTCGGCCTCATACTAAACCACAGTAAATTAGAATACTATAAAACATGTCAAGAAATAATTCATAGCAATGGTTTCCAACAAAGGGTTTACACCCAGGGCCGGCCTCACATTTCATTTATGCATCATAATTATAACAGTAAGTCTGCACCCATTTACACTATCACAACTACAAGGGTGAGTGCCAACACCATTCACGGCATGGCCCCAAGCCATAACGCTGACACCCATTATCATATTTACAAACAAAGTAAATAACGAGGTGAATTCATACAATCCACAAGATTAACAAACAAAGAAATCAAATGTAGCATATATTCATAAACCCATTCGTTATAATCCATTAAAGAGTTTACACAGTCCTTTGCTTACAGCCTTGCACCATTGCAAGCAACAGTGCTACCCAAGTCCAGTATCATAACCAAAAAATTAAATACAAAATGCACAGATCCTTTCATGGAGTTACCTAGGCCTTTTTCGCTACACATAGTGCCCATAAATAAATCCCTTTACATCTAAATAATTCAGGCCCGAAGGAAAAATGAAAACCCTAATTCCTGTAGTATTCTAAATGCAGAGTTCCTTTAAGTTACAATGAAACCCCCCCCTCAAAATCAAACACATCCACTGGAACCAGACTCAACTAAAATCAACCATCAACGAGGGACAACTCAGTCATAACAATGAATCCAAGAGGTGACAAGTGAATACTTGTTCAGCAGGATTATCATAAGGGTATAGATTTTCTTACGTCCTTTCCCTATAGCCATGAACCACGCTTTTCCTCGCCACCCCTGTAGCCTGCAACCATAGAACAAGAGCAGCGATGAGAAGTATGATATGTTAAAAAAGCTAAAACAATCAACTGATGCTATGAAACCAAACCATTATCATACCTGTCTGCTAACCCATCGAAACCATTTCCTTCATAATGAACCGGAGCAGAGAGTAAGCAACAATGTTGTGAAATGAACAGACTAATGCTTGGGCCAAGCCCTAAGCGTGGTTTCCTCTCTTCCTAAGGAGCATTTCCTTGGACACCATTAATGCACACCAAACCCATACTCGTATATTCTATGGACTATATTGTAAACTTGCCACACAAATCAACGCAAGGCTTAAAATATCATGTGCATCGAATATCTTAGACTTTAAAGGATTAAGACCATGTGCATCGAATACTTTAGGCTTTAATCCCTAAGACCATGGCATAGGAATTATGCCATGGAATATTTTTAAATTCAAAGTTTTTACAAAAGTATTACAAACTTTAAAATAAACATATAATAAAAATATGTTAGGACATGAACATGTCTTAAAACATTTACACCATAGTAAATAAGTAACACATAAATAATGAATATGTTCCATGTAGATAATAAGTGTTGTAGGACACCGTCACTATAATAATGTCATAATAATCACAATTGTAAGCAATATAATGTCGCTAGAATAGATCTACAAATATGTGAGCTAGTAACTCAAACGGTCTACTTGCCCATTCAGCTTGCTATAAAAAAAATTCCAACACTAAGTGACCCTACACACAAAAAGGAAGAAGTGCATTATTTCAACAGGACTAAGTAATCCCACTAGGACAAGTGGAAACTCTTACCTCTCATGTAGTTACATGGGAAACTAGTCCCGCCACTCTACCCCTTTATCCATTAACAAAGCTAAGTCAGAATCATGTATATGGCAGTAAAAACATGTGAAAATCAGTAAAGTACATAATCAAAGTATCTAACATATACAACATTGCATAACCATAATAATAGCATATTAATCAGCATTATGACATCATAAGTAAACACAAAAATAATCGCATCTGAAAGTGGGGAAGCAGAACGTAAGAACAACTTACGACAAAACAACAGTATAAATAGAGTACGACACATTCTGCAAGTCCAATAATGTCCAGCATAGGTAGTTTTGACTAGCCTACTAATTTATTTTTTTTATTTTCAATTTTTGGGGACATTACAGTGTGTGAAGTGGGATGAGGACAAAGAGCTCCCTTTTTGCTGGTTTGTTTGGTAAGGGCGTGTACCATGGGATTTCAAATCACCATTGCTACTCAAGTATAAGCCTCCTCCATGTCAATTTTTTTAACTCTATTTTCTTTATTTCTTTGAAGCATTTCCTAATCTCTGATTGGTTTCATGGTTGGTTGGTACTACATTTGAACATGACTGTGAATGGGGGAGGGGAAAGGCCTCAAGCGAAACTTGGTAAGCCCCAAGTTCATGTGTCCTTTACCTATATTTGGTCTTTCTACATTTCGAAGGGAATTTGAGGATGCGTTGTTTGTGGTTTTCATGTCTTTTCAAATGGAATGATACTCAAAGAATTATGTAGGGTTTAGTGTTTATGAAATGGTGCTCAGAATTATGTAGACTTTAATGTTTTATGAGCATGTTCAATATTTTGATGACTTTGTAATTTTAATTTTTACCGTGGGTGATTTACCACCAAACCTAACTAAAAACCCTATTTCTGGAAATACAAAATTTGCATCGTTATTTTATTTCATGTACTCTGTATTGGTTTGATAGATGGGTAAATGTTGCAGTATTTTGTGGACTGTTAATTGTTGCGTTTTGAAGTGGTTTAATGTCTCTGTACCATCCCGTAGCTAACCTTGTTGGAGTAAATGTTTTGTGTTTTTAACTTGCTATGTGTGTTTTTAATTTATGAATTTGTGGTCTTGTTAAATTCTAGGCAAAGCGTTAAGTGATGAGCAATGAAATCCATTTAAGGTGGTGATGTTCTTTGTTCGCAGTTTCATTTCCAGCAATGGCTCCATGGGTAACTTGTTTGTAATTACTGTTGAGTGGAAAATATGTTGCTTGCTTCTCTACAGAATTATGGGTGAATCCCTAACTCTATTTTCTTATTCAAGCTTTAAGTTTTTTTATGAAAATCCATGCCAACGTTAGAAGCGTGGCCACTCCTTCCAAAGGATGGCTGGAAACACAGCTCCATGGGATTTGATGTTTGGCATGAGGAGTATCGTGATACCATGGTTTAGCTGGTTTATGTAAAAATATAATTGCTTTTAATTTGTTTAAGCATGGATTTTATCCAACTCTATGTGTAGTTTTGTGGAAGAAAACTTGAAAATCTAGAAACGTTTAAAAGCTTGGATTTGGATCTCCAAGGGATTCGACCTATGGTTCAATACTTTGCTTTTCATTGGCATGTAAACATTTATTTAAATGATAGTTTATTTATTGGCTAAATTTATAAACCCTACATGGATGATTTGTAATAAATGTTGTGTTTATTCTAGATTTATAAAACAGAGCTCCAACACGAGCTTGCTTTGTTGGAGCGATCTTCGTTTTAGAAACGCATCTATCCTATATTTGAAATTATTAAATAATTATTTGATTTAACAACTGTTTTTTCTAGGATCTATGATTTCTATGTGTGAGGATTCTATGTGAAATAAACCTTGTTCAAGATGTTTTGAAAATGATTTATCGTAATCTTTATAAGGGCTTAATCCTAGATTCTAGCCTAAACCCTAAGAAATTTGAAAAAGGTTTGGAAATAAATTATCATAATCCTTATAAGCTATTAGTCCTAGATTCTATCCTAAACCATCAACATGTAAAACCATTTATTCAAGTTTATGAAGGATGATTTACAACTTTCAATAAAAATATTGATAACTGTAATCTCAATTTGTAAATATATTTAAAAGCATAAATAAAATCCGATATAGGGTAAACCTATTACCTGCAGTTGCATAGCTTGTAATAGCTCTATCACCCCGCACACTTCAACACAAAATTAATAAGAAATACTCTATTTCTGACCTATGGAATGGTAATCGAATGACCTCAGAACTGTCACGTTCCTCCCAACCTTGACCCGGAACCTTTCCTGGTTCATAATTGAATCCCCTCGAGCTGGCTCTAACATGCAAGAGAAAACTAGAACTCCTAAGGATGAGGCTACTGGTATTTGGAAGTTAGGCTCTGTATTCTCTAAGTATTGAGTTTTGAAATTTTCTTCAATCCCATATAGAAATAATGATAAGATCCCATGCCCTCTCTTAGCTATTGTTTTTATAGATATTCTTTGGAAAAGTGGCAGTTGGTTATCTTCAGTTAAATCAAGATTTTAATATTTTCTTGAAAATAACTGTAATATCTCAATTTTTTGACCTGACACTTATGGGCGTAAGTCCCATTTCATATGATGTTGATTTGATGTTTTATTTTGTATATTGGGCATAAGACCCCATTGCACATGAGAATGATGATTTGTTTGATATATTGGGCGTAATCCAATTGCATATATTTTATGTCTATGATTTCATGTGTTGGGCATGGACCCTGAAGCACACAATTGATGAGATATTTGTGTTGAGCGCAAGCTCTAAGGCACATGAGTATTTGATGTTTGTGCCAAGCAAGAAGCTCTGGAGCACATGAGTATTTGATGTTTGTGTTGAGCAAGAGGATCTGGAACACATGAGTATTTTAATGTTTGTGTTGAGTGAGAGGATCTGGAGCACATGAGTTATGAAACCTTTGTGTTGAGCATGAAGATATGAAGTACATGAAAAGATAAGAATTGGAAGTGTTGGCATAAGCCCTTGAGCATTCCAAGTCGATGTTGAGCATAATCTTTGGAACATCAGATCCTTGGCAATTGTATCCCTAGGTGTATCCTACAAATACATCCTAGTATTAGTATTGAGCGAGGAGCTATGGAATTGCACTAAGTTGTTACTCCTTGTTTGTCAGCGTTGAGTATGGGCTCTGGATAAACACTAGGAGTTACTGAAAAAAATTAATATGTTGAGTGAAAACGACTTTGATAAAACATTGATCTCATCTTACTTATTTTTAAGTGATTAAATGAAATTTTGAATTTTTGTATCTTATCAAGTACTGAAGAACTACCATGTTATACAAGGTAATCCAACATGCAAGGAGGTTTAGAGTTGCCTAACCTTGTTGACCTAACCCCTACTTGAAGGCCTTAATAAGTGTTAGAATAATCAACCCATAGTTACCCATATTTCACATTAATTAAATCATTTTTTTCTTATTCCTAGATTCCTAGATTCCCTCTCTATGCTAGTTGACTTCCACATGTTCCTAGAAGTCAATACTTGCTAAATTGGGTCATGGAATGCTTTGGAATCATCCTGGAAACATATTTAGCAAGTATAATGTATTCCCAGTTCCTTAAAGCACATATCAATTTTTTTTCTGAAAGCTGCCTTGCTTTAGAGCAGTTTTAAGGCATAAAGGAAAAGCTAGTCTAGGGGAACTTGCCTTGTTTTTTTCCCACATCACCCTACTTCCTTTTCTCCAAAAAGAATGAATGAGTTGTCTTTCCAACACTTATTAGATTTCTCACTTTATTTATCTAATTCACATGAGGATCATCATAGATTTGGAAAGTCCTTTTTGCACCTATGGGGGATTTGACTTGATTTACTAAGCCTGCTTTTTGACCAATTCGAATAGCAGCCTAGTGCTTTCGAATATATCATGTAATTATGTATTTTAGTAGCCTATTACTTCATATGGTTGTCTTATGTACACTTATTCAATATAGGATTAAGCTATGCTCCAATTTCAATCTCCTTTTGTGTGAATTTTGCATGTTTGATTAGCAATTTTGTGAGTGTAATTGATCTATCAATTGGGTTCAATTTCCACATGGTATGAGAACCTTTGGAGATTGATTTATATCCTTCCTAATTGTTATTGAAGGTTCAAAATAATTGAATGGGAGCGCATTTTGTTGACTGAAGGGCACAAAAGTTGAGATATGGACCAATCTCAAAGGATCATCTTGACTCCATTCAATTTCTTCGAATGGAAAGATGAGATGGAGATATTGTTGAGAGAAAAATGTCTCTACAGGGTTGCCATGGCTATTGAGGAATATCCCAATGCAGCTATAGAGAAAATCAAATAGCACAACAGGAGGGATGAGGCCTATGGTCTTTTGTGTCTGAGTATTTCAAGAGACCTCCTATTTCATATTGATTCATTGACATCTCATAATGAGTTGTGGGAGAAGATTGAAGATATTTTTGGAAAGACACATGAGATTAGTAGACATCAATTCAAGAATGAATTAATGTCCTTGAGTCCCAGCAGCTTCAAATCATTTCAACTCTATTTTACCAAGTTTAAGGCCCTTGTTTTGCAGTTAAAAAATGTGGGATTGAAAAGAGCGAGGATTAACTAGTTTTGACCATTAATTCAAAGATTGGTCCTAGCTATTCAGTGTTTTTTTTTTACCTTATATGCTACTAAATTGACAGATTGAACCTGGCAGATGCCTAAGCTTGTTGAGTTCATGGAATCCCTCACTCGGGAGCAAGATAAATTGGTGATGATGTGCACCATCAAACCTTCCAAAGACCAAGATTTGGTTGATGGATATTCGAAGGTGGATTTAAAAAACAAGAAAAAAGATAAAAATCCACCTGATAAAAAGAGAGATAAGGCAAAGTTTGAAGAGGAGTCCTCAGGCTCCAAGAAGAACCCCCTGAAGAAGAAGAACAAAGGAGAAATGAGCAAGTGTGCATATTGCAATAAGGGCTATCATCCTGAGAGATCTTGTATGAAAATTCAAATTGACACGTTGACCCAAATCCTGGAGAAGAACAACATCTCCCTTCCTGATTGCTCAAAGAAGAGGGAAGGAGGATCAAATTTAGAAGACAATGAGAGAGTACATAGCTTGGTTGCTGGCACCTCAAGCTCACCTATCTTCATCATTGATTCTGGATCTTCTAGACATATGGTTTCGACAAGGGAGATATTTTTCTCTCTTGACATGTCGAAAGGTCCACCAATAGTTTGGGAGATAACTCTCTGACTGACAGTATGGGAAAGGGTAGGATTGATCTTGACCATGGTAATTTCAATAATGTGTTGTATGTTCGAGGTCTTGCCTCTAATATCTTGTCAGTGTATCATATGACTCACATTGGGTCTCCAAATAAATTCATGTTATCCCCCATTAAAGTTGAAATCATAGATATTTCGAATGGTAAAGTCATAGCAAAAGGTGTTGTTGATCACACTTCGAAGGTATACAAGTTTTCCCATTTTCTACCCTACTCAAAGCCCTCTGATCTTCATACTCATGCTAATGAAGCAAGAAAGATTTGGCATGAAATATTTGGTCATATTAACTACAATTATATTTCTTATTTGAGTGAAAAAGATATGGTCATAGGGTTACCAAAGATCAAGTTTTCTAAGGGAGTCTGTCAAGGTTGTATCCTCGGAAAACATCCAGAGCACAAGTATGAGAGAGCTAGTCATGAGAGAACCTCTACATGTATTGAGTTGACCCTGTAGTGAGGATTTCTCCTCACTGCAGGAGCAGGAGTAGCTCCCTTATGCCTATAAGGCACAAGGGTAGGTTCCTACTATTGGAAAATAGGAAAAACGAAATGGAAATGCAAGTAAATAGAACAGTAAACTAAACTAAGATAATCCACTGATAGAAAACCAGAACTAAACTAAATCATAAGCAATAGCAAAGAGAAGAAGTGGAAGCTTTGTGAACCCCTCTGCAGAAAACAGGTTAGGGTTCCGCCTCCTTAAACCCTGCAAAACAAACCTAAGCTACAATGGAGAAACATGCAAACAATGTTAAATAAAACCTGCAAGAAACAATGGTTAGAAGTCAAACCAATCTAAATAACTAAGAAGTAAACACAAAAAACACAAATATACCTTCTCTTAGTGGGTAATGGGCCACCATGCCCTAGCTCTCGGAAGCCTCTCTCTCTCTTGGTTGGGGGAGAAATGGCTCAAATGGGAATGAATGTGGAGGAGAGGGAATGTGGGTGGTTTGAGAGGCAAAGGTCTCAAAGCATCCATGGGCAGCATAACAATAGGCAAGGGAGAGGTGTTTTGAGAGTGACCCCCCACCCTTCTTTTATAGCTTTTCCAAAGGATTTTAGGGTTTTAAGCCCTTGGTCATGGCTTTAGCCCCTTTTTTGGGGCCTTTAGCCCCTTCCGCCCTAATTTTACCCCCTTTTAGGGTTTTAGCCCCTTTTTGAGGGTTTTAGCTCCTAGGAGGCTATTTTGGGCTCATTTTTGGGGTTTTAGCCCTTTTTCTTCATCCTTAGGCTATTTTGGAGGTGTGGGGGTCTAATGGAGGGTCTAATGGAGTGATATGAGGGTTGTGAGATGGTGTCCTTGGGTGGTGTAGGCCATTGAGAGCTATATGGGGGATTTTTGGGTTAACAGATTGCCCCCTGATGTGTGAGGGCAGGAGCTCAACGAATGGCCGACGAACATCATAGGATTTGCTGTGTAGAGATGGTGCTTCCAGGGCTGGGGCATGGTGGCTTTTGGTTTTTGTATTAACGTGGTTCCCATCAATGGGTGAGATACAATAAATGTGTGACATGTATATGGATGAGGCGGGCATCCCCATGCTCATGATAATGTCAAAAGAATCATTTGATCTATGCTCTAAAATAGAAGATCCAATCATATACAACTGATGTTACAATGATGGTTGCCTCCCATGTGAAGCTGAATACAATACTGATCTGGTACATTGGACACGTGGCATTACCATGGAATGCTATATCTTCATGACTGACAGTCTGCTGGATCTGGTACATAGCTGTACGGAATCGCTAAGTAAGATTCAGAGTCTCTGTGGTACAAGTATGTTGCATCACTCATAAAGGTATATCGAAGCGCTACTGGGGCTTCTGAACACTGTCTCCAATGCAACCCATAAATCACAAGGGACATAACCTGTTTAGGTCCCATGAGTGGACTCACCAATGTGCTAAAGTTGGGTGACATCTGGGGTCTTCAACCAAGTAATATGCAGAACAAACCCCTGCACAAATCTCGATGGTGCGATGATGGATTTGAAGTCGAGCATGTGAGAAACAACCATCCCAAGAGGCACTAAGGACTCCTCTTAAGTGGTCAAAGGATCTCATCAATGATGTTAATGAAACCAAGGTACAAGGACCTCTGGGTCTTTCCTCTAGAATATGTGCGTTGGCGTCAACAGAGGGAGACCTACCCCTAGTCAAGGCAGTGATGTTTCCTTGACTAGGAGCGCAAGGTATAACCGAAAGGTGTGAAGCAATCTGCAGACTAACTCACTGAATTGGGAGGGGAGGGGAGGGGAGGGAAAGAATTGAACAGGGGTAGGGTGGGAGTGGGAGACTCAAACTTCCTTTGTTCAGAGTATGACGGCAGGGCGGACCAGGCAGCAAATGAAACTGACTCATGGGAATGGGATCATAGTTGTAATTCCGGGGATGTCACTGCAGATGGGAAATACTTGGAGGAGGTGGAAACATTTGATATTAATGGGATCCAAGGAAGACACATTGCAGAGTACTCTGAACAAAGGTGACCCAATGGGGGAATGCTGCCAAACTGTTCTCTGTGGGGTGGTGTCTAGGGACATCATTGTGGTACGATATCGTGGATTTTTGGCGAGCCCGAGAAGGTAAATGCTCGATGGTGCTTTCAATTTTAGAGAGTTTGAAAGCACGAAGAAGACTCCAGTGGGGACTATTTCTCATTGGTAGTCTCCTGTGCCCAAAAAAGGATAAAAGTATACATAGGAGAGCTCGCTCATCCTGGAGGGGATGAGAGACTTCTTTACCGTTGGTAGTACAATCAGGCTGTAAAAGGTTAAACCTATACTGACTGGACGGTTGTTCAGATACTTTTACGAGCATGAATGAAAACAAGTTTGCTCGATGATCTTTTCTTGATGAAACGGCTGGAAAAGAGCTTAATGACAACCGGTGGCGAGATTTTTCGTAAAAGTGCAGCCCCTCTGCCCGAGAAAGCATAAAAGTATGCAGAGGGGAACGTACTTGGCTTGAGTGTGCCAAGGAGGTCATTTTCAATTGATGGTCTACATGGTCCACAAAAGGAGTTAAACGTGACGATGTAGATGCCCTTTCCTATGCTTTAGCGAGCGGGAAAGGAAGCAGCTACGCTCGGCGATATTTTCATTGTTTTAAGGAGTCAGAAAAGAGCTTAAACGAAACTCTAATGTGGTCAACCGACTGCAGTGGCACGAGCGGTGCCCCATGTCGGGACGGTGGACAGAGGTCCAAAGGTCATCCACGTAGTATGGACGGAGCAGAAGGCTCTCAAACATACCAATACATGCGTGGGATAGATCGTGGCAGAGGCATGCAAACTGAGGTGGCTCTTAGACAGAGGTCAGGAGAGCGTGTGTGTGTGTTGTGGTGGATGAACTTGACCACATGCGATGTGAGTACAAGTCCAGAGGCATTTATATGCCAAATACGTGTAAGAAAAATAAATTGTTTTGTGGGCAGTGGTCCAGAGCTCTGTGTAAGGTGCGATGAATGGAAAAGACAACTATGTGTTAAAAATGCAAAATAAAAGATAAAATTACAGTCCTTAACAGGCAGTGGCCCGAAAACTCGCATGAGTTGTGGTCAGGAAGTGTGATGCAAGTACAGGTCCATAAACACTTGCATCATCATGTCATGGATCGTAAATCGAGGTGACTTGTGGGAAATGTTCCCAAAATTGTCTTATTAAACATGAGACGATGGTCTCATAAAGAGATAGGAGTTTGAGCCCGGAGATGTGAGAGGTGTCTCGAACTGATTCTGGACTAGCAGCTGATGGTGTTGCCCCTGATTTTTGCTTAAAAATGTTGAAAAACAAGAAAGGGAAAAAAAGCTACACTATAAGGGACTCATAGTGGTTATATCAAGCATAGACTCTCTTGAGGTGGAGCCCGTTGCACAGCTTCTTCAAGAGTCGACCATTTGAGTCATTGAAGAGGTATGACCCCTTGCCAAGACGAGGGTCATTGGCAAGGCAGGATGATAGAATTTGGTCTTTTATGGGAAGAACCGATTCCACAATATGGTTTAAAGGGAATGGGGTAAAACCAGAGGTGGTCTTACAGATCTCTCTGTCATCATGTAGGTAGTGTCGGGGTGGAGCAGGTGGATCTTCCATGGCTAATGAGACGAAAGGGCGACTGGTGCTAGAGATCATGTAAATGGTATTGGTGGCCTTTCCCCCAGTCTCTATTGGAGGAAGAGGGGCAATCCTGGAGACAGGAGGAGTATTTGATGGACCTAGAGGTAGGTGCAACATCATCTCAATTGGATGGACATGAGTCAAGACATCCTGGGGCGTTAGAGATAGGGTAGGTGGTTCAAGGTACCACACAGGATCTCCCAGTCTGAAATCCTATAGATTGAGGGTTTCCAAGGTAGACTTACTCATGATCCCCGATGGTAGGAAAAGTAAAAGGAAAATAAGAAGGAAAAGGATCGTGTTGATCGGGGATGAACCCCACTGTTTCCCTGGTAACTGAGGTTGCGGCTGTGGTTGGGGAAACAACATAAGAGATAGGTATGATGGACTGTCGGTGATGGTGGAGACAAGCAGGTAAGTTGAACTGGACATCATGTAGATGGACATGGTGTTTGAAGAAGGCGGTGGGGGGTGAACTTCTTTGATCAAGGTGATCTCAGACTCAAGGGAATGGTGACGGAGGTCTGCAAGAGCCATTCGAAATTAAGGTAGGTCTTGGAAATGGTGGGAGTAATGTCCATACAAGCTGTAAAGGGCACAAGCATGGTTTGTCCTCAATTCCTTGTTCCTGACTAGTGGCGCGGTTGGGAGTTCAACCACATGGATGTTTTTGTTCATATCCATGGCATCCAGATGCGCACAGATCACTGGGATTTTAGGGAAATTCTGAGTTGGATGGCCCTGTTGTTCACAGATGGCACAAGTTGGGACTTGTCATGGTTCTACGGTGGATTTGGTGTTCTTTCCCCTAGCCCTTTTGGGTTGGGGCAGTGCAGGTGCTAGTGCGGTGGTTGGATTATGCGGACCAGGTGGGGGGTGAGGCTCAATCGCAATAGGTTGCACTGGGGTTAAAACAACTTGGGGAATTGCTGGTTGAGCTGGTGGATTGAGATACCACACCGGGATCCCCAACGTAAAGTTGGGTAGGCTTAAGGTGGCCATGACCGGCTTGCTCATGACACCAGGTGGGGGAAAGAGGAAGGGAATTNTCCCAGCTAGTTGCATGTGGGGGAGTGGTTGTGGTTGTGGCTACGCATAATGCTACTACTGTGGGTGATGTTACGGCTGCGAACGATGTTGTGGTTGTGGTTGGGACTGTGGCTGCGGTTGTTGTTTGGGTGCAGCGGTACTTGATGATACCATGCACAAGTCCGCAGTTTGCTTTTGTGTCAGTGGTGGTGACACCAATGGGAAAGGATCCATCATGGTAGGATCGGTAAACAACCCAGCACCCACATTCAACAGTGGGGAGGCTGGTGTGTTTTCAACCACAGTGTTGGTTGCAGGGGTGACATTAGTGGTCACCCCTTGCGGCTCAATGGTGGTGATGGTAGGGATAACATTGGTAGGCACTGTTAACCCTTGCGGATCATGGTAGGTGAGCTGGTCAGCCATCACAATCTTCTCTTCGTGGGGGAACATCATGAGATGGAAGATAGTTGATGCAACTTCTTGCATAGCATACATGTAACTCCTTCCGAGGAGGAGGTTGTAGTCTAGTTGAGCGTTGACGACTTCGATGTCAATCAAGACTATCTTCTTGGATAACATGATTGGGACATGTGGGAGGATTCCTTGGGCCTTAGTGGGATGTCCATCATAATCCCACAGAGTTGTGGAGGATGGTTGCAGAACTGGTGATCCAATTTTCTCCCAAACCAAGGTGGACATAACACACATGGATGCCCCCTCATCCACTATGCATCGATGCACAACCAAATTTTGGATGGAAACCGGGATTTAGAAGGCGATGGTCAAGGGCATGCACACTTCTCCGTTCTCCATGTCAAAAGTGATTAACTTGGAGTCGAAGGGGTCTACTGCCCCTAGGTTGGCTAGCAAGGCTTTCTGCTGCATTGGGCACGTTTTAAGTACCTCAAGAGTGGACATGGCGGTTGGCGTTTGGGCCAAATCATCCACAATGCTATAGCTGACTGCAGCTCTAGCTGTGGCATTATTGGCAATTTAGGCATATGGGGGGGTGTGGAAATGGAGGTAGTTGAAGAGGTAAGTTGACTGTTTTAGACGTGGATGCTACTGATGAGTCAACAGGTTCGGTGGTGGTACCGTACTGATTTCGTCTAGTTTGAAAGTTGACCTCTTTAGTCGTCATGGGTAGCAAGTGGTGAACACTTGTTTCGGCTATGGGTGGTGCCCCCGAAGCATTGGGATTAGCTTGGGGAGGGGGTGCTGTTGCCACCAGTCCTTGGACTGGCAGTGGGTTTTGAAGCACCATAGGAGGAGGCCCTTGAGGTGCCGGGTTGGTGGTGCTTGGTTTGCAATGTTGGTAGCCTGTTGAGCCTTGTTTCAAATGGCATGCTTTGCATGACCCATGAAGGGACACTCGAATGTGTAGTTCCCATAGACCTCATAGAGTGTGCATGGTTGGTTTGTGCACAACGAAGCATTACGTCTTGGTGCATTTGGTCGTGGGGGGTTCTGGGCTGGCCGGGTTGCTGCGGAATTGTTGGGAGGATTCGGTTGTTGACCACCTCCTTGCGGTTGGTTATTTCCTTGGTTACGGAGCCGGTTTTTACTAGATTTCCCTTGTTGATTGTTGGGGGTAGGCTGGTTGGGACGGTTTTGCTGTACAAATACCTGTCCCAACGGAGCGGGAGGAGTGGGGGCGGGGGCTTGAACTGGTTGCACTAGCGATGCATAGTAGATTTGTGGAGGTGGTGGTGTCATGAATGTGGGAATTTTCCCCACATACTACTGTGTTGGCCAAGCCATGGCCTGGGCCTGCTGCGGTGGCGCAGGTTGTGCATAGGAAGTTTTCGCTTCGGACTAAGACACCATTCTAGCATAGTCCAAAGCTTTGTTTTGGTAAGCAACATTAGTGGTGTTGCTTGGTTGTGGTGTGATGGCAGGTGGTGTTGGTCGAGGCTATGGCTATTGGGAGACTGACCCTATGATGTCGTCCGTAGCGTGGGATGCCCTTGGTGTGTCGTGGTAGGAGGTACTCAGATGGGGAGCGTCTGGAATGACAGTGTACAGGTATCCAGACTGAGAGTAGATCAAGTCAAATTGCTAGGCCTTCAGTATGGCCTCTTCTTCAGATTGGGGACATTCAGATGTGACATCCTTTGCGATGGGTGGGAGCAAAGTCTTAAGGAACCAATCCAAGAAGATCCTGTCATCTAGTTGGATTTTGCATAAGCTACGACGTTGCTGCCACTCGTGGATATGGTTAGTTATGTGAGTGGCAGTGCTTTGACGGCAGGATAGTAGGATCTCCACCCCCTCGCCATATCTAACAGGGAGTTGGAAATATTGTAGGAACATGAAGGCTAGGGAGTTAAAGTCGGGGTACTTGGCTTGTGGCAGCTCGATGTACCATTTGGTCGTGGCACCTGTAAGGGTGCATTGGAATAGCCTCAGCCTAATGCAGTCATCTATAATACTGTTGGATGAGCACCATAGATGGAATTTCATTATGTGGTTTTGGGGACATTCCCCTGCTTTGCCTTCAAACTTCGAGATGTCTGATGGCAGCTTAGTTGGCATGGGTGGCCAGAAAGCTTGGTGGAGGATGGGGTCATTTGTTAATATAGCCAGGTCATGTAAGTTAAGGCAAGCCATGAATGACGTATTTGACCCCAGGTTGATGTGGGATGGGGCTGCAATGATGGTGGGGTTTGTAGGTGCATAGTGCATCTGCATAGTTTGGGGTGCTTGCGGTGGCACCATTGTGGATGGGCCAATGCCCCGAAGTGTTGTGGGTGGGACAGTATGAGTGGAGGGAACATTTCCCCCATGTATGATAGTAGGGGCGATGTAAGTGGGTGGTCCACTGCCCCCCTGTGTGGCAAGAGGGGCAGTGTGTGTGGAGGGGCCATTGCCCCCATGTGTTGCAAGTGTGCTAGCTTGGCTGGTCACTATAGGTGGTGGCAACTGGCTAATGATAGTCTACATGACTGTGCTTGGGCCACTTGCCAGGTTGTGGGTAACAGGTTGTGATGTGGACATGGGTCCACTTGCTAAGGCTAGGCCAGAAAATGGATCTGTATTTGTATTAGCCATGGGGCTATATGGTGCAGTGTGGAGGTCTAGTTCAGACTGATACGGGTCTGAATCAGAATCAGAGGTGGTGTGGCCCTCTGATGGTGTGGGAGATCACTGAGAATGGCTTCGACGGTGCCGATCAAGTGTTCCAAATGGTGGTGGTTCGCCTCTTAGGTGTGAGGAAGACCGTGGAGGATCAATTGTGTTCGCTTTTGTGTATGAAATTGGTGGGTATGAGATTTGGACCCCAGTTTCAATAGCTTCCTATTGGATAAAGGTGGTCTCTCGGCCACCAAGACTGCCAAAAGACAGTGCTTGGCTTATTCCTCACAGGTGCTTCTACTCAATCGGAAGGGGTTGTTGCCTGTTTCGCTTGGCAATTCCTCTCAGTGGCTAGCTACTTTGGGGTTCCTGTGGTACTCCTTGTTTGTGCCAGAAATTGTTTCTAGGCTACAAAGAAACAAGCCAACACAATCTCAAATATTCAATCAAACAAAACTAGGTTTTAGGGTTTTTTAAAGGTTTTTCTGGTTGTAAGTTTTGGTGACCAAAGGGAATACATTCATAAGCAGAGATGCATAATATAATAACCAGGTATCCAACAGAACATAACTTTGAAGTTCATTCACAACAGGCAAGCATTACAAGCAAAGAAACCATAAACCAGTAATGAATTTACCAATTATGTAGCTAAACAAGCTAGAAATGAAGCCAAAACACAAACTCAAGGGTAATATGGATCATATATTTCATAATTTTGTTCATCAAATACACATGAGAGTTTAATTACTTAGCTCATAAACCAGTCAAGAGACCTCCTTAAGCCCACCAAAAATCGAACCCCTTGTTCTCTTTCTGATCTTCCTAAATACTGTTTCTCAAAAATTCAGTTAGGGTCTAAACCCTAACTGTTTTTAGCTTACTCATCGATAGGATAATGTCAAAATTAAAATTTACAAAATAAAGTATTTTTCCAAAATAAACATAACAAGTAACTGCTTAACTAACAATACTCAAAGGTCTTTAGCAGCTTCTGCCAATAAAGCTATTCCATCTAAAGCTTGGGCCTTTTTCCTGGCTTTCTGCTGCTCAGCTTCCATATCTGTCATCCTTCTTGTAAGCTCCTTATTCTGCTGCTGTAGGATTTTGATAGTCAGTTTCAATTTTGCACACTGTAGATCTATGCTTCTTTTCCTTTTTAGGGCCTCCTTGGAGACTGCAGTAAGCTATTGGTAATGATCATTTACTTCCTCTAAGTCCTTCCTGAGTCTTCTATTAGCTAGGATTAAACCATCATTTGTTTCCTGCATGTACTCCATTTGATGATTATACTATTTTATGGTTCTTTTTAGATTCTCCTTTTCTGAGTCAAAAACTTTGTCGGCTGTTGTATTCTGTAGCTCACTAGGCAACCATGGGATTTTCAGCTTTCTGAAGATGTTCTCATCCTCAGGCAGCAGCTCTGTAGACACACCATGAACATTTGGATTTTCTTGATTTTCTGTTTCATCAGGTGCATTTTCATCCATTACCAACTTATTTTCTGAATAAGAAGCTTCCATTTCTTCTTTCTGTTGTTCCTTCAACATTTCACCTCTTAATTCCAAAAACACAGCTGATAGTTTAGTTTTGGTGAGGCTAGACTCTTCTACTATCTTCAATGGTTTCTTTCCTTTGCAATCACCTTTGCTAGATTCTATCTTTTCATCTGAAGAAGAAGTATCAAGCACAGTTACTGCTTTTGTGTTTAACTTAGGGTTTAGTAGTTTCTTCATGTTCAGCCTCAATTTGTTTTTGGATCGAGTTTTAGGTCTCCATCCTGGGGCATGCTCTCCCACCATTTTCAAGGTTTTTCCTTAAAGCATAACTGAGGAAAACTCCATAGCTTTAACATTGATCTTCTTTTTCTTTGGCATGACTATCTTATCTTCTTGACTGGAGAACTCCCTGTGTGTGCCAACCCTAGTTTTAGCACTGACAGTCACCTCGTCTCCTTCCAACAAATATCCTTCATCTTCAGATAGAATGGTGATTGGGCTTCTTTGTTGGACCTTAGTATCTTCTTCCTCTACTGTAACCTTCTCTGTGAAAACAATTTTTTCATCCATGAGTATTTCTGCTGGTGCCTTATTTTGCACAGGCTGGGTTTCCTTTTTAATAAAAAGCAAAATTTTGCCCTTACTGTCAGTTACAAGCTGCTGAGATTCATAATCCTCCTTTGAAGGTTCTGCCACATCTTCAAGCTTGGCACACTTTTTATCTTCAGCCTTGACCTTTTGTCCTAATTTTCTAATTAGGGCTTGTCCCTTATCAACATGCTTTTTGGTAGGATTTCCTTCCTGGTTAATTTGGAACCCAGACCAAAAAATGAAGTAGTCCCAAGTATTCCCTTCTCTTTGCAGAACAGTGCTAATAATAAGCTTCATCAATCCATGATGAAAAATGGACTGTGTAGTGTGGTCATGATGCTCTTTAATCTTGCTTGACATTTTTTGCAAACTCTTCAACAAGAAGAAAGGGAGACTCATCTTTGATTCACCAGCAAGGTGCTGTAAGAACCTAAAATGATATTTGAAGACAAAAGCATACCTCCCTTCACAAGTTATGTAGCTTTGTAGAATTTTAATGGGCTCTACCCATTCAGCTCTAAAATTCTGGATGAGCACTCCCTTGCTCCAGTCTGGAATAGTGCCAGGTAAAAGATACCTTTGGGCATTGAAGGTAAATGGCACCTTTTTGAACCAGAGCTCTCCTTCATTCTTCACTCCTATTGCTTCAGCCACCAACTCCACAGTCAATTTGAACTTCAGAGTCTCGAATGATACCATATCTTGGTTATAACATTTATCAAATTTATGAGAGAATTCGGTGTTATATCCATCAATCTTCTTAAAGAAGTCCAACCACCCAGCATTCTCAAAGAGCTCTGCACAACCTGGAAACTTGTCAATCCAATTCAGCTCAGTAGGCTCAGCCCTGTTGGTCTTCCCACTTTTCTTCATCTTCTTTCCAATGGATGAATGATGTTCCTGTGTGATTTTAGAACCCTGTTAATGACCTAACAGCCCTTTTTCCTTCAAGTTTTCAGAGTTTTGACAGTCATTTTTCTTTTGATTTTCCTTGGCTATTTTCTCTCAATTTTTTAATAGTCTGTTCTATTGTCAATGCAGGAAATGTTTTGCACCAGGCTTGGGTAATTTAGGCCAAACAGAGTACCAAAAGTCTTTAACAAAACTGCTACTGAACTTAACTAACATCCAATATGCTCATCTAAATGTTAGACCATCTCTGGAATGCATAGAGACATCTATGTGTTGTGATTCTGCACAAATAGCACCCTTGGCTCCTTCTAATGCCACTAATGAGATATCTCTTTGCAATAAGGATTCTACATTATTGCTCTCAACTGCTCGCTTCTTAGATTCAGATTGTGATTGTTTAACTAGGAGATTAGATGATATGATAGCAATCTTATGTGTGCTAACTTTCTGCTTCAACTTACATTCAGCACAAAACCAATCAACCTCTGGAACATACTCCAAAAAGGTCTGCATGCAATAGACATGCTCAGCTAACTCATTGCATTGATTACAGGTAACAAGTAAATCTGTGAAACCCTGGTCGCCACAAACAGTACAGACCTTTACCTTACCATATTTGCTGGTCTTGACAGGGAAATTTGTTTAATGTAACTGTTGTTTTTCAACTTAACATTTGCCAAAACATCTGAAACCTTTTGGACTGATCTCTCATCGTTGGGAGCTTGTTAACAACATGAATTTATGTTTTCTTTAATCAGTTTAACATAACAAGCCTTAATGGAAAAACCCCCAATTTAGCAGGCCACAACCAAGTTTACGCGGAATACCTCACTCCTGGCTTGCTGCAGGTGTCTAAAATTAATCCTTGGACTATCTGAATGTTGAATTTAACTGTCCAGGTGTCTTCAAGTCTTCAGTTTGCTTCCAACTGGTGCGCTGAGAAAACCCTAAATTCCCTCTATAACTGCAAATTCTGGATTTTAAGCAATTGTCTTCGTTCCACTTCACCTCCAGCTTCATAATGTCTATGTGGAGAACCTCCTTCCCATTAATCTTGGCTTGTTCCTCTATCTGTCATGATATGCCGAGCCCTAACTTCTGGCTGCCACGATCTCCTTCACGTCATAGACCACACCTGTTTGCATGATTATTTCTGATAAAACATGTATCAAACCTGTCTACACATGTGATTAGTCATCCAGGAGTGCAATCATCGGAGAATTTGGTGTAAAAACTGACAAATTTAGCACCCACGATATTCTTGTAGCGCCGCAGTGTAAAATTTTAGCCGTTGCGCTACAAGAATGTTTTAAAATCAAATTTGGCGCTTTTTAGCTATTAATTCCATTTTGAATAAGGTTTGTATGGTAAACTATTACCTTAGTGTTATTTGTGAAACCTTTAATCAACATATGTCCTATAGAACCCTTCAGAACCATAAGAAAAACAAAACATAATGCAAACCTAAAAGCAAAAATCAAAAACACTTTAAACTAAAATTTCCTAAAAGTAAGCAAATGAGCAGGATTAAAACAACAATCACAAGCAAAATATAAGACTGAAGAAAACAAGTTTCATGACTTAACACTCCTCACAATGAGTTTCTGGGCAAATCCCAAGTACTTCCCACATTTGAAGCAGTCAGGGACTTATGTCTTCAAAGACTGCAGAATTGATTGAAGTTAGTGTAAATTTGGTAAATTTTAAGGCTTACTCAGCGTCATGAACTGAGTTGGGTTAATTATTCAATATGGTGTGTTTTTTTGCTTGTCTTTTATTGTATTTGGTTGCTGCAATATGGTTTATGAATTCATCATGGTAGATTTCATGTCATGGTTTTGTTTGCAAGCATAAACAGAAATTTGTAAGAAAGTACAGTGATTAACCCTGAATGTTTGATGGCCTAACTAGATGTCTACCTCACAGTAATATTCTTCTTCAACCAAGAGAAGGTGTTGGGCTCTCAACACAATGGGACTAATCCCATCCGTAGATCATCAGGTAACCTCCCGGATGCTATGTTGGTCAACAAGGAGGACGCTTAGTGCCGTGAGAATCCCTCCTTCTCTACCCCCTCTACCTTCCAGGTGACCCGGTTTTAGTGGTTTGGGAAAAATATCATGGAGTGCTTAGATCTATACGATCTTGCCCTTCGTTGTATCCCAGAATACCCCGGAGGGTGATGACTGAGTAGAGGAGGAAGGGGGAAGCAAGATGGTTATTTTTAAGTTATTTTTAGTTAGACTAGTTTATTTTATTAAGCGTTAATGGTTCATTTAATATTTACACATTGTTCATGAAATTATTTGTAGAAAATACAAACTTAAACTGAAAATGACCTGCAATGGTGGACAGAGGCGGCTGGGCCACACTAACAGTCCTTTGAAACTGAAAATTATTGTCTATTAATCTTAAATTCAACTTCTGTGTGACAGGTCGCACATTTCTGACCAAATCTAGTGATGGGGCCGCGAGATTTTTTCAGAAATGAGTGAGGGGGTCACACAAAATGCAAAAACAGTCGTAACCTGAGTTTTTGGGCTAAATTCGTGCTTATCGAGGGATTAAGTGTGCCCTGGGTGCACCTGTTTGCTCAGTAAGAGTGCCCTAGTCTCACCTTTTGCCCTGATAAGAGTGCCCTGCTCCGAAATGGGGTTTTTTGGTGAGACAAAGTCAGATCTGCCCAACAGTAACTGGTATTGGGGTCAGTCTGAATCGATTTGGCCTAGCAGAGGCTTCGAAAATGGTTAAAACAGGAAATGAATAGGATTTAAGACAGATTTAACATAAGATTCCTGAAAAACTAGGGAAAATTTTTTAAAAACTTAAAAATGAAAATTTTGGACTAGGAATCCTGTGGGATTGATCTGGTATGGTCGCCAAAGCTATAGTGAGGATTTATCCTCACTGCAGGAGCAGGAGTATCTCCCTAGTTCCTACTATTGGAAAACAGGAAAAACGAAATGGAAATGCAAGTAAACAAAACAGTAAACTAAACTAAGCTAATCTAGTGATAGAAAACCAGAACTAAAGTAAATCATAAGCAAGAGCAGAGAGAAGAAGTGGAAGCTTTGTGAACCCCTCTGCAAAAAATGGGTTAGGGTTCTGCCTCCTTAAACCCTGCAAAACAAACCTAAGCTACAATGGAGAAACCTGCAAACAATGTTAAATAAAACCTGCAAGAAACAATGGTTAGAAGTCAAAGCAATCTAAATAAATAAGAAGTAAACACAAAAAACACAAATATACCTTCTCTTAGTGGGTAATGGGCCACCATGCCCTAGCTCCTGGAAGCCTCTCTCTCTCTTGGTTGGGGGAGCAATGGCTCAAATGGGAATGAATGTGGAGGAGAGAGAATGTGGGTGGTTTGAGAGGAAAAGGTCTCAAAGCATCCACGGGCAGCATAACAATAGGCAAGGGAGAGGTGTTTTGAGAGTGACCCCCCATCCTCCTTTTATATCTTTTCCAAGGGGTTTTAGGGTTTTAAGCCCTTGGTCAGGGATTTAGCCCCTTCTGCCCTAACTTTAGCCCCTTTTAGGTTTTTAACCCCTTTTTGAGGGTTTTAGATCCTAGGAGGCTATTTTGGGCTCCTTTTGGGGGTTTTAGCCCTTTTTATTCATCCTTAGGCTATTTTGGAGTTGTGGGGGTCTAATGGAGGGTCTAATGGAGTGATATGAGGGTTGTGAGATGGTTTCCTTGGGTGGTGTAGGCCATTGAGAGCTATGTGGTGGATTTTTGGGTTAACAGACCCATAGTGACATTCCTGGTCCATTCCATCGTATGTCCATGAGTCAAGCCAAATAGGAACCCAATTTCATAGATGAATTTTCCAGGTATTGTTGGGTTTACTTTTTAAAGAATAATTATGAAGTTTTTGACCTCTTCAAAGTCTTTAAAGCCTTGGTTGAAAACCAGTCTGGGAGGAAACTCAAGATCCCAAGACCTGAAAATGGTGGTGAGTATGTCAAGTCTAATTTCATCTAGTATTGCAAAGATGTAGGTATCCAGATTCAACATTTTATTCCTTACACACCACAACAAAATGGTGTTGCTGAGAGAAAGAACGGATCACTGAAGGAGATGGCAACTTGCATGAGGGAGGCTAAAAATTTGCCACCAAAGTTTTGAGCGGAGGATATAAACTGTGATTCTTCTTGAACTGGTCTTCCCTTTCTTCTTGGTGGCTGGAAGGTTCTGCATCAATGATTTCACTGCAATTGTCATCTTATTCTTCGTTTTGAAATGTCGTCACTTGCTCTTCGGAACAAGTCTTCATTCTTCTTTGCTTGTAGGCGATTATGTATGCGGTCTTTCCTACAAGTCAAATGCAATGGTATGGTTAGAAACATTTCATAAGGAATATTAATACTGAAAAATTCTTATGCATAAATATATGATCATGCAACTATTTTAGCCAATACAACATTCATCCATATCTCATTGAAACTTTCTAGATGCCTTCCATCTCTACCAGGACAACATTGAGATTGTGCACTAATCCAATATGTCAGCAAAGAGGTTTCATTCTAGATAAGTAGCAATGGAGAGTTGTATAGCACCATGAGCTACTTACCCATCACATGCATATTAGTAGTATACTGTCATTAATGCAAACATCATATCATGCATGATACATCAACTAAATATAAACAAATGCATAACAAAAAAATATGATGAAATGACAATTGAATACTTATCTTTGTTTGTTTCATGGGTATACTTCTTCTTGAGTCTTCAGCTTCATCGTCTTCTTCATTCATAATAGCATCGTTTCTTATCCAAAAGCTAAGGTGGATAAGAAGTTCTTCAAGAGTTGATTTCTTCATATTCCTCATTGCTTGAGAGATCTTCTTTGGAAGGTGAGAGCTTGATCTTCAATTGCTCCCATCTTCTCTTCTCTTCTTATGATTCAAGCTTCTTATTCTTCACGGAGTCTACTGAAAATAATCACTTCCTTCTGGAACACATTCCTTGAATGAATGAATTCCACGATCCTGGGAGGCCATTCAAGGTGGCTATCATCACTTCTGCATTCTTCACTTTTTCTTTTATCGCTTCAAGTTGTTCTTTGATTTGAGAGACTCTTATGACTGTATGGTCTCTGCATTCTGGATCTTCACATTCTTCAACTGGTTTCTTTAGGTCATATTCTGATTTTTGTTCTTCCCTTCAAATAGCTTGAAATTCTGGAACAGCTTTGCTTGCAATAGGTAGTGCTCTGTAATGCACATGTGCAAGCCTTCTATGCCAAAGCTCATTTGGCTCTACTGTGTCATGGATCAAGGCTTGTTCTGGATGGCCCTTCAATTTGTACAAGCCTTCTTCTTGTTCTCCAATCACTACCGCATCATCGATAGTCTTTCCTTTTTGCCACATGATGACTTGACCATCTATGAATGCAACCCGCATTCCTTTTGCATCAATGTTGAAATGGAGAGAAGGTTCTTCTTGAGTCCTGGAACAAACAATACTTCTTTCATTGTTAGAGACTTACCAGAGTCTAGCTTGTATGAAGATTCCCCACTACCTTTTATTGGATATTGGTAGTCATCTCCTAGTTTCACCTTGTGAGGTGATTCATGCTCTGACAGTCTTACAAAGGATTCCTTGAATCCCGTCATATGTTTGGAAGCCCCACTATATATAAGCCAATCATCACTTCCATGAGTAATGTTACCTATGAGAGCTGATATCAGAACATATTCATCCTCGCTTGAAGAATCTTCACTTTAATATCTGGATCTCTTTCTAGATTGTTCATCATCCTCTGCAGCATGAGCATGATGTCTTCTTTGGCCTTGACCAAGTTCTTCTTGTGAAAGGCTTCTAACCTCGTCTCCCTCTAAAACTGGAACCTCTATACTCATGTAGGTGTCCAATCCATTTTCTTCAGAGAGATCATATACTTCCAGGCTTGGAAGTTGTCAGCTTCCCCAAGCTTTTCACCAAGCTGATGTGATATATCATATTGAAATGAGAACCTCAAATGGAAATAGCAAAGGATTAGATCTTGCCGATTTGAGGTGTTCGTCCTTGTCCCGGAGTTCGCTGATCTAGGGTTTGTCACAGAAACCCTAATTTTAAAAAATTGGAATCTTTTAGATATGATTGTACAAACAGATAGATCTCTTCAAATGGAGCTGTCCAATGTACTCCTTTTCTGAAAACAGTGAAGGGAAGCTCCCAGAACAGGAAGCCCTAATTTTCAATTTCTTCTGCAGAAATTCCTGTTACTGTTTCTGTGATATATCCGAAATTACTACTCATATATGTCTGAAATTTCGTACTGAGGTAACCTCACATGTCTATGATCCAACACCATAGGTTTCATCATAATTTGTTTCACCATTTGGGATTTATTATCCTTTTCCCAATGTGACCTGTTACAGGACTGTTCAGAACAGCGAAGTTGTACGGCATTCCACGTGTCACTGGTTCATCTTCTGAGTCTGATATTTAGAACACTGAAATTAAATTCTGTGCCCTTTCTGGAACATCTTTAGGAATTCCATTTGGACCTCTGTAGCCCAAGATATTGCAGATCTCCCCGGGTGTCCTGTTTATGGATGATTTCTGGAAGAGACTGAAACCCTAACTTAGAGAGATCATATCTCCTGGAATGTAGTGAATCTGAGGATGAATTTTGGACACAGTGTTCTTCAGGATTTTATCTTCGGCCCCTATAATTTTCAGCTTCTGAGACTTCATCAACCTCAGAATATAGTGACTGTACCAAAACTTATCAGTTTTTAGTATTTAGGGTTTTTCAAGCTCGAGGTCAAACTAGGGTTTGACTTTCTCGGAGTTCCACCTAACCAAATTTCTTGATCCAGGTCTCTAAACTTCAGTTTTGATGAGGAGAACAATCCTATGTAGGTCTCACTAAAAAATTCCTCTTCTGTAGAAAGCCCTAATTTCCGCATTGAAGACTGAAAATGCTCGGAATCAAATTTCGCTTCGACAGAAAGATGCGCCCTAGGGAGGAGAGTTGTTACACCTTAATTTTTCTGAAAATCTATGGAGAAAAGTCCAAAAACTAGGAATACCTAGTTCCCGTAGCTGCACAATGTCTTCTTCTCAGGTTAGCTCTGATACCATGTTAGTTTTTCAACATTTAAGCTAGCATTATGTTAGGATCTTTTCACTGAGAGAATAACAAGCACAGCAATAAAACATAAGCACATCACAAGAGACAAAAGACACAAAGAGTTTTGATCGGGGAAACCATAAATGGAGAAAACCCCGCAACTTCCTCAAAGATAGAATCAGCACAAGATGTAAGACCCCAAAACAGTAAGATGCACTCCCGACAGTAGTAGTCTTCTAGTCCCAGTATATTTCCTTCTCCACTAGTGCGCCACACTTGAGAGAGAAAGTGATGTGTTGTACAAGTGATAAATAGAGAGACTCTCACTCTCTATTTATATTCATCCGTCCACTTGAAGTGCATTTTCACACGTAGGCTCAACCTAACAATTACTTACCCGAGCCTACACCTTAATTAGTGTATAATAACTCAAGTGCCCCAAAACTGTGGGGACTTACCTAATGAATTGACAAGACTTGTTTACATTATTAATCTTCCTGATCGAAACATCGGGGCATGACAACATGACTCAAATACATAATAGAAACATCCCGGAATAAACATCGAGTTACAATATATAAAATACATAGAAGAATACATTCCGAAGTTACATATACATTAACAACCTTCAGTAATCTCAAATCACTGTTGGGGATTGTTGATCATGTGGTGAAGAATGATTGATAACAATATTTCCAAAATTGTGTTTCATGTCCATTTTTAAGGGAATATTTTTCCACTGGGTTTTTTCCTCTTTCTTTGGTTGTATGGACATGCAGTATGTAAAAGGGTGACTAAGCCTTGTTTCTAGGCCCTATAATTTTATGTTATTTACTCATAAAGTTAGGATTAAGGGGGGGTGTTAGAATAATCAACCCATAGTTACCCATATTTGACATTAATTAAATCATTTTTGTCTTATTCCTGGATTCCTAGATTCCCTCTCTATGCTGGTTGACTTCCACATGTTCCTAGAAGTCAATACTTGCTGAAATGGGTCATAGAGCACTTTGGAATCATCATGGAAACATATTTATAAATTTTTCTTTATTCCTGGTTCATTAAAGTGCATATCTGCTTTTTCTTAAAGCAACCTTGCTTTACAACAATTTTAAGGCATAAAGGAAAAGCTAGTCTAGGGGAACTTACCTTGTTTTTTGCCCACATAATCCTCCTTCCTTTTCTCCAAAAAAAAACATGAATGAGTTTTCTTTCACCACTCATTATCTTTTCCACTTGCTTTATCTAATTTGTGAGGATCTTCATAGATTTGGAGAGTCCTTTTTTCACCTATGGGGGATTTGACTTGATTTAATAAACCTACTTTTTGACCATTTTGAATAGAAACCTAGTGCTTTAGAATATCTCATGTAATTATATATTTATCAACCTATTACTTCATATGATTTTCCTATGTACACTTATTCAATACATGATTAAATTATGCTCCAATTTCAGTCTCCTTTTGTGTGAATTTTGCATGTTTGATTAGCAATTTTGTGTGTAATTGATCTATCACTTGGGTTCAATTTCCACAATAAGAAGTGACTATAAACTAAAATAAAAAGGATCATGTGATATGATACCTAAAGTAAAAATGTTAAGAATGATATATATATAAGAATAAAAGAGTAGGCATATGTATTAATACTAGTAACTATGAATAATAATGAAAGGTTCTATGTATTATTATTTATTACTAATATTAATTAAATATTAAATTCCTAAAAGAGACAAAATAGGAACTAGTTAAAGCGTTCCTAAGTTAAATTAAATCAATATTAAATTCACCTAAATTAAGTAAAAAGGGTTATTTCAAGAAAACAAATGATTCTTGATTTAACTACCCCTTTTACAAAAGTCTGTATATAAAGATCGATGCCAAAAGAAGGCTTGGGGATATTTTGATTTTCCATATATACTGCCTGATTATTATTCTCAAGAAAGTTCTTGGAGAGCATTTTTCCCAAGAGGAAAAGCCAACCGGCACATAACCTTTTATTCCAGATAGGGAAGCCTTACCTTAGGAGCTCTAAGCTACTTGCATGGTGGGACCAGCTCAGGCTTATCTGGATTGAAACCAGGAACGGTTCTGAGTCATGGTTGGGTAGAATGTCGTAGTTCCCAAGTTATTTGGTTAACTGAACAAAGGTCAGATTTGTCTATGTCGTTGTTAATGTTGTGTGTTTGAGTGTGCAGGATTTCCAGCCATTAAAATAACTCAAATTGTATGTATGCGATTTCTTTATCTTCCTTGCAGTTCATACATTTTTCTTGTCTAATGATGGGATTAAAGTATTGAATTATAATATGAATATTATATGCCTGCTATAGCTAGGTTATTTCTACATAAACCTTAAAAAACAGCTAGGGTTATTTTAGTTTACATATGCATACAAACCCTAGAAATAAAGATTATGCTACTGAAACACATATTTCATTAAATTTGGAAATATTCTATTACAAGGACTTCATCCACATTGAGTTTTTTTTGTAAATCTCTAAATACATATTCTATTAAATCTAGAAAAATCAACTCAAAAAAACTATTCCATTAAATTTGGAAGAATTAATCCAATGAACTATTTTCTCAATTAATATTTTTTATTTATTTCAAGTAAAACTTTAGTATTCAACCATTCAAAAGGAAATATTACATCTCAATTAGAACTAGAGGAAATATTACATCTCAATTAGAACTAGATGGGTTAGATCTAGAATTTAGAACTTCCTCTAGATTGGGTTCTTTCAAAATGAGGAAAGTCATAGCCTTTGAATCCTTACATAACTTCTATTAATATTATTTATAAAATGTATTAAATTTTAAGTTGATTAAATTATTTTATGACATAATACCAACATTGTATTTGTTACTACAACAATTATAAACATTGTCATAGTAATTATTTTTGTCTTTGTTGAGTATGCTGTTTTATTTTTGGAAGTTTGCACCACTTATAATCAAAACGAGAAAATATTTTATGACTTTAAAGTCTAAGTTCTACCCTTGTAATAATTAAAGTAAATTATGAATTAAAATAGCAATATAATTTATTATTATTGTTATTGGTAGTGGTAGTGTATTAAAAACTGAGTTGATGAATGCTTACTTTATGAATAATCGATTAACGTGAGAAATTTCTTACCTATAAATTTATTTAATGATATTGATGTTAGTAAAGCCTCCCTTATTTATTAATATTAATTATTTTAATAGTCAAAATCAATTCTGAACTTTAATAGGATTAGTACAGTACACTTTGATTTTTCTCATATTCAAGAGGAAAGGGAGAAAACCAACTGAACTAATTATCGCAAGTGTTCATTATTTATTTATGAAGTATTTGAACAATGTGTTTAATTGAAAAGAGCATATTTATATTGAAAATATAGATATATTACAATATTTATATTATCATTAAGATTTTATATCATCTATTAATTTTTGTTAGGGCGCGGAGGAATCAAACCACCATCATCCTGCTTATAATGCAGGTGCTCTTCCATTGAGCTAGCACCATTTACAACATGGGGGGAGAGGGACTGTGTTAACACCTAGATTACGCTTTTCTAATCCTCTGTGACAAATTAAAATTATGAAAGTCTTAGACTTTGATTCTTTCAAAATAATGAAATTCTTATACTTTGATTCCTTACATAATTTCTATTAATATTATGTATAGTTTGTATTAAATGGTAAGGTGATTAAGTTTATGTAATGTCATTAATATTGTATATGATACTATGATTAAGAAATTGAATTATAATTTGAGATGGTAACTAGTACATTGGTGTTGTTGAGTTTCTATAATAGTAGAAGGTTGGCACAATTTTAGAATGACCCATTTAAAAACTAATTAATGACAGAATACAAATGTGTTGGTTATTATAACAATTTTAATTCTAGACATAGCAAGGAATATTGTATGTGTTGAGTATCATGTTGTAATATATTACAAGGTTGGCAACATTTTACAAGTGACAAGAAAAACTATTATATATTAAGTGTTACCATAGTTTATTATTTTAATGATAAAAAACAATTATGCATTAGAATAGAACTATAATTTATTTATATTACTATTATTTATATTTTCTAATAAAATTTAAGTTGATGAATGATTATATCATGAAAAATAGATTGTAGAAGATTTTTTTACATATTATTATTAAAGTTATTTAATGGCATTAATAATCAATGTTTGTTGCTATTATTATCTTGGAATTTCATTTAATTGAAATTATGTTAAAAATGTGTTTAGGTTGAGTTACCATAGTAAGTCTTAAGTCTATTTTGAGTATGATGTTTTATTTTTGGAAGTTGGCACCACTTGATAGTGGACAAGAGAAAATATTTTATGACTTAAAGTAAAATAGGTTTTATCTTAGTAATGATTAAAATATATTATGAATTAGAATAGAGACAAAATATATTATTATTATTGGTGGTGGTGGTGTATTAGAAAACAAGTTAATGAATGTTGATTTTATGAATAACAGATTTATGTGAGAAATTTTACCTATAAATGTATTTAATGATATACATTGATTATCATTATTATTTACATTTACGTATTAAAATAAAAGCCGCCAATATTTGATTAGTGAATTATTAATAATTTGTGTAAGAAATTTCTTACATAATATAAAGTTATTTAACAACATATTAATATTGTTTTGTGACTATTATTAACTTATGTAGTATTGACATTAAATGTTAATACTTGGCTATTGATTTTTGGGATTAAGTTATGTGAAAGCTTTTAAAACCATAATGAATTTTACATTGTTCCCCCGGCGATCATATGTGGAGTGCCCACTTGAAATGTTGGTTTGAAAAACTCACTAACAACTTAAACCAGAAAATCATTCACAATGATGACAAACTGTGAAAGCCTACACTCTGGAAATGTTACTACTTTGTCTTTGTTGAGTATAAGATATTGCACTAGTACAAAGTTCACACCACTTAAAGTCTATAGAAGAAAATATAATATTAATTAGAATGCAACCGAGTAGAACAATTAAATTTATATCAATTATAATAACAAATAATAGGGAAAAGTCACTTCAAACCTTATTGCAAATGCCTTACAGTATTCACAAAGGAAGTCTAGAAGATGTTTTAAGGTTCATTATTGAATATGATTATGCACATTTGATATAGTGACATGTTGACTTTATATCAAAATCAAATTAAAAAGTTAAAAATCAAATGGTGTTATCTAATTCACATAAAGTACAATCACATGAATTAACATAGAAGTTGAACCAAAATTTTCATATTAGTAAATAATATAAAATTCCTCAAAAAAAGGGCTTGAAGAGAATATTTGATATACAACAAACATTGAAAGTGTTTCTTCTTGTATATTAATAACTCGTTCAAAGAGAAAATTACATTCATGAAACATATCTACCTAATCTCCTTATATTCAGTCAAACAAATCAATTACAACTTGTACACCACATTTATTTATCGTGGTATTCCTACAATCTTCTTTCTTTTGTATCCATGCCCAAACTATGGTATTAACTGGAATAGATCCAAGTCATGTGTCATGAAGGTTTGGTACCCAATATTGTTCTAAAATTTTCCCTTATATTTCCTTGAACTAGGCTTCCATCAATCAACCTTTACATGAAGAGTCTCACTTTCATCATTCTGGAAGATATATGAGGTGGTTTTTGCAATCCAAATCATCTCTCCTTCATCCTCAGTTCATGATCTAACTAGCAACATCTTTCCTTTCTCAACTTCAATCATAGGATTGAATCTTGGCTTTAGCTTGTTGCACTTGGGTCCTACATATACCAATTCATTCGTCACATTCTCAAAATCTACATCCATAATACTTATATTACATGTAGTGCATTACAATCAGCATTAAATCTCACATGGATTAAATCGTCTTTATGATGCAATGTATTTGATGATAATGTCCAACATGAATTAAAGTTAACATGATGTTACTACTTAATGATTGATTTTATGGATTAAGTTATGTGAAATATTTTCATTCCACAATGATTTTTTCATGGTTCCTGTAACAAGCATGGGTGGAGTGTCCTCTCAAAATGTTGGTCTGAAAAACCTTCACACAGTTTAATCCAGAAAATCAATCACAATGGTGACAAATTCATAAAACCTGCACACTCAAAATGTTAGAACTGTATTTTTTGAGTATAAGTTAATATACAAGTACAAAATTGGCACCACTTTAAAGTCTACACGAGAAAATATAATTATGAATTTGAATGCAACATAGTAGTATAATTAAATTTATATCAACTATAATAACGAATAATAGGGAAAGCTCACTTCAAACCTTATTGCAGGTGCATTACATTTATTCACAAAGGAGGTCTATAAGGTTTTTTAAGGTGCATTCGCATAAACTATCATCACATGAATTAACATTGAAGTTGAACCAAAATTTTCATATATGTCGAAAATAATATAAAATTTGTCAAAAGGTAGCTTGAAGAGAATATTTGATATACTACAAACATTGACAACTTTTTCTTCATGTATATTAATAAGTCATTCAAAAAGCAAAATTACATTCATGAATCATCTCCACCTAATCTCCTTATATTTTCTCAAGCAGATCAAGTACAACTTTAGGATGAAGATTTCCACATTAATCATAATGACAAAGAGAGTTTATGGAATTAAATTGTGTGAATTGAAACGTTTCGAGTGGACACTCCACCAATCATGAGAGGAACAAAATGAAAAGCTCAAAGTGGTATTGAAGAGAGTGAGCAAAAGCTAATAACAAATAAGGTAAGGGTTTTGTACATGCATTAATGAATATAATTATGCACATTTGATATAGTGAGATGTTATGTTGATCTAAAAGACAAATTGAAAAGTTAAAATTTGAATGGTGTTATCTAATTCACATAAAGTATCATCACATGAATTAACATTGAACTTGAAGTGGAATTTTCATATATGTAGTAAATAATATAAAACTCCTCAAAAAGTAGCTTGAATAGTATTTATTATACTGCAAACATTGAAAAATGTTTCTTCATGTATACTAAAAGTCATTCAAAAAGAAAAATTACATTCATGAATCATCTCCACATAATCTCCTTATATCCGCTCAAGCAGATCAAGTACATCTTGTACACCACATTTATTTATCTTGGTCTTCCTGCAATCTTCTTTCTTTGGCATCCATTCCCAAACTATGGTATTAATTGGAATAGATCCAAGTTATGTGTCATCAGACTTGTTACTTAATATTGCTCTAAAAAATTTCCCTTGTATTTCCCTGAGCTAGGCTACCACCAATCAATCTTTACATGAAGGGTTTCGCTGTCATCATCTTGGAAGATATCTGGGGTGGCTTTTTCCATCCAAATCATCTCTCCTTCATCCTCATATAGTGATCTAAAAAACAACATCTTTCCTTTCTGTTATAGCGGATTTCACCACACTAGGTGAATCACACATTGTATGGCCTTCCCCTATCCCGCTGCAGACTCATTAGCCCCTATGGACCACTTTTTGTCTTTTGATGTGTCCTTGATCATCCCTAAAAACATAAGAAAAGTTATATACGCGGCTTTTACCCCGATAACCGTGCACATACGCGGATATGACCCCTATAGTCGCGTACATCGGGATGTGTGCATAATCCAAGTCCTTTTGGAGTTTTCCTTGACTTGGATCCGACTCATATGACTTCTGGCCTTCCATATGCCTTGAGATCGCACGGATTCGACCTTTCAATATCCCTTTGAAA
>LPNX011021931.1:201697-213703 GCA_001517045.1 Pseudotsuga menziesii
TAGTTGTCCTTTGGGGGTTGATTTCTTTGCATTCAATGTATTTGACTTGCTCTCTCTCTCTCTTGTTTCTGTGTCGGATATGGGGGCATGTATGCCTGGCAGAGCCTGATTGGTGTGAAGTTAGTCTCAGCCTGTCTGTTTGCCTTGGATTTGTGCATCTTTTTCTTCCTGTACGCGGGTTTGTCACTTACAGACGCGTATACACGCGGTTTCCTCTGGGATTTCCGCGTATACACGTGGGTTTACTGCGCACAGTCGTGTATACCATGGCTTTTTACCTTTTGTGGAAGATAGTGGATTGTTGGGTGAATTCTGTTAGCTGCTGAGTCTCCTTTGGCACTTCCTGAGTCTGTTAATACCTCTGTTCCTGACCAGAAACGTTTTTTTAGCCTAAATTTCTTCTTTTAGGAAAGTTCTTGTCATGGCATCTTTGATTTTTTGTTTGAGATTAGTGCATTAGAGTCCTTTTGCCTTAGTGCTTTGCTGGAGTGCTGTTTATGTATGCTTGCAGAGTCTGGGGTGGGTAGAATCATTCTTTTGCTTTTTTGTATCTCTTTATTTTCAAAAAATCCAAAAACATTTGCTTATCATCATGCATTGCATTTTGCACTTTGCATTGTACTTGCACTAGATCTAGATTTTCTTTGGAGTAATAGTTAGGACTTAATATAGGGAATTTGCATTCAGCATTTGAAGAAGAAATTGTGCATTACACGTAGTACGCATACCCTATTTTCATGGACACAATGCATTTGCATTGATTGTTAGGTGTGCATTTTGCTTCTTGTTGCGTCATAACACCATTAGTTGCATGACCATATCCTATTTTTGAGTAATAAAGCCAACTAAAATCAACGCTAATTAAAATGAATTACACTCTTTTCTTTTCTAGGGTGCACCAACAAGCTTAGGTTTTAGGATCTTGGAATAGTTCATTGTAAGTTAATTCTCCAAGATCACTAAACAAGAACAACTAGGTGTCTGTCTAGGGAGTGTGTGAAATCCTTGATATAACCAGCATTCTCAGGATCCTCCTCTCAAAAGGGAGTTAAGCACGAGGCAGTGTGAGTGGTTGTTGATTGGGATAACCCCTGGTCGGTAATTGTGTAGCACCGGCGATATAGCCAGGATTGTATTCATATCTGGGGGCTCTTTCGAGAGTTTCGGGCTTTGCTACCCTGCCCATACGGTCAATCCCGCCTGCGACTGTCCGCCTGAGCTTTGATTATATTGAGGTGACCTTAGTGACCTTACCTAGGATATCAAGGGGGTACTTGTAGAGGTTATTCTGCATGTGTCCCGGCCAGGTTGGGGTCGGATAGCACAGTCGCTTTACGCGTTGAAGCTGAGGGCCACAATAATTGGTTACGTACCTCCGCTTGTGGTGACAAGGACCTCTCAAGCCTCTCCTAGGCGAGACATACCGGCCACATTCGGCAGCTCACTTATCCAACCCTTGTTTGCTTGCATTTGGCTTTATATTTTATTAGTGATTGCTTTGTGCACGCTAGTTGGCCTAGGGTTTACATAAATAGAGAGTCTTTGTTTTTTGTTGAGTCATTGTGGATTCGAGTGCGGTTCCATGCCGTTCTCGTTGGTTAGTAAGACTTCCGCCTTCCACTTCTCCTCCTCCTTAGGGAGAGGGGCCTAGACTGTCTAGGTGGACTATGTCACACACTGATTCACACACCATGGAGGATCATTCAGAGACTATTCCTGAGCCACCTCCTCCCATTCATATTAACGATGGGGAACTTACTCCTACGTACGATCCTTCACCTGACCTAGCTGAGTTCAGTCCTATGATTTCCCAGATAGGATATTTGCTTGATAGACCGACTCACCCTAGGGTTAATTCCCCATTGACACATTACCGGTATGGAATGCCGAAAGATGCCGAGACTCACTTTGACCCGCCTAGCACTAGCTACGGTAGTTATGCTACGACTGGTTTTCCTATGCACGATTTGACATTTCATGTTGAATCCGACTTTGAGCCTAGCACTATGCCTGGGGGCAACCCCATTCCTTACCTTGCGGAGAGGTTTGGGAGTACTAGTCACATTGCACCTTCCATCCCAGTGGTGGAAGCTACATCTTATATACCTCCTAGGTCTAGAGTTAGTGATCCGATAGGGATACCAGGTTCCAGACAAGTGATGATAGGCACTAGTACATATCTTCTTACAGAGATTCCTTCGTCCTTGCTTCCAAGTTCTTCAAATGTAAACCCTCCACCTTACTCACGTGGTCCTTCGAGTCGGCACGTAGCTACGAGTCAGATCCATACTGCGATTACTAGATCAATTGTGTCTCAAGCCTACATACCACCCATGGTTTCAGGAGGTTATGTTCATGTTTCTAGAGGTCAGATTGCTACTTCCACAACATATATCCCTACTTTTTGTATGTATATTCCTACTTTCGGAATGTATATCCCTACCTATGGAGTGTCTCATGGGGCATCGCAACCGATGACCTATGGACCCTATTATGGGACGCAATATGGATAGGTTTCTCCACCTTATGGAGGCGGGTATTCACAACCTGCTTACTCTCCTAATTACGGCTTTGTAGCTCCTACTAGTCAAGGTCCACCTCATTATAGTGCTTCCACGCCACCTTATACAGGTCATACAGGAGGAGGTCACTATGGCCAAGGTCATGGTGGTAATCAATCCTATATGAACCAGGGAGCGGTCCATAGGCTTCATCATCCTAGGCTCCCTTTCCTCGCGACACTCAATCTACCTGACTTATTGAGACTTACGAACGATCCTGTAGCTCATGACCCGGCTTGGCCGGCTGTCCCTACCAAGCTTCCTTCGGACATACCTAAGTTTGAAGGAAAACCAGGAGAAGATCCGAGCGAACACGTTACGACATTCCACCTATGGTGCTCTTCCAATTCATTGCATCAGGACTCAGTCCGTTTGAGACTATTTCAATGCACCCTTACAAAGCCTGCGGCAAAATGGTATATAGAGTTACCTAGGGGTGCCTTTACTTTGTTCGATGACCTTGCGATGACTTTCCTTAATCACCTCCAGCTACCAATGCGCTATGATGTTGGTACTGAACTCTTGTTGACATTTCAGCAAGATAAAGCCACCCATATTTCTGATCATATTCAGGAGTGGCGTAGATGGAAGAGATTAATTAAAGCCTTTATACCCTCGGAGTTCCTCCTTGAGTGGTTCCTCAAATATTTATTTTCGTATATAGCGAAGGACGTTTCCACATCCGAAGTGCAGAATGAGGAACAAGCCATCTTTAGGGCGCAGGAACTGGACTTGATCTATGCTCAGTCTGGTTTGTTATATGAGATTATACCCAACGCTCCTCGTTCTAGTTTCGATCCCAAGGTCAAACCTGGACCACATGCCGATGGCATTGTGGGTTGTGCAAGTAAGAAACCTGTAGGTTTGGTTGAGAAACAATTTGCTCAGTTGTCAATCAACCAATCTACCTCGGGACAAGCTACGGCTTCGTCTTAGCCTGCCCAAACGGCGAATGTACTTGCTGTGCAATTGTCCGACCAGAAGGGTAACCAGTAACCCGGACGGAATAGAAAAAAGTGTAAAAACAATAATAATAAAAAGGGTGGGTATAAAAACGAGAATGCCAACAATAATGACAAGAACGGTAAAAATGCTGGGGGGGACAAGCAGACTAAACGTAAGGTTAAGTTTCCTTGCAAGCTATGTAAGGACGATCACCTCACTTACTTGTGCCCTAGAATGGATGAAGCTTTGAAGTTCATAGCACAGGGCCCAGCTGTGTTAACGAACCCTTTACCGCATAACCAGAATATGAACTCGAAGTCCCATGATCAATCTAGTGATGACGATCCAGCTGAGACTAGTGGTCGTGGGTGCATTAATATGGTCCGTGCCGCGAAAGTTGTGACGCGTGCAAAATATTATACTTCGTCACAACCCAACCCAGGAAAAGAACCTGATCCACCAGGAACCCCTTTGCGCATTGAGAAACCTGTGGATAAACCTGAGGCTGCACCTCGCATTCCTAAAGGGGTACTTAAGCGTTCGGGGCATAACCCAAATGCCTGAGCCGCCCAGAATTATTTAGTTGTCGAGGACTTGGGCCATACTCCTTGTGCGATGTCTACATTGGAAGTGCTTCAAAGTTGTCCATTGCAAAGGAAGGATTTTCTTTCCGCTCTTGGTGTGAATGGTGATGATTCTTCCTCAGTGATCAAATTTGAAACCGCAGGACATCAGCCTCGCTTGCCCTACTATGTGTCCCTTTTGGTGCATGTAGAATGTCTTGATATGATCGTCAATCGTACTGTGATTGACGAGGGCACTGCTGCTTCTGTGATGTCTTTGTCTTGTTGGAAGGGTCTCGGTTCGCCTAAGTTGTCAAAATATACGACCATGTTAACTGCTTTTGATGGGAGATCATTTAGGCCGCACGGTATCCTTCCTTCCCTTAAAGTCTGTTTGGGAGGGAAGACCATTGTGATAGAGGTTGAGGTGGTTGATGCACCCCTTGACTACAACTCTTATTGGGAGGGAACTGGACGTATAGTATGCAAGCCATTGCATCTTCCGTGTTTCACGTTGTATGCTTTCCACATAACGGGAAGATTGTGACGATTGATCAAATGGCATTCAAGAATCCGCCTGTTACTGCATCTTCGGGAGCTTTGGTTCCGAAAGTTGAACATTCCCAGCTGGCAATTGGGAGTGTGGGTGTAGGCATGTATCCATCCCTCATGGGAACCTTTAGTTGTCCTGCACCCGTCCTCATGATAGGATCTAGTTTCGATGGTGCTTCAACGTCTACGAGATCGATGCCTTTTCACACAAGTCATATGGGAGATCCTTGGATTCTTCCTTCATCGAGTCCTTCGAGTGAGGCCATTGAGACAAGCATGTTGTTTCCTACAGTGATGATAGCTTACCAAGCTAATCTCCAGTCTGCCGCAGAGCCTTGTTCTTCCTCTTCGCGGACAGAGGAGGAAGACCCCTATGTGCTGCCGGCATGGGCAGTACAGTCTTCTCATGCCCAAGACTACCTTGATATGGTTTTCCCTTCAGATGAAGCGATTATCGAGGCTATGTCGGGAGTTGAGCCACCATGGGAGGAACTTCATCATAGATCATACTTCCTTCCAGAGCTTGACCGTTTGGAGCATGAGGATTATAGGGAGATTCTTAGTCAGAAAGTTGGTAGACCTATGGTTCCATTAAGCTCTCCTGGTCCAATGGCTGATGGAAACATGGCGAACATATTGTCAACTATTCCTATCAACATTTCTCACAATCCTGGTACAATTGAGAATGTCTACATTGGGGCGGATTGTTCCCAAGATGAGATTCTGGAGTATACCGAGCTATTCAAGGAATTATGTGATATTTTTGCTTGGTCTTACGATGAGATGCCAAGGATTGACCCTCAGATTGTCGAACATGAGATTAATACTTACCCCAACGCTAAGCCTGTTCGATAGCATTTACGCACAGTGAATCCTAGGAAAGCACCCGCCATAAAGGCAGAGATAGAGAAGCTATTGAAAGCTAGTTTCATCTATCCCGTTCCCTTGACGGAGTGTGTTTCAAACCCCGTTCCGGTGGATAAGAAGCAGGGAGCGATCTGTATATGCACCGATTTCCATGATTTAAATCGTGCCTGTCCTAAGGATAACTTCCCCACACCGTTTATAGATCAGATTTTGGATGAGTGTGCAGGTAGCGAGGTGTTCTCCTTTATGGACGACTTTTTCGGGTATAATCAGATCCAAATTAAACCCGAGGACCAACACAAGACCGCATTTATTTGTCCTTGGGGAACATTTGCGTATCGGAAAATGCCTTTCGGCCTTAAAAACGCCGGAGCTACGTTTCAGCGGGAAATGACCTTGATCTTCCATGATCTCAAGTCTATTATTGAAGTATTTTTGGATGACCTCGCTGCTCATTCTCGCATGAGGATGCGTCATTCTTATCACTTCAGATTGGTGTTCAAAAGATGCAGGCACTATGCTGTTAGATTAAACCCTCATAAGTGCATCTTTTGCATGAATTCAGGTCGTTTATTAGGATTCATCGTTTCGAAAGAGGGTATAAGAGTCGACCCTTTGAAGGTTGAGGCAATACTTCAGTTGTCTCCCCCGAGAAATATTTGTCATCTTCAGTGTTTGCAAGGCATGGAAAACTTCTTACGAAGATTTGTTGTCAACTTTACCAATTTGACTAGAGGTTTCATGCGTCTCCTAAAGAAGGATACTCCCTTTGAATGGGATGAGCGAGCCTAGGAGTCCTTTGATGCACTTAAGAGAGCCCTAGCATCAGCCCCGGTGATTAGTCCTCCGGATTATAGCCGTGATTTCCTATTATATGTGGCCACATATTTAGAGACGATTGGTATGGTTTTGGTTTAAGAGGATGAGGAGCTCCAGGAGCATGTCATATATTATCTAAGCCGGAACCTTATTGACACAGAGATTCGGTATTCTCATGTTGAGAAGCTTGCCTTAGCTACCGTACATGCGGTGCAGCATTTGAGACATTATATTCTCCTTCGCTAGAACTTGGTTGTGGCCCATGCCAATCCGTTTCAGTTCGTCCTCACATGTAGGATGATTGGGGGAAAATATAATAAATGGATTGTCATCCTGCAAGAGTTTGATCTCGAATTTGTTTCGGCAAAATCGAAGAAATCTTTAATCTTTGCAGACCTCATATAGGATTTTTCGAGCGAGGCCGAGGAGTTGGTATGTGAAGATACGTTCGTTGATGAACACATTTTCTTAATCTCAATGGATGACCCATGGTATGGGGATATCATAGTATATCTACAAACACAGAGGACCCCTACTCACCTCTCGCGAGATGAACGCCGCGACGATTACGTCACGTCTCTAAGAACTACCTCATAGTGGAAAATACTTTGTATCGCCGTGGAGTAGATTCCCTTTTATGACGTTGTTTAACTCATGATGAGGCTGAGGTAGTGCTTAATGATTTCCATGGAGGGGCGTGTGGTGGTCATTTATCTGGGATTTCTACAGCCCAAAATATTTTGAGAGCGAGTTATTTCTGGCCATCGATATTCAAGGATTGTATTGAAGCGGTCAAGAGGTGCCACCCTTGCCAGGTGTTCACACGTAATATGCACTCGAAGCCTTCCCCGTTACACCCTATTATCACCGCCGGTCCCTTCACCAAATAAGGGCTCGATTTTATGGATTGCAACCCAGCTTCGGCTGGGGGGAACCATCATATCATAGTGGCTATTGATTACTTCACAAAATGGGATGAGGCAATGCCTACAATAAAATCCGACGGTGAGACAGCCGCTCACTTCGTATTCAACCAAATCATTACTCGGTTCGGGATTCCGAGAGAGCTTGTCACTGACCATGGCTCGCACTTTCAGAACCGTATGATGGAAGAGTTGGCATCCAATTTAGTGTATAAGAATGAGCACTCCTCTTCTTACTATCCTCAAGCGAATGGACAGGTTGAAGCAGTGAATAAATCACTTAAGTCCATTCTCCAACAAACCATCACGCAAAGCAAGACGAATTGGCATATTATGTTATACCCTGCTTTGTGGGCATATCGAACCGTAGTTAAGACTGCCACTAGTTTTTCTTCATATCATCTTGTACATGGAGTGGAGTCGATATTTCCGGTTGAATGCGAGATTCCTTCGTTGAATTTTGCCGTGGAACTCTTACCAGACACTTCGCCTTTGGAGGAGCGTTTGGTTCACCTTGAGCAACTCGATGAGCAGCGTAGAGATGCCTTGGTTACTCTAGAGGTTAATAAGCATCGCGTAAAGGCCCAATACGATAAGTCTGTCCGTTCGAGAGTGTTTAGTGAAGGAGACTTGGTCCTTTTGTGGGATCAATCGAAAGAACCCTTGGGGGCAGGGAATTTCAATCCTATGTGGCGTGGTCCTTACATGGTCAAACGTGTTTTAGAGAAGGGTTCCTATGAGTTAGTGGATTACGAAGGGACGGCCTTGGCGGAGCCTAGAAATGGGCTCTATCTCAAAAAATACTATGCATGATCTTTAGCCAAGGTTGCTTGTTGTATATTATTGTACAGCTTTTTTTGCATAGTTAGGTCTTGTTTATCGTGATCGGGTTTGTGATTAGTTTCCGTTTCTTATGGCAGATGTCAATGCAATCTTCCACCTACATAGGATTCGTGGATGGTGTAAGCCTTCACACTCAGCACTCAGCCTCAGCTGCTTGGGTGATTTATACTCCTATGGGTCAAGTACTCTCTTCAGGAGGTGTATGTCTATGGCCATCTTCCAACAACGTTGCTAAATATAGTGTCGTTATCGAGCTTCTACGGGATGCCATTTCGCATGGTGTTCTATCTCTTGAGGTACGTCTTGATTCAGAGTTAGTAGTGTCACAGCTCAATGGTTTGTACCATGTTAGAGATCCAGCGTTATTGAGGAGATTCCTATGTGTGAGATTGCTAGAACGGCAATTTGAGAGTATAACATATATGCACATTCCAAGAAATTATAATCAAGTTGCTGACTCATATAATAACTACGTGTTAGATTGGCATTTGTTTCATTCATTATAAATTAATCATAAACACAATTTTTACACATGTAAATAAATAAACCGATCACCATAAAACTTTTTATATATATCAAAAATGTGGTAATACATAGTGTCATAATACAAAATTGGGTCTTTGAAAGCCACCATCATATACACGGTAGTACAAATTAGATACACTCCCAGGTGTCTAGTCCTGTGGAGGTGGAGGAGGGTTGTGATCATGATATGTCACTACGGCTCTAGCTAGCCGCTGGAATAAACGTACCCATGCGCGTGGTACACCCACCACTTGTCTCTGCATAGCCTCAGGAAAGTCCTCGACTTGTGCCATGAGAACTCTATGAGTCAGTCGCACGAAGTTGGTATGGATGTTTTGGAGCGTTCGCTCCGCATCCACACCGGTGATATCGTCTCCTCTTCCCCTCCGTCTATGACGTGGGAAGCCCTCTGGTCGTCGTGGTCCCACATCTGCACATGAATGGTAGATGTCATTATGTATTGTCACCCAAAAACATATATTTTTTATTCCATATAATCAAGAAAACACAAAAAAAAATTAAATACTTCAAAAAAATTTAAAAGAGTGAGGGTCGAGATTCATTGCCTATGTCTCCATATGCTGATCATGGTGGCAATGGCATGTCTAGATCCCCCCGGAAATCTATCCCTGCATAAGGGTAGTCATCTATGGCAACAATCTGTCATCGCCACCATGGAAAAAAGTCAGCTGGATAGGGTTTGGCCACCCTACAACCCCCCAGTCTACGCATCGCATCTTCCCAATGTCGTTGGGCCGGATCTCGAACCCCATGGATGTAGAAATTCAGGCCTGCAGTAGATTAATTTCACTCACAGCAATTAACAATTGATCATGCAAATTATCAACAATGGAGACTGAATATGGAGCTGTAACACAAAATTATATTAACTGAGTGTAAAATAGCCAACCCTGTAATATCATAGGCTGCTGAATATATAGAATACATTAGCAAATCAAATGCATAAGGAAGCATCCAAATCTAGCATAAAGTAGGCTTACCCAAAATAGGCAAATCCCCCATAGGTGTAAAAAGATGATCCCAAATCTATCAAGGACCCCACGAATTAGCAAGGGCACATGGGCAAGATAAAGAGTGGTCAAATGGCAGCTCATACATGCTTTTTCATGGAGGAAAGAGTGGAGGAGGAAGAGGCAACAAAGCTGATTCACCTCACCTAGTCTTGCTTTCCTATGTGCCTTAAAACACTGAAAAAGCAGGCAATAAAGCAGAAAAAGCAGAAGGGCACCTAGGAGGCCAGGAATAAAGCAGATTTGATTCCTAAGGCTTTCCCAAGTGCTCCATGATTCAATAATGGCAAGTTTGACCTCTATGGATAGGCAATTAGCAACTTGCACATGGTGGGACTCATGGACTAGGCAAATAAGACAAAATAAATGAAATAATGTCTAAGTGGGTAAATAGTATGGGTTGATTATTCTAACAGTGGAGAGGAACATCCACTCTAGGGCACAATCCTGGAACACGCTCGAAGAAAAACGTGCTCAGAATACTGCTGAACCCAAAGTTTTGTATCCTACCTGCCTTACACTCACTGAGCTGATGTTTCATGTTGCTCAGTAGTGAAGTACTCCAGTCATAGATGGTCGGTCTCATACACTCCACCACATAGAACATCAGTAGCCGAGAGGCCTGATGGAGTGATGCTAAGCCTGCTATCCTACCCAGTGTCAGTAGTATGGCCTTTAGGCCCAGCACCTATATAGCATTGGTTGGAACTTGACTCCCCACCTTCTCAGTGTCTGGGTAGCAGTACACAGCTATGTACTCGTCGATAGTAAGCCCATGACTTGGCCCACCTTGGGAACGAAGGTTCACCATCTCCCCTCGTCGAGATAGACCTGTGATAAAGTATATATCCTCCACCTCAATGGTGAGGGACATACTGTCTATCCGAAAGGACTCTGAGTCTGGATCCCAATAGTCTACCAGCATCTGTAGCAGTCCTGGTTTGGCCCTCAAGCCACCTAGGCACCAAAACTTATAGAGTCCGCATGCACGTAGTACTTGTTGAGCCCTTATGTCGGCCCTTACTGCCTCCTCTACTTCACCATGCTCGCGTTCTCACCATTCTAGCACCATCCTGCATGAGAAATTGACCAATTGTCCATTAGAATTTTGTAAATCCACTTGTGCGGCGTCATACGCGACTGTTTTACAAACATCCGCGTATGTACGCGGTTTCTAGCCCCTTTTCCACATATAGCCATCCCTATACGCGGAAAAAGCTTTGATACCCGCGTGGGCCGCAACACTCATGTAGAATTGGCCTTAATAACCTCATTTGACCATGAAAACTTGTAAAAGTTGTATTGAAATGCAAGCTAAGAACATGAGTAAGTACCTGGAAGAGACGGTTGTGAATTCCGCCAGCTGGATCTCCTGGAATTTGCAGTTGAAAATCAGAGCTCCAATGGGTAAAAGTTTCAAATGATTTTTATTTTTTACTATTTATAGAAAAAATTTCAAATATTTGAAAATTTTTACCCCCTTTCCTATAGTTTTGACAGTTCTAACCATTTTGGACCGTTCTGACATAATCTGTGATGTAGAAGACCATTTGCAGTGTCGTTTTAGCCTTTGGATTGACCCGTTCGTGCCCATCTCAGGTATAATGTCTACACTGGCATATAGGTTAGGCCCACCACCGTTTGCATTTTTCATGACCTTATGTCCATATCACTATATCCTTAGGTACGAACCCACTCTATTATGTCACGGAACCTTCTTGCTGCTCTAGAATTGGCATGATATGAGTGGTAGAGCCTCACCTTACATGGGTACCCTAGTTAGCGCCTTATTTGCATTTGGTGCCCATGCCGATGTTTCTCCCTTTAGGGTGTGGGATTCCGTTGTATAGTATTGCCATGACATTTCGCAAGAGACTCATACTCCTCTTGATCTTATGCTGGCCATGATCCCCCGGACTCCCTTGTATCAAGTTGTGGATGCATTATCATGAGCTTTTCCTATCTTATAGAGATTTATGCCGGCTTCCCTGACATTGTGTTTCAGCCATATAGCCCGAGCTTGTCTCATGTCTAGCCATGCAGAGCCTTTCTTTATATCCTTCGCAGCTTGATTCCCTTTTACCGGGAGGGGATTTTCCCCCGAGTGTCGATATCCTACACATGTATCCTTGCATTGAGCATAGGTATATTCCACTGCTTGGAACTAGTTTGTTTGCCCTTATGACACTCGTCTCCTCCTAGTTTGTAACTAGAAAGCTAGTTTATTCTTTTTTCAAGCTTTTCAAATAACTAAAAAAGTCTAAAAAAATCAAAAAAACAAAAATCCGGACAAGAAAAGATATTATCTTTGGCAGCTGTCGAGTCGTGTCACCTTCGAACAGAGCACTGTATATCACATCCATTGGTTGGGTTATAG
>LPNX011021931.1:219157-382584 GCA_001517045.1 Pseudotsuga menziesii
TCTAAGAAGTATCAAAGAATGACAGATATCAACTCAGATAAACCCACCAAATTCCTATTTGACTATGGACATGTCACTTATATTATTGATGTATGTGTATGAATGTGCTAAAAACCTAGCTAGAGTTAGCTTCCATTCTTAAAACGTTGCACAATGAATGAAAGTTAATGTGTGTTACTTTTCCTAATGTAGTTTTCCATCTAACAGAACCACATTGTCATCAATCACATTACACAGTGATGGAAATCTAGTTGGAGTCAGCTTTCATTCATAAAACATTGCATGGTGACTAAAAGCTAATCCGTGTTAGTTGTCATAAGGTAGTTTTTCATCTAACACAACCACATTGTCATCAAATACATTACACCATAATAATAATATAGTGGAGTTAGCTTCCTTCTAACAACATGGCATGGTGAGTGAAACCTAACGTGCGATAGCTTTCATAAGGAAGTTTTCTATCTAACATAACTACATTGTCATCTATCACATTGCACCACGATGGAAATATAGCTAGTGTTAGTTTTCGTTCTTAAAACATTGCACGGTTATTGAAATCTAAAGTGTGTTACTTTTCATAAGGTATTTTTTCATCTCACATGACCACATTATCATCAATCACATTGCACCATGATGAAAATATAGTTACATTTAGCTTTCATTCTTAAAACATTGCACCGTGAGTGAAAGTTAATATGTGTTAGTTTTCGTAATGCAATTTTAAATCTAACACAACCACATTGTCATCAATCACATTGCACCAAGATGGAAATCTAGCTGGAGTTGGCTTTTGTTCTTAAAACATTGCACGGTGAGTGAAAGCTAATGTGTGTTAGTTTTCATAAGGTAGCTTTCTATCTAAAACAACCACATTATCATCAAATATATCACACCATGATGGAAATCTAGCTGGAGTTAGCTTTCCTTTTAACAACATGGCACGATGAGAAAAAGGTAATGTGTGTTAGTTTTCATAAGGTAGTTTTTTATTTACCACAACCACATTGCACCGCAATGGAGATCTAGTTGAAGTTAGCTTTCGTCCTTAAATCGTTGCACAATGAGTGAAATCTAATGTGTGTTAGCTTTCATAATGTAGTTTCTCATCTAGCACAACCACATTATCATCAATCACAATTCACCATGATGAAAATCTAAATGAAGTTAGCTTTGGTAAAAGCTAATGTGTGTTAGTTGTCATAAGTTAGTTTTTCATCTAACACAGCCACATTGTCCTCAAATACATTACACCATGATGGAAATCTAGCTGGAGTTAGATTTCATTCTAACAACATGGCATGATGAGTGAAAGTTAATATGTGTGTTAGTTCATTGCACCATGATGGAAAGCTAGCTAGAGTTAGCTTTTGTTCTTAAAACATTGCACGTTGAGTGAAAGTTAATGTGTGCTAGTTTTCATAAGGTATCTTTTTATCTAAAACAACCATATTTCCATCAAATACATAACACGATGATGGAAATCTAACTATAATTAGCTTTCATTTTAACGTGTTAGCTTTCATTCTTAAAGCATTGTACGGTGAGTGAAAGCTAATGTGTTAGCTCATTGCACCAAGATGGAAATCTAGTTGAAGTTAGCTTTTGTTTTTAAAACATTGCACGGTGAGTGAAAGTTAATGTGTGTTAGAATTCATAAGGTAGTTTTCTATCTAAAAGAGTCACATTGTCATCAAATACATAACACCATGATGAAAATCTAGTTGAAGTTAGTTGAAGACCTTAAATCATTGCACGATGAGTGAAATATAATGTGTTAGCTTTCATAATGTAGTTTCATCAATCATAATGCACCATGATGGAAATCTAGTGGAGTTAGCTTTCACAAGATAGTTTTCCATCTAACACAACCACATTGCCATCAAATACATTACACCATGATGGAAATCTAGTTGGAGTTAACTTTACTCCTAACAACATGGCACAATGAGTGAAAGCTCATGTGTGTTAACACATTACACCATAATGAAAATCTAGTTGGAATTAGTTTTCTATATAACACAACCACATTGTCACATTGCACCATGATGGAAATCTAGCTAGAGTTATTTTTTGACCTTAAATCGTTGCATAGTGAATGAAATCTAATGTGTGTTAGCTTTCATATACTGCAGTTTTTCATTTAGCACAACCACATTGTCATGAATCAAAATGCACTATGTTGGAAATCTAGCTAGAGTTAGCTTTCATTCTTAAAATGTTGCACGGTGAGTAATTGCTAATGTGTGTTAGATTTCGTAAGGTAGTTTTTCATCTAACATGACCACATTGTCATCAAATACATTACACCATGATGCAAATCTAGCTGGAGTTAGTTTTCCTTCTAACATGGCATGATGAGTGAAAGCTAATGTGTGTTAGCTTTCATAAAGTAGTTTTTCATCTAACACAACCACATCGTCATCGATCACATTGCTCCATGATGGAAATCTAGATGGAGTTATCTTTCATCCTTATATGATTGCACGGTGAGTGAAATATAATGTGTGTTAACTTTCATAATGTAGTTTTCTATCTAACACAACCACATTGTCACATTGCATCGTGATAGAAATCTAGCTGGAGTTAGTTTTTAACCTTAAATCGTTGCACGGTGAATGAAATCTAATGTGTGTTAGCTTTCATAATGTAGTTTTTCATTTAGCTCAACCACATTGTGATCAATCAAAATGCACTATGTTGGAAATCTAGCTAGAGTTAGCTTTCGATCTTAAAACGTTGCACGGTTAGTAATTGCTAATGTGTGTTAGCTTTCGTAAGGTAGTTTTTCATCTAACACGACCACATTGTCATCAAATACATTACACCATGATGCAAATCTAGCTGGAGTTAGTTTTCCTTCTAGCATGGCACGACGAGTGAAAGCTAATATGTGTTAGCTTTCATAAGGTAGTTTTTCATCTAACACAAGCACATCGTCATCGGTCACATTGCTCCATCATAGAAATCTAGCTGGAGTTAGCTTTCATCCTTAGACGATTGCACGGTGAGTGAAGTATAATGTGTGTTAGCTTTCATAATGTAGTTTTCCATCTAACACAACCACATTGGCATAAATCACAATGCACCATGATGGAAATCTAGCTAGAGTTAACTTTCATTCTTAAAACATTGCACGGTCAGTATAGCTAATGTATGATAAGCTTTCATAAGGTAGTTTTCCATCTAACACAACCACATTGTTATCAAATACATTACATCATGATGAAAATCTAGTTGGAGTTAGCTTTCCTTCTAACAACATGTCACTATAAGGGAAAGCTTATGTGTGTTAACTCATTACACCATGATGGAAATATAGCTGGAGTTAGCTTTCATTTTAACAACATGGCACGATGAGTGAAAGCTAATGTGTGTTAACTTTCATAAGGTAGTTTTCTATGTAACACAACCACATTGTTATCAAGCACATTGCACTGTGTAGAAAATCTAGCTGGAATTAGCTTTCATCCTTAAATCGTTGCACGATGAGTGAAATATAATGTGTGTAAGCTTTCATAGTGTATTTTTCGATCTAGCACAACCACATTGTCATCAGTCACAATGCACCACGATGAAAATATAGCTGGAGTTAGCTTTCATTCTTAAAACATTACACGGTGAGTAAAGCTAATGTATGTTAGCTTTCATAAGGTAGTTTTCCATCTAACACAACCACATTGTCATCAAATACATTACACCATGATGGAAATCTAGCTGGAGTTAGCTTTCCTTCTATCAACATGGCACTATGAGGAAAATCTTATGTGTTTTATCGCATTACACCATGATGAAAATCTAGCTGGAGTTAAATTTCATTTCAACAACATTGCACGATGACTGAAAATTAATGTGTGTCAGTTTTCATAAGGTAGTTTTCCATCTAACACAACCACATTGTCATCAATCACATCGCACCACGATGAAAATATAGTTGGAGTTAGCTTTCATCCTTAAATCATTGCACTGTGAGTGAAATCTATTGTGTGTAACCTTTCATAATGTAGTTTTCCATCTAACATAATCACATTGTTGCATTGCACCGTGATGGAAATCTAGTTGGAATTAGATTTCAACCCTTAAATTGTTGCACGGTGACTGAAATCTAATGTGTGTTAGCTTTCATAATGTAATTTTTCATTTAGCACAACCACATTGTCATCAATTAAAATGCACCATGTTGAAAATCTATCTAGAGTTACCGTTCGTACTTAAAACTTTCCATGGTGAGTAATAGCTAATGTGTGTTAGCTTTCGTAAGGTAGTTTTCCATCTAACATAGCCGCATTGTCATCAAATACATTACAGCATGATGCAAATCTAGCTGGAGTTAGCTTTCTTTTTAACAACATGCACGATGAGTGAAAGCTGGTGTGTGTTAGCTCATTACAGCATGATGAAAATCTAGTTGGAGTTAGCTTTCCTTCTAACTACATGGAACGATGAGTGAAAGCTAATATGTGTTAGATTTCATAAGGTATTTTTTCATCCAACACAACCACATCATCATCGATCACATTGCACCATTCGTTCTTAAAACATTGCACGTTGAGTAAAGCTAATGTGTGTTAGCTTTCATAAGGTAGTTTTCCATCTAACACAACCACATTGTTACCAAATACATTGCACCATGATAGAAATCTAGCTGGAGTTAGCTTTCCTTCTAACAACATGGCACTATAAGGGAAATGTTATGTGTGTTAGCTCATTACACCATGATGAAAATCTAGCTGGAGTTAGCTTTCATTTTAACAACATGGCACTATGAGTGAAAGCTAATGTGTGTTAGATTTCATAAGGTAGTTTTTCCATGTAACACAACCACATCATCATCGATCACATTACACCTTGATGGAAATCTAGCTAGAGTTGGCTTTCTTTCTTAAATCATTGCACGGTGAGTGAATTCTAATATGTGTAAGATTTTATAGTGTAGCTTTCTATCTAACACAACTACATTGTCATCAATCACAATGCACCATAATGGAAATCTAGCTAGAGTTAGCTTTCGTCCTTAAATCATTACACTGTGAGTAAAGCTAATGTCTAATAGCTTTCATTAGTTAGTTTTTCATCTAACACAGCCACATTGTTATCAAATACATTACACAATGATGGAAATCTAGCTGGAGTTAGCTTTCCTTCTAATAACATGGTACTATAAGGAAAATCTTATGTGTGTTAGCTCATTACACCATTATGTAAATCTAGTTGGAGTTAGCTTTCATTTTAACATGGCACGCTGAGTGAAAGCTAATGTGTGTTAGATTTCATAAGGTAGTTTTCCATGTAACACAACTACATTGTCATCAATCACATTTCATTGTGTTGGAAATTTAGCTAGAGTTAGCCTTTATCCTTAAATCATTGCACAGTGAGTGAAATCTAATGTGTGTAAGCTTTCATAGTGTAGTTTTCCAACTAGCATAACCACATTGTCATCAATCACAACGCATCGTGATGGAAATCTAGCTGGAGTTAGATTTCATTATTAAAACATTGTACCATGAGTAAAGCTAATGTATGTTAGCTTTCATAAGGTAGTTTTCCATCTAACACATCCACATTGTTATCAAATACATTACACCATGATGAAAATCTATCTAAAGTTAGTTTTTCTTCTAACAACATGGCAATATAAGGGAAAGATTATGTGTGTTAGTTCATTATACCATGATGGAAATCTAGTTAGAGTTAGCTTTCATTTTAACAACATGGCACAATGAGTGAAATCTAATGTGTGTTAGCTTTCTTAAGGTAGTTTTTCATGTAACACAAGCACATTATCATCAATCACATTGCACCGTGTCAGAAATCTAGCTGGAGTTAGCTTTCATCCTTAAATCGTTACACGCTGAGGGAAATATAATGTGTGTAAGATTTCATAGTGTAGTTTTCCATCTAGCACAACCACATTTTCATCAATCACAATGCACCATGATGGAAATCTAGCTAAAGTTAGCTTCCATTTTTAAAACATTGCACGGTGAGTAAAGCTAATGTCTGATAGTTTTCATAAGGTAGTTTTCCATCTAACACAGCCACATTGTCATCAAATACATTACACCATGATGGAAATCTAGCTAGAGTTAGCTTTCCTTCTAACAACATGGCACTATAAGGGAAAGCTTATGTGTGTTAGTTCATTACACCATGATGGAAATCTAGTTGGAGTTGGCTTTCATTTTAACAACATGGCACGATGAATGAAAGCTAATGTGTGTTAGCTTTCATAAGGTAGTTTTCCATCTAATACAACCACATTGTCATCAATCACATCACATCGCGATGGAAATTTAGCTGGAGTTAGCTTTCGTCCTTAAATCGTTGCATAGTGAGTGAACTCTAATGTGTGTAAGCTTTCATAATGTAATTTTCCATCTAGCACAACCACATTGTCATCAATCATAGTGCACCATGATGGAAATCTAGCTGGAGTTAGTTTTCGTTCTTAAAACATTGCACAGTTAGTAAAATCTAAAGTGTGTTAGCTTTCATAAAGTAGTTTTTATCTAACACAACCACATTGTCATCAAATACATTACACCATTATGGAAATCTAGCTGGAGTTAGTTTTCCTTCTAACAAGGCACTATGAGTGAAAGCTTATGTGTGTTAGCTCATTACACCATTATGAAAATCTAGTTGGAGTTAGCTTTCATCCTTAAATCGTTGCACACTGACACTACTACATATGGCTCAAAAGTCTCACGATATTTTGCCACGAATAAGTTAAAATCGAATTTTTCGTGGAAAAATAGTTTTAAAATTTTGGAAAAAAATGAAAATGTCCCTGAAAATAGTCGTTATAGCGATGCATAGTCCATAAAGTTTCTATAGCGATGGACGTTCATCACTATAGTGACGCAAATTACATTCATCGCTATTATATTTTTTTCGGGAAATTTGCTTAATGAAAATTTAGGAGGGAATTGACAGGCAGTACTGATTTGAAATTTGAGGCCTTGTGAATTATGTCAAAATGGGTTAGGTCCGATGTCGATGAGTGTCACACATGTATTAATGGAAGCATCCAAAGAGGATACCGAGTGAGTACCTGGACAGCAATGGTACAATGATCCAGTAACATGCATAGCCATGGAAGTAAGTGAGGCAGAAGAAATTTGGATTCATTATTAATATCTAACAAGATCTTGCATATCCATGAGGGAAGACATCACGAAATCCATTAACAAGCACCTGGGCTCCCTTCTCCACCCAATCATAGCTTCACCAATTGTTACCCATTTCACCAGCCCCCAAGGAAATGCAGAAGGATCGTTCATACTCAAATATGGAGCAAATAGATCATAGGTCGTTCAGTTATCCTCCACGGTTTTATAGCATTCTCCTTTATCCTCTTGTTGATGATTCATTTTCACATCAATTTGGGCAATGCAGGTCAGGTTTGTATTTGGTTGGTGGATTCACTACAAGCTGGGTGCCTTAGCTATGGATGCTGCAACATTTTTTGTGATGTTGGGTCTGGGAAACGATACCCCCTTCTATGATGGAAGTATACAAAAATATTCATTTAATTTCATTCTCTTGTTGGACCTCTTACCCAAGAAGGACTTTGTCTTTAACCTTGATTATCTCGAAACTTTCTTCGAAGACAAAAATCTTGAAAATTACAGGCAACTTGATGAAAATGCCCCTCAATTGCAGTTCTATGTTCCATCTTCACTTTATTTAAGGAGTGATCTGCCAATTTCCCTATTGTTCAAGTTTAGAGATATCAGTCTTCCCCATGGTTTGCATTCATTAGTAGAGGAATTTATTTATCCCACAACCAATAAGGGTTTTCAGACATGGGTCGAAGCTTTTGATGGATGTAGTGGGTGACCTGAGTTGGGTCGAAGCTTTTCATGGATGTGGTGGTCAGCCTGAGTTGGAGGACAAGGAGAATATTACGATTTTGGTGAGGGATGAGCAAATTAAAACTATAGGGGTTGAGCAAGATCTTATTTATCTTCACAATTTGTTTAGATAAGAGATTGCAAACTGTGTGATTGTTGCCATTATAAAAGGTCAATGAAGCTAGCAATATCAAAAGGTATGTTGAGTTGTGCACCCATTATTTATTTTTATGTTTAGGTGGGTACCATTAGACCTCTATTGGCCCCCTTCATACACAAGATCTTTTTCTCATGTTTCCTTAGATTTTATGTCTTGGATTCATTATAATTGGTCTCTGCAATCTATAATTGAGATTTTAATACAATTATTGTGCTACTGCTCTATTTCTATGTTTATTCAAGGAGGGGACACCGAAATAAAGTTTGATATTATTGTAATTTGTGTTTGTTGTTCTACCCATTCTATCCTCCAATTCCTACTTTCCTCTTTTCCTATCAATTCATTCAAATATTGGTAAATTAGCATTATACTTCACTAGCCTCTTCTTCCTTTCTCAAGTAAAGGTAAATAAACTCACCAAAACTTTTTGGACTTTAGAGTTTCTCTACATGTCTTTCATGTTTATTTCGAGTCCTGGGATGGATCAAGGTGCAATAGGTAGAGGGCTCCGTGCTTGTGTTCTTAATGCATATAACGCTCTTTTACAACCTCAAGCAAGCCATATTACAATTCAAAAAAAAAATCAATCTTGATATGCCTTGCACAAACATCCTCTCATGTTATCAGTTGGATCTAATGCTCTCATTTTCATGTTTTGGTTCATTTCAATTGACAACAATGTGGAGCCTGTGAGGCTCAAAACAACAACTTTTAATAGAAACTATTTTGGGGTATTAAAAATCAATCTTGCACTTGAGACTAGGTCATCATGGTGTATGGGATTCAAAGAATTATCAATATGGATTTGCAATGGAAAAAACTGGGTTTCCTGAGAAACTTCAGAATTCAAAATCCCAAATTTTGTAGGAAGGTTGAAGTTAATACAGAGGGCACATCATGTAAGAGTTCCAAAGGTATGTAATTGGTAGGTTGAATTTAGTAGCAGATTAAGGGAAGTTCCCTTGGTATTTGTATGACATCAAATTAAGAGGAAAATTTGGACATTCTAATTATATTTCCTTGAAAATCTTATATGGAGATGATATTGATGCACAAATAAGATATTTTCCTACTTTTCTATGTATGTTGAATTGAATTTATTTAGCTTTGAATAATAGGTCAAGGGAATTTTCATGAATTGTAAACTCTAGGTTATTTCGAGGATAAAGGAGTTGTTGATTGAGAAATGAAGGGGTTATGTTTGATTGACATATTACTAGAACATCCAGTAATTTAATATTTATAAGAATTTTGATGATCTAGCTTATTTTGGAGTGAATCCAAATTGCTACACCTAATTATGATTCAGAATGTGTATTTGGCCATCTTTGACAAGCTTTCTCTACAATTCATTCAGCAACTACTCTCTTTATTTCCTTGCATTTTCCCCATTTAAATACAACCGTATTATAGCGATGGAATATATAATTTAACTGCGCAATCCTTCCAGCTACTATCTCGAAACTCTTAAATTTCCTAGACAACAATTGCCAAATATCATTTCTTATATTTTCACAACATTTTCATGATAGTGAAGATGATGCTTTGATGCTATATCAATCCCTATAGGCATGTTATGGTAAGGGAAAAACCAAGATATCAATGCACCATATCCCTCCCACTCTTAAAAATTTTAGCATGTAGGCATCACTACAAATTTTAAACTACGTCCATTTATAGAGTTTATGAATCCCTCTCCTTTAATCTATAAATTCTATCGCTTACATCCATCAATCACTATTTCTTTGCGGACTCTGGGATCATTGCAAATGGATCCCTCTATCTATTTATGCTCTATTTCATGTTCCATATATATATATGGATGAGGTATGGATAGTATTTCCGGTTTTGGGCCAGGCATATCTGTTTGTCTCCTCCTATAGTACATGTGTCGTCATTTCTCTCTCAGTAGGCTAGCTATGAAAAATATTTGAGGTTATTTTTCATTGTATGATATCATAGACTGACCGCATAATTTAAACATACAAGGAAATAAGTCCCACCTGACAAATATTGTTGAGGAAATTTTATGCTTGAACACATCTAAGAGGCTTTAAAGTGGGTTGACAAATGGTTGTCCTGTCACTATCTAGGGAGAAATAGAGGTTGGTATCTTCCTTTTAATCCTATTTATTTGTGGAAATTCTAGGACCAATGCACCTCTAAAATTGCATGCTTTCAAGCTAGAAGAATGAGAAAGAAAAAAAAATTTAGTTGGCAGATTCATGGTACTTTTACAAAGGGCATAACTAAACTACAAGACTTTAGTAAATATAAAGGGCCTCCTAGATTCTAAATTTAACTCAACTTACCTTGAAATAAAATATCAATAAGTGGATGCTAGATCCACTTTTCTCTCCAATAACCAATAATAAAAGTAAAACACATTTAGCAGCTTCTAGATCCATGCTTCAAGGGCCACTAAAAGCCTCCTCAAAACTAGCTTCTCCTCGTTAAAGGGAGAAAATTGCATACAATAGGGTTTGAATGCTTTCTTGCCACCACTTGTCACTTTCCAATTTACAGTGTTCCCTTGAGTCATGGTATTTGATCTTATCTTTGGAGAGAAAATGCCATTGAGTTGTGAAGGGAGTTCCTCCTCTTTTCTTTGTAAATCATGCCAATAATCGATTAGATGATTTATCATGCCTCCAAATATGCGAGACATACCTTGAACCATGTGAAATATATTATGATATCCCTCAAAATGTCCTCTTGAGTGGGACGTCCTTCTTTGACGGGCTAGATCCATTCTTCCTCCAAAAATAACTATATTAAAATATATAGAGAGGCCCCTTCAAGTTAGATTATCCTCATAATAGGTCTTCTTAGCCTTGGGGAATCTGCTAGCTGCCAGTTATTTTTTCTTAACCTATACATAACTAGAACGTATTTTGCCACTAGTTCCTATGTCTCTCCATCCATTCTTGTCTTAACAATATAGATTGTTGACCACTAGAGGACAATATGCTTTGAGAAGATGATAACAAAATAATGAGTTGGCCTTATCACATCTTCCAATAGCTCTAAAGACTGAAAGTATCATTTGAGGAAGAAACTATTTTGTTTCCATATATCTTGCAAATCACTTTGAAAGTATTATTTGAACATAAAATTATTTTGTTTCCATCTATCCTGCAATCAAAAAAATTCCAATATCCCAACCATAAGTTTCTCTATAGTTGCTTAAAATTTCCAAACTAGTGTTATCAACAAAAGGATCCATCTGTTTAGAGGAAGAAGCTTCAAGCTACTAAAATCCCTTTTCTTGATTGGAAGAAATAAAGGAAAAGTTGCCATAGGTCACCTATTAAAATGTAGATCTTGTTAGGCTTATATATAAAACCAACGTTACAAACCTATGCACTTTGTCAATAGTGAATATGATAATTTAGGGAAGTGAATAGGATAAATTAAAAGGAAAGCATGGTCAGCTCTAAAGAAAATCAAAAGGAAAATACCATCAAGAATAGTGGCATTAGAAATTGGAGAGACATAATAAAAAATATTTCATTAGTTGTATATGAGAAAGAAAGATAGGAGTTGTGATAGAGAAATAGGGCACCTTGAATATGAGGTGGGAAACACATATTATTGAAGTAACTTTAAGGATGCCTAAGTTTGATGTTTCCCTGTATATCTCAAGGTTTTGAGGCTTCTGTAGCATTACATGGGGACATCTTATGACTCTTAGGCTGCAAAACATGAGATTCTAGAAGTTGGAAATTTCCAACAAATGCAGTAAATAGAGTAGGATAGGTTGCACCTAGGCTGCAGATATTCTCCCATGAATCAAATTGCAGATTATTAGGACAAGGTGTTTGGTACCAATTGGTTACACTTTTACAACGAGATTATGTCCCATAGACACTTGTGTAAGGGGTTGCAAGAAATAAAATGAAGAAAATTCTTAAATCATGAAGCCCCTTTGAAATTTGTTATCTCGATTGAGTTTTAGAAGATGTGACTGGCTCTAGCAGTTGTAGCCTAGGATCCTCTAAAAGAGATTTGAACTGGATGAATTCTATCAAATCCTCTATTTGACGTTTCTTTGTTTTGATAGTATATGGTGATATCTTTGCTTCTTGGTCAGAGTAGAACATCTTTTGATTTGATAACTTACTGGAAAGACAGTTGACCAGGGTTTAATTGCATGGATAATAATCTATAATAAAATAACAAAATGGTTAATTGAACATGTAACAAGTCTAGATGTTTTTGTTGCATGGGTAACAATCCATGACAAAATAGTAGAAAGACATCTTGGTACAAAGTGAACTTTCTGTGAGGTAAAAAAGGTATATGGGACCACCCCAGAGAACTTACAAAGACTTGGTACCTCTAGCCCAGTTTCAATCATCACCAACATTAAAATACTGCAATTTCACAAAAATCTGTGCCCCTTCCCTAGTAGACTCCCTTTCTTCATCACTTGTATCAACTTGTCATCATTCATTAATTATTTTAAAGATATCCACCCTCTTCTCTCAAGGTTCATCCTACAAACCTATGTTGTTAAAACATTTTTTATTGATGTGAACATGCACTATACAGTTTTAGAATCCTAATCACGAGTTCCAAACCCTCAATACAACAATACTATTAGATAAGTAGTATATGGAGTCAGATGTCTCCTGAAGATGGTCCCAGAAAAGGGATCGAAACGTCAAGAAGTTTTTTAAAATAGAACAGTGCAGCTCCAAAAAATATCTGAGTATATGCAATCGCTTACATACACTACTATATATGACATAGATAATTCCTAGGCCACTGTGACTACTCTGTGTGAATATATACATCTAGGCACTCAGTGCACCACTTCAAGCCAGAACAAGGGTACCTAATAAGTGTAGAGAACCCTGATTCTCACCAGCTTTTAAAAAAATACTTTGGCCTGGTACAACTTACCTGGTCCAATGGGTGTCGGATAAATCTTTGTAAACAACTCACAAAACTCTAAGATCATAATAACAAATAATATCAACTATAAATCAAAGGTCTTTGGTTGGGTCATGCTGATCACCCAAAAAGGCATGGAAATTCAAAATTTTAAAGGGCAGTGTGGTGGAAATCGTGATATATATAATTTAATGGATTCAATTTTCTAAAAGCTCAAGATTTTGGTATAAAGAAAACTTGCACATATTATGTATTTTTTTGGATGATTTACCTCAAAAAGAAATCAGTTAAGAAACTTACAAATTAAATGGATTTAATAAGAACATGATACCTTTGAATTAAATTTCAGCAATTGATCTAGAGCCCTGTACTACTTCAATTACTGGATGCATGCTCAAGGAAATACAAGGCTTCCTTGTAAATTAATGTTCATCTTCACAGTCTATGCTATTATGCCTTGAAATAAATCCTACAGACATTAAAAAAGAGTGCAAATTCATTGAAATCTTTGAATTCTCTCTACTTAATTCACAGAATGCAAAGTGTTTTACAGCCTCAGTCAGGGAACATATTTGTTACTTCATGTGTCTTCATGTTACACTCTCACCAACCAAGGAGTGTAACATTAAGGCACCATTTCCAATCTCCAATATCTTTGTTGATTCTGTAACAACAGATGTAGTTAGGGCAACAACTATGGTAGTTTTTGTGTTGCTGTAATCACCCCAAATAGATCCCAAACATTCTATACCCTTGCCTGCCTTTTCCAATCAAGTCTTCACTATTCTTTTTGGGTTCATTAGTTCTCAAGCACATTCCATGTATATATCATGTATAACATCATTCAGACATGAACCAGAACCGAGAATTTAGTTAATAATCATAGTTGGCTAGTTTGGGGATGCATTCAGTTCCAAAACTCCAAGTGACAATGCAAAGCCTTAGCCAAACTTGAGCAAGAGGAATCCTAATCTTTCTGGTGATTTAGCAGTGGGATGAGGGATCCTAATCTTGCCATGCCTGATTCAGTAGTACTTTGACTATTTGGTTGGAAGTCACCTGGCTTTCTAATTCAGGTGAAGCCTAGCCAATGTTTTGAACAACAATTTTAACAAAGCTTTTCAAGAGGTGGCAATGGTCATTTCACTGCCTCGAGCTGTCAGCAACATGGAAGCTCACGTTCAACGTCTGAATGATGTAATACGAGAAAGAAAGACAGGAGTTGTGATAGAGAAATAAGGCACCTTGAATATGCAGTGGGAAACACATACTATTGAAGTAACTTTAAGGATGCCTAAGTTTGATGTTTCCCTGTATATCTCAAGGTTTTGAGGCTTCTGTAGTATTGCATGGGGACATATTATGACTCCCAGGATGCAAAACATGAGATTCTAGAAGTTGGAAATTGCCAACAAATGCAGTAAATAGAGTAGGATAGGTTGCACCTAGGATGCAAATATTCTCCCATGAATAAAATTGTAGATTATTAGGACAAGGTGTTTGGGACCAATTGGTTACACTTTTACAACGATATTATGTCCCATAGACACTTGTGTAAGGGGTTGCAAGAAATAAAATGAAGAAAATTCTTAAATCATGAAGCCCCTTTCAAATTTGTTATCTCGATTGAGTTTTAGGAGATGTGATTGGCTCTAGCAGTTGTAGCCTAGGATCCTCTAAAAGAGATTTGAACTGGATGAATTCTATCAAATCCTCTATTTGACGTTTCTTTGTTTTGATAGTATATGGTGCTATCTTTGCTTCTTGGTCAAAGTAGAACATCTTTTGATTTAATAACTTACTGGAAAGACAGTTGACCAGGGTTTAATTGCATGGATAATAATCTATAATAAAATAACAAAATAGTTAATTGAACATGTAACAATTCTGGATGTTTCTGTTGCATGGGTAACAATCCATGACAAAATAGTAGAACAATTATTTGTAAAAACATGGGTAACAAGTGTGCATTTAGAAATATGGTGAATGTACAGGGGGGGTATTGTTGGTTCTTTCTGTTTATCACAGGAAAATGGTATGCATAAAAGACATTTTGTATTTTTTTGGGTTTCAAACTGTGTGTATCTCACCAATGGGCCAAAAAAGATACATCAACCAATGTCTACACATTTTGAATCTGACGTATGCATCCATACCAACTTCAACAAAATTTCAAGGCCAACCAATGTTCTAAAGCTCTCAAAGAAAAAAAAACTAGCGGTGAAGAGTCTAAGATGAGTAGTTTATGAGGAAAGTTTTCTTACACATTGATCTTAGACAAGTCGTGATGGGTATCTCACCCACTGTACAAGTCGTGATTCAAGAGGGAGGCTATCTCGAAGGAGATTCAGTCATTATTTGCTCCACATGGAGACATACATCAGATCTGAACCAATCTCAGTCATATCACTTCGTTAGCAGGAGTAGATAACCTTGGATGGGCGCATTAAAGCATAGAAGGCACTCCTTCAATCTTTGTGAGCTGCTCAAGAAAGGGTCGTGACCTTCTTTGGAGAGTTGATTTACACTCAGAGAATATTTATATGACATTTGGGAACATACATCAGCTGCAAACCAAAACTAACATTTCCAGGCATGTGAATATCAGTCACAAATTGTTGAAGTCTATTTCAGTATCGGAGAGGAATCTTGTTCAATATTCACAGGCCGTTATCCTCATTGAGGGGCGCACCAGTGAAGTCCAGAACTGCTCAGTCACTTAGCAGGCATGTACTCAGTTTAGAATTTAAATATCAGTTTAACTGTTATGTTATGAATGTTGTAAGTGAAATTATGTCTGTTGTTAAATTGTTATTGAAACTTAAATTTTGGGAAGGTTAATTGAATTGCTTTGTTGATTGGACTTGATAAGAGGTGAAATATTGTATGTTTTTGTTGTTTCATCATATTTCACATCAACCCTAAGGTTGAAATTCATAGGATTAAGATCCGAGAAACCTCTAAAAGACTAAGAAATTTCTTAATAGCATAAGAAACCTCAATTCACGAAATTTCTTGTTGGAAATGCTAGGCTGCGACCAAAGAAAAATGTTTATTACAAGACTATTATTATAAAAAAATTGACTCTAACACCCAGAAGGAAACCATCCACTAGAGGTTGGATGCTCAGCAGGGCTTGCAAGTTGCAAGGACCATAGTAGCAAGATTTGGTTGTATTGGCCTTTGTTGTACAGAAATTCTGCAATAGTACGAAATTCAAACAAATTTTTGTATTGTGATGGTCAACTTACTTTAATTTTTTTTATGATATACCTTATATACTTGATACCAGTCCATTTATAAACCCCCAAAAAATAGCCCAAAAACTCAAAAATATTTATATTAAAAAATAAATGTAATAACTAAAAACACCTATAAATATGAACCAAGTCATCAAATTTTCAAGAAAATAATTACTATTTTTATTCATTGGACGTACCTAGGATTCATATTAATATTCAAATTTGTTGCTATGGCAAGGACTTCTTCTTGAAACGATCATGAAGATGAAATTTCTAGAAAATTTCTTGCACACTAACGTTCATGATCACCAAAATAATTGTCGTCTTGTCCCTACTCCACATCATTCAGCTCTAATCTCCTGTAGGTGCATAACCTGCTGCTTTCATCTGTTGAGACAACATTTCCAAATTTTCATAGATTTATTGCATTTGTGGGTGTGATCTATCTCCTACAAAAAAAGCATGTACCTATTTATTTACCTCAATCCAAGTACATCCAGGTTCCTTTCTTACCCCCCATCTTTCATCATTTTCCTTACTTTTTCGATGCCATCCAACTGTCCTGCTGCAGCATAAATGTTTGATAGAGCCACATAAGGTGTGGCTTTTTGGATATCCAATTAAATGAGGCATTCTGTAACAAATTCCCCTAGCTTTATATTCTGATGGATTCTACATGCAGCGATCAAAGAACTCCACACAATTTAATCAAGTTTTATTGGCATTCTATTGATAAAATTGTGTGCCTTATCCAAGTGCCCAGCTTGGCCGAAAGGATCAACCATGCAAGCATAGTGCTCCATTGTGAGTGTAATATGATGATAGTGACTCATGCAATTAAAGTATTGTAGGCCACTAGGCCTGAATGGAAGCACGTAGACAAAACTACGACAAAGGTAACATTATCCGGTAATATTCCATAGTGTTGCATTTGTTCGAAGAGCCTTAGGTTTTCCTTACCAAATCCATGCACACCATAGCCTGCAATCATTGCATTCCATGCCACCACATCTTTGTGATCCATTTTGTCAAATATGTTGCGGGAAACTGCTATGCTTCCACATTTATCATATAGGTTTACAAGGGCATTAGCCACAAACAAATCAGATTGAAATCCACTCTTGATTACTTCTTCATGGATATCCAAGCCCTATTCCAATGCTACCAGATCGATACATGCTACAATAAATCTATCAAGAGTAATTGAGTTTGGCTTCATGCCATGCCTTTGCATTTCTTGGAAAAGCTTCAAGGCCTCTTCATTTCGGCCATTATGTACATATCCTGCAATCATTGCATTACACGATTCCACATTTCGTAGTGCCATTTTTTTAAAGAGCTTCAGAGCCTCATCAACATGCCCATCCTGTGCATATCCTGTAATCATTGCAATCCAAGGGACTAGATTCCTCTCAGGCATCTTCTCAAACGGATTGTAAGTTTCATCAACACGCCCATTATGAGCATAAACCAAAATCAATGATGTCCAAGATACCTCATTCCTTCCAGGTATTTCATCAAAGAGTTTGGCAGCCTCATCAACCATGCACTTCTGTGCATATCCCACAATCATTCATGTCCAGGAGACCACGTTTTGTTCAGGCATACCCCTTCTATGCATATCCTGCAATCATAGCATTCCATGTGACAACATCTCATCTAAGCAATTTGTCAAACACATAATGTGAAGTGTTGATCTTCCCATATTTTGCATACATGTAAAGAAGGGCATTCCCCACAAAAACTTTAGAGTGAAACCCACTTCTGACTATTTATTCACGAACCTCCGCCATTGCTTGCAAGTGAGTACATGCTGGGAGAAGGCTGGATAGAGTGAATTGATTGGGGAGAATACATGTTCCTTACATTTGATTGAAAAGTGTCAACGCTTCTTTGCCATGGCCAGCCCTAGAGTAAGCTGCAATCATGATACTCCGCGAGACCACAATTCGCTAAGGCATTTGCTCCAAAAACCTGTGACCATCAATTAAATTCCCGCACTTGGCATACACGCTTAAGATTTTATTGGGTAGATCCATGTCAATGCAATTAAATTTGAAAGCACTTTGGATGATGTGAGCATGGACCAGCTTGGCCTCTGGCAGAACTCTATTAATGAGGCATACCTGCAAAAGAGAATGATAAGCAGAGCAATCTACTTGTTCGTCAATCTAATGCAAAATGCACATGGCTTCTTTCAATCACCTTTATTTACACGCCATCTCACATCGTTCTACACTCAGGTTAGCATTCTTTGCCACCACAAGGGATTTCAGTTTAGCCAAGTGACTGCCTACCTGGTGAAAGTTCAAAGGTTAAGTAACTACAGGATGAATAAACTCCAGAAGACAACGAAGAAAAGAGATGATAAGCTCCAGAAGACAACAAAGAAAGGAGATGATAAGCAAGCGCGTCTCTTTTGACCACCAGGATTATGGTTTTTTTAAGCACTTTAAAAACAAATTTATATTATAAAACAAAGTTGTATCAACGAATTGCATTAATAAAACAAAGTTGTATCAACGAATTTCATTTTTTTGGGGGGGGGGGAGAAGAGAGTTCTTCTCGTAATCTAAAATAAATTACTATCTTGATAAAACAAAATCTTAAGATCTTTATATTTTATCTTTTCAATATTACTTGACATTTTTATAGGGCTTATAGTAAAAAACATATCTTAATAACGATATCAAAACAAGAAATATGCCATAAAAAAAAACAAGCTATTAGTAAACAAAGTTTACTAAATGAACAACTCTTAAATCAAAAGAACTTCAATCTGCTTGATTGTATAGGAATTTCATCTCTGAACTCTTTAAAAGAAATATTTCCATCCAATTCATCAATGCCTTTCTTTGAAAGTCTATCTGTTTCATCATTTAATTCTCTATAGATATGCTAAAAAGTAATGTGTGAGAACTTAGATATCAACTTTCTAACATCTTGCATCCAATTTTCCGATAACAAAGAGTGAAGTGTAGTTACCCCTCTAACCCAATCTATAATAGCTTTTGAATTGCCAACAATCAGAATAGAGGCGAGTCCCATTCTCCTAACAAACCAAAGAATTCCTCGTAAGGAAACCAACTCCGCTCTTGTATTAGTTCCCTTTCCAACCCCAAAGATGTTCCTTCTATGGAGTTCTGCCACCAGTCCCTAAGATAGCCTATAATATTTGCATAAACCAATAAAATGATCAAAACCAATAAATACTTGAGTACCTCGGTCGACGGCCCAACAGATCGACTGGTTAATAATGGGGAAAGACTTCAAAAAACTACTCTAAATAGATGAAACATTTTGAGCCTTCTTCATTGCATCCAGAAACCAATGGACCATAGCAACACATTTTAAACATTTAGCTTTCACATTTTCCCCCCACAAACCTTCATCAAATAAGGTTCTCCATAAACTCTTTGCACATAAATCCCAATTGAACCAATTTAGATTTTTTATCCCCCGTCCTACCATCAGTTTTGGCTTTGATAGACTCTCCCATGAAGTCAAATGAAATTTTGAATATTCCAACTTTCCAACCCATAAAAACTGAAATATTTTCTTTCTTATCCCATAAACCATAGCCTCCTGAATGATAAATAATGAAAACCAAAAAAATGGAGTGCTCTGTAGAACATAATTTACCAAAAAAAGTCTCCCTCCGAGAGGTAGCCATCGAAATGACCAAGTGTTAATTTTCCTTTGAATCTTCTTAATTAACTATTCCCAGTCACCTTTTTTATACCCATTTGGTTTCAAAAAGAAACCAAGATACTTAAAACCCTCTTCTAACCCAATCATCTTATAAGGAAGCAGAGAAGCAATCTGGTTTCTAATTTCCATATCATCACAAGAACACACAAAATCAGATTTTTGAACATTGACTGCCAAACCTAAAGCATCACAAAATAAGGAGATAATAGAATGATAATAATTCCATCCATAATAAGAACCTTCTCCAAAGATAAGAATGTTGTCCATGAACAACGTATGTGTAATATACACAGACATTGCCACCTTTAAGCCTCAAATTTATTTTGTTCCTTTTCATTTTTTATAAGAAGACTCAACCCTTCAATAGCTAGGATGAACAAATAAGTCGAAAGATGACAACATTGTCTTAGTCCTATATTACTACTAAAGACAGAGGTAGGAGTTCCATTAATCAAAAGCGTATATCTGGTAAAGGTGATGCAACCCATAATTCAATTTGTGATCTCAGTAGATAAACCAATATGGATAAGGATGAATCTCAAATATGACTAGTCAACCCTATCATAAGACTTTATAAGATCCTTCTTAAGAATAAAAGCATTTTGTTTCTTCCTTTTTATTGAATGAAGACATTCTTGTGCAATTCCAACCGCATCTAGGACTTGTCTATCCAATAAGAAACTAAAGGATAGGCTTCATCCTATATGCTATAATCTTTGTAATTATCTTCTACATGAGATTACAAATAAATATAGGCCTATAATCAATAAATGTGTCTGCTTATCTTTCTTAAGAATAAGAGTGATATAGATCGAATTCAAAGTACTTGGAAGCCGATAGAAAGACTCTTCTAGTCTTGCCCTCACATAGAACTAAAGCTGATTTGACCAAAGAATAAGGATGAGTTCAAACTCAATCAATAGCAAAGCAAATTGTAGAAAACACTAGACACCAAGTTTCCTTCACTTCACCAGTCATATATAGGTTCAATCCCTAAAGTTCAAACTCAATCAATAAAAAAGCAAACTAGAGAAAGCACTAGACATCAAGTTTCCTTCACTTCATCAATCATATATAGGTTCAATCCCTAGTTATGTGGACCAGGTACCAAGTCACATTCAGTCTCAATAAGTTTCATTGAGTTCAATTTCAGTCAATAACAGATCAAACTGGAGAAAGGACTAGAAACCAAGTTTTCTTCCCTTCACTAATCATATGTGGGTTGATTCCGCACTCCCGTGGATGGAGAAATGTACCAATTTTTGTTGTCATCTATTGCTACTCCTTTTACCCACGAATTTACCTCAAGTCAACGAAAAAAATAGAGCTCACTTTTCACTAGCTTGAAAAAATTTGACTCTCTCAAACCTCAAGACTATGGACTCCTCAAAAATCAGATAAGAAACTTCTCAAAAAATTATCTGATGTACTCACCCAAAAAAGAAGTGCAATGTATTGTTGCAATCAACTTGTTGCTCCCTACATTCAATGCATGTTGTTGTTGAATATACCCAAAAAAAAGACCTCAGATAAGTGTAAATTCGTTGCTTTTGGAGAGGGAAAGCAATTAGATCGAATCGGTCAAGCAATCTTCCATTCTGTAGATTTTTGCTTGTGATCATCTGCCACTTTGGATTCAAGATGATCTGTGAATGTCACAATCTTCTTATGGCTTGTTCTTTCTTCCAAATTATTCTCTTTCTCAAGTGAAGCTTTCCCATAGCTTTCCATCTCTTCTTCCACTTCCGTTTCCATCTCTTTGGTGTCCTAATTGAGCAGCAACACCTTGCTAGTGGTCACTAGTAGCAACAACGGTTTGTTATAATCCTTCTAGTGGCCATGGTTAGCAACAACAGTCTGCTACAACCCTCGTTGATGGTCACTATTGGCAGTAGCAGTAGTTAGTAGGTCACCTACAACAACGTCAATAGACCTAGTGGTCACAGGTAGCAACAACAGTTTGTTACAACCTTGCTAGTGGTCACAGGTAGCAGCAGCAACAGCAGTAGTTAGCAAGTCACCTACAGCAGCATCAATAGACCTGGTGGTCACGAGCAGCTACAGTGGGCTGCTACTGGTGGTTAGGGTTAGCTGCAGAAGGCTTCTACAAGACTCAGCAATAGCTCATACTCCATGTGGCAACAAGAAATGGTAGCAACACTAAGCCTGTGAGGGCTACTTTGATTTTGGAAAAATTTTGTACATTCATCTCAGAATTATGAGATCATAACCAATTGATTTAGATTCGAATCAATATCAGTTAATTAGGTAAGCTTTGTAAAGAATGCATGCCAATTGCTTGAAGGAATGCTTGAATTTTTTTTGAATAATGTGTAAATCTAGCTTTGGTGGGAGTGCCTAAAAACCCTAAACTTCTTGTGAAATTGTATGTTGGGCTAATGAAAACCCCAACCTTGAATTTACATTCTCTAGACCATGCTCTTATCAATATTTTTACACACTTTACTGCAAGTGTGTGAACTGTTAGGTACATGGCATCAGTTGGGCATGTGAACTGTAATCACATCGTTTATAGCAAACGTCTTGTCCATCTTGGTGATTCCTTTTGTATAAGAATACTTCAAATTTTGTTGGTCTATTTGGAGCTTTAGATAAATGAAGTGCCACCTAAACAAATATTGTTTGGACTTTTCTATATCATATGTTCGCCAACTTCTCCTTATCATAGATTCATAATTATAAATCAAAATTTTCTTTGAAAGAAACAAGATGCTGATTTTACATGACCACATATCCTCTGCTAGTGCCTGAAGCATCACATTCCACTTAAAAGAGTTGCGAGATATGCTCAAATAATTGTTGGATGTAACCTTCTTCATGTGTTGTAATGTGTCTTCTATTGCTTTTGCCATTTTAGATGATCCTTGTTTGTAAGATTAGCACAGAGTCTCATCAGGCTCCCAAATCTTGGATAGATCCCCTATAGAAGTTGCACAACATCCGGAATCCCCTCAACTAGCTGACATTCTTTGGAGTGGGCCAATCAAGAATTGCTTGAGTGATATTATAATTATTCCTATTTCCTTGAGCATTCTGGCTATCACAATGTGCAACATAGAAAATCATAAAAGCAATTCCATAGAGAAATACATTTAGTAACAGATACTATTTAGTTTGCAGAAATTGCTTCTAGATCTTTCTGTACATGATAAAATTCTTACTTGAGAATTGTTTTTCACCTTATTTTATATATATTTTTTCACGTACAGTTTATACATAAATGGCAGGTATGGGAATGCAAATGTGTATCTTTTTTTCAAAATTCAAGACCCAATCTAAACCACCATAAAGAATTAATAAATGGTAGTTAACATTCAGGGCTGGCTTCTTGAATAGTTCATAAATTGCCAGCTTAAAATGGATAGTAAACTCCCAGATAACTTGAAATGGCCATTAATTCCCACCCTATAAACAACCTTGAAACTGACAATGCCACAGTGAATTGAAAGGACTACTGAAATATATAAATATATTTAGTGGACATATATATCCTGCCAAGAAATAATGTTCAAACTATAGGTATTAGGGACCAGTCAGATGTTTTTTTAATCAGTGAAAAAGGTAATTGTTTAGCAACGAGGAATACTTTTGTCTTTTGTCTAGTTCTGTAATAGTTATAATACTTTCATATAAATATCAATTGAACCAATGATGCCTTAGTTGTGCAAAGCACAGTTTCTGTTTGGGAAAGATTTATAATGTTTTCCTAATATCTTAAATCTCCTGATAAATAATATATCCATCTCTATAATATACCTCATCCATAGCTAGCCACCTCCCTTGTGGTGATGTATAAGCAAATTATTTGGTTCTAGATTATTTATGTAGTGAAAAAGAACAAAAATATAAAACTGAGTATAAGACCTTTATATAGAATAAAGACATAACTTATCTGTTTTGAACACATCATATGATCTTCTAATTTGAGGGATTTATCTGCGGATCACTGCATGTTATTATTTTCTCCTAGACATTGTCCAATGGAAAATTTAGCATGAGAAATGAAATTTGGAGCATTGGAGAGAGAAATTGTCCTGGGAACCAATGAAATGAGGGTAATTTCCAAGGAAAATGTGTTCTTCGGAAGTCTAATGTGCAATGCATGTTAGCAGCGTTGACCCTTTTTATTGAATAGGAAAATTTATGCTTAGGGATATGCAGGAAAGTGTTTTAGAATTTATTGTGCTAGTTGTTGCAAACTTTTGGATTGATTGTAAGATTTTAGAATTTCTAACATTTTAGATTTCCATTACAAAGTACTAAAGAAATATCTATATCAAAAGAATTCCTAATTTAACTTTAAGTTAGAATAAAATATAATTTGAAGCATCCTTTAACAAGAGGTAATATCGATGGCATGAAATAATATATTTATGCGATAGTACCTACATCTATAAAATAAATAAGTTCAATTGTTGGAATACATGTTTTTTATTAAACAAGTAGTTGTCACTCCATTTACATCACAAAGGGCATGGTTACCCATAGACTTGCTTTACATACTAAATGCATCTGCAAATCTCAGCATAACTGGATTTTACATTACTGTCTTTTCCTTGAAGCTATTGCAGTGAAACCCACTAACTCAAAGTTCTAAACTTTTAGCTTTAACCAAACCTAGAGAGGAATGCCACACTATCCATATTCAACTTGAGTGAGAGATTGTTGCTAGCAATGACGAGAAATTAGATGGCATCAGGGTAGCTTTTGCAGCCAAACTGAAGGAACTGGTTGTTTCTTTTGCTTCTATTACATATGACTGTTCTGTCGACAAAGTCTCCTGAAAGTCCATGGCCTCCAAATGGACTACTATGGCCACGACCACGTTTGATCGCCAAATCAATGAATTCCTTACTGAGCTTAGTGATAAACGTGTTGCGTAGGATACATCAATATCTGCTTGCTTTGTTGCTCATGAAGAGGAATTCAAGCATGCCAAAGACATTCCCCGAGAAGAAGCCATCTCTGCTTTAGTAGTTTTTAAATCCGTTCAGGCTTAAGTATACCATTGCTGCAAATAAGGCTTGGTTGTTAATTGTGGTGGTAATTACTAATTTGTTTTATGCTCAATCTCAAAAATGAAAGAAAGCAACCCTGCAATTTTTTCTAAAATCAATGAATTACTTTGAATTAAAACCGTGATAATAGAGACTAGAATTCCAAGATTGCAGAGACAGGTCTGAAATTCAAGATTTTGCATCAAGTTACATGGTTACATTCTTAGAATGAGATTTGATCTCCAGGAATTGTTTGGGTAACACGCTCACGGATGTGTATGCAAATGTGGGATTTTAGAGGATGCATGCAAACTGTTTGATAGAATGACTGAAAGAGATGTGGTGTCATAGAGTGTGATTATTACAGGCTATTCATACAAGGGCAGTGTGACGAGGCCTTGAATCTCTTTCATCGAATGCAAGTATAAAGTGCTCAGCCTAACCCGATTACAATTGATGCGATGATATCAGGGTATGTCCTTAAAGGCATCGCTGACGAGGCTTTGAAATTCTTTCTTCTAATGCAACTGGCTGGCACAAAGACCTAGCATACTTCATTGATCTTGCTAAGATTCTCACCATCAATCTTGCCAGCCATGGGATGGGAGATAGATAGGCGGTCCACGTTTTTTCATGATAGTGTAGTCAACACAGATGAGGGTACAAATAATGACCAAAGCATGCCATCCATTGATAGTGGCTTTTAGGATTTCATGGGATTTGGAAATTTCGTGATCTCAAATCTTCAGGAGTTTGAGAAAGTTGCTACAGAACTAGGTGATAGTATTGATCAGTATGATTCACATGTTATGTCTTTGGAATATCTAGTATCTCCTTCAAACACTGGGTTGGAAAAAAGGAAAAGGGTAAAAAGTGTATAGAACAGGGTGGCTAGAGTTCCAAGTTCATCAACCGGCCCTACCATATTCAATAGTTATGGTAAGATTGGTGAGAAAAGTGTGAAGGAGGTTAGGTTTTCTATGAAAAGTAATCTTATCTGGAAGCCTCGTAGTCCCCTACCACCCCATAGCTCATGTGCCACTCCAATTGGCAGTGCACTGAAGAAGGGAGTACTTCTGGGTCCAATCTGCATCATGAAAGAGTCATATAGTCTCAAAAGTGTTAGGCGGAAATCCCTTTCTGCTTGGAAGAGCTGGAAAATGTTGAAAAGCATTTCACCTAATGCCAAGCTGATTCGTAAACGGAGGTCAAATGTTTTGCAACATAATTTATACAAAAATTGCTTATACATAGGTAATGTCAGTTCTACATATGTTCATATAAAATAAAGTTCATATTCATAACATCAGTGAATTTTTAAGTAGATTGCTAGCTTGTATTGTTTATTGTTTTAGGTATGGTTCTTGATTAACGCCTATTATTATGATGAATTCTCCATACAAAGGAATTTCATATAAAAAAATGGGGTTCACACTCAGAAATGTTTTGAGGAGAGAGATTTCAATGTTTTCCAGGACTCATGACCTTGTTTTTAGAGAAAAAAGATTATGGACGGCAATAACAACAATTTAATTATTTAAATTTTGGAAGATCTAAAGTCCTAATTTTATACCTCCAAAACAAAATTGTGAAAAGTTTTCAATATCTTTTGTCATGCAGCGCGTTGCATGACAAATGTTTCTGAATTCTAAGATCATAGTTATTAAATTTTCTTTGCTAGGATATAATCTGATAAAACATTAGAGAATTCCACTACCTCTTGTGATTTATGATTTCATTTTTGAAGTATTTCTCAATTATTATCAGGTTAATAAAATAGTCTTTGCCTTGATATAATGTAGGAAGGAAGATGTTTGGGTAGGCCACCTACTGTCAGGATATTCTTTACCTATGGAGAATATTGGTGGAGCATGGAAATAAGCAATGAGGGTGGCAGTTGCAACAACACAAGAAGCATTTCCGGGAGCAGAGGTCCTTGTACATCTTGATATGAAGTAAGCATCACTCTTTTATTTTCCTTATCTATTGTTGATGACCAAGAAACAAGAAAAAAGAAAATTTAACATAATTTCTCCTAAGAAACTTATAAAAATAATGAAGTTGATTCCATATTTCTTCTTATTGGGTAAATTTGACATATTGAGTTCTTAGCAAACTATTTTAATAGTTGTTTACAGAGTTAGAACATAGTGAATTCCCTTTCTAAATTTTCATCAATTATGATATATATATTGCCCAAGTTGTTTATAAGACCACTAAAAAAAAATTCATCAATCTAATGGCAAGCCCTGTTGAAGGTAGTGCCCTCACAAATCTGAATTCTGACCCACAATATCTATTGCAATTGGTTGAAGAATTTGTTCAAACACTTTGGTTCCCCTTGACTCTTATTAACTGTCAATTCTCAGATTACCTTAAACTTAATTTCCCTTATTTGACAAATATCTTTTGAAAATTTGAAATTTTAATGGGTGTACTTCCAATGACAATGAAATCACGTTTTTTTCTCATTTGCTGTGAAGAGAAATTGCTCGATCAAGTTGGGAATTTCAGTCATGGGTTGGAAAATTTCACCTCATAGCGCGTGGGAATCAACCTGCATCTCCTCAGGGGTCGATTTCACTGATTTTTCATCAAGGGACTTTCACAGATGAGGTTGTGTTGCATTCTAGTTAGGACGAACGTTTAGGTATTTTCTCAATCTTCTGCAACAATATTTTGTTTGTCTTATTTTCCCTGTAAACTCCATCCATGTAAACTTCACACCTGGTAGATTAATGTTGGTTCCTCCATCCTTTACTGTTGAATTTTGGCATTAGCATATAAATTTAAAATTTGTAGATAAAATTAAACAAATAATAAGTGCAGTAAAAAAGACGTTCAAAGGATAAAAACCCCAAAAGCATTAGTAGCTCATCTTGTGAATGAGATGAGGTTTGTGAGAATGGCAAGAATGAGCTGATCTTCATCCTTCTCCACTTTGCATTGCTTCAATTGATATATCAGGTTCTTGAACTTTGTGAAGAATTCATTCAGTGATTCAAAGTTGGATGGATTAAGAGTGATCAGATCATTTTCTAGCTGATGGATCCTCATCTCATCCTGCTTATCAAATAAGGAGGCAAGCTTGTCCCAAACCTCCTTGGGAATCTTCAATCCTTGGATGTGGAATTGAAGATCTCTAGATACTGAGGAGAGAAATTGTCCATGGGCTTCATCAAGCATGTTCAAGTACTTTTCTTTGTCATTATCTAAAGCTGGCACTGCCTCTATTTCTTCTATGATTCTAGAGAGCTTCTTGGTGCGGAGCATTACCACCATGTCTTCCTTCCACTAGTGATAGTTGAAGGGAGTGAGAGGCTCTACTGGATGAGCCATTTTGAATGCAGTAAGAAGGACTGAGCTATTGTAGCAAATGCAATGAGAAGAAAGGGCTGCTTGAATGCTATAAGAAAAGCTGATAATCTGTCACACAATCAAACATACAAAGTAAGGTCGACAGTCTGGACTTTTGGAATTTCCTTCACACCCAGCATAGTTGATCAAGGAAGCTTGATCAACAATTTCCTAACTTGGGATATTAAGTGGTTTCTCCACTTCTGGTGCAGTACTGGAAGGAGCAATTTGCTCCAAAAAAATGATCCAGCTGGAGATCTGAGGAGGAGAGGTGTCTTGTCCGTTGAGGTTCTGATACCATATTAAATTGAGCACATAGATCTGTGGACAAACACACAACTCACAAAATAGATCACACAATTTACTCAGCAATTGAAGAATGAAACAGTGCAAAAATGGCTTGCAGTTGTGAATGCTTTCATTAATAAAAAAATAATCAGATAATAATTGCAATGAAGTACAATGGCTTTAATAGCCACATGAAATTCAAATCCACATGAGGAAATTCGAATTGATAGACTCTACTTGACTGTAGGTAACTAAGACCTTGTCTAAATCACTATCGGAGGACTCAATAGTAAACCGACCTTGTCTAAACCATAACCGAAGTTCATCGGAGTTCTAAAACACAACTCAAGTGTTACATTCAGTGTTAACTAAGGCTAATTGACTGTGGTAGGTGATAAATGCACCCCTACTGAGTGCAGCCATGTAAACCTAGCGCTAACTGAATGTAGAGGACTAGAACTGAATGTAACTGACTCCTAACTTAGCTTGACTAGTCATCAACTGAACTGAACTAAACTTGGTTGGTTTTGGCACTCCCAGTGGCTCCTAAATTGTATGGATTGGTCTAGGAGGTTCCTAAAATGATCCAATCAAGTGCAATCAGTGGCAGTAGGCCTCAATTAGTGTTTCCCACACTTTAGTAACTGAAACATGTGCCCCAATTAGGCCAAGTGGACCCAATGGTGCTAATGACTAAAAATAGACTCGATGGACTCCCGATTTAGACATGACTCCTGATTTAGACATATGAACAAATTGGACAAGGGAGGATTAATAATCCTAACACAGGTCTTCCTGAAAAATGATCAGTGTCTGCCCGAAAATTTTCTTCCTGCTCGTAGCACACGTGACTGCTGCTCAGCCTACCCGAGGTAAATCCGTGGCTGCCCAGACTTGGGTCTGGATTAGATCTGGGCCTTAGCTATCTGATTTGAAGGCTGATAGGTATTAAGGGTTACTACCTGAACCCTCAAGAAGATGCCTGTAGGGCAGCCTGATGCTGGCAAAGGCTTAGGGCTTCCTTTCCAAGACCTCTGGGGCTAGCTGTGAATGAAGAAGGTTGTCGGAAGTGAAGTGGATCAGCCCGAGAAAAGTTGTAAGTAGCTGGTTGACAGAGGTATCCTACCAGTGGAGGATGAACGAACCTTGCCCTTGAATAGTTAAGGCATCCGTAGCAGAGATCTGGAGGTGACATGGGGTTTTGCAGAAAACCCTAACTCATAATTGCAGCTGTTGTAGATGCTGCTTGGAAGAAGGAGGTCAACCGTGAAGGGAGAATGAGGTAAGGTAAAACCCTTAACTCATAAAACTAAAGAACCTTTGCAGATGTAGAAACCCTAGAGGTTTAGAGAATAAGTGTGAATTCCCTAGATAGACTTATCCATGCTAGGGCATCACATCCAACTTCTTCTTCTTCAATCACCTGTACAATTTTTTGTTGGAGTAGTTGTACCTGTGAGAGCAAGTGTGTGATAATGAGAAGACTTGATCTTCTTTTATAGCCTTGAATCACCTATAAGTGAACCAAAATTAGAAAAGATAAAATAATAATATTTTAATCTTTTCCTAATTTCACTTTTTCCTTCTTACCAAAAAAGTCTTTTATTTATTTTTGACTTTTACCAAAAGTCCTTATTTATTTTTACTTTCACCTGTGGTCCTTTTCCTAAGATCCAAAAATACTTATGTATTTTTATTTTCACCTGTGATCCTTTTCCTATGGTCAAAAAGTACTTATGTATTTTTTACTTTTGACTTTAGCCTTTTTCCAAGTGCCCCTGTGGTCCTTTTAATTCGAAAAGTACATCATCATAAACCAAGAGAGTTACTAATGCTTTTATCTCACACTCTGTGTGACACCTAGATTTGGTACTAGGGTAACTTAACCAAGGGTAGCTAATCCTTGGAGAAGCACACCAAACCCATAGATCAAGGGTCAGAGTGCCACACATGCGCAGACCCAGTCTAGGGCTTACAGTGTCTTCATTCTCCGAGAGAATGGCTACTTAGAACTAAGCTGAGTCCAGCAGTCCTAGACTGGTATACATCATGGTCCTAGACCAGATGTCTACTCAACACAAGGTTGAGTCTACCCAGGGCAGAGCTGGGTCTATATCATGGTCCCAGACCAGATATCTACCCTTCAACAGAATGGTCACTCAAGACTGGGTTAAGTCTTCACCGTGGTCCCGGACTAGGCCCGTCCCATTCTCCTAAGAGAAGGGCTCTCGATGCTGCTCAAAAAAATCAACACTCCCTCTCAGCAAAAGAGGCATTCTCTGCCATACCAAGCTTGTCACGAAAGTGCATGAACTTTGATGCTGTCAGAGGCTTGGTCAAGATATCTGCAATCTGTTCATCTGTACGAATGTACTGCAACTTCAGAGCACCTCTCTACACTAGGTCTCTGATGAAATGATACCTCGTTTCAATGTGCTTCAATTTAACATGAAACACTGGGTTCTACAAAAGCTTTATGTAACTCTGATTATCACACTAGATGATCGTTGAGTCAAGCTTTACCCCAAACAGATCAGATATCAAATTTATGAGCCAACCTGCTTCCTTGCAGGCATCTCTTGCAGAAATATACTCTCCCTTAGCTGTACTCTAAGCTATGGAATCATGCTTCCTGCTGGCCCAAGAGATCATTGCTGATCCCATACTGAAGCAATTACCAGAGGTACTTTTTTGGTCAACTGTACTGCCAGTCCAATCTGAATCAGTATATCCACTGCTAGAAGTAACCCTGAGCCCATAAGAATTCTCTGTGTCTGGTCTCGTATGCACGAGGTGAATCCAGGATCCAAAGGGTTGTCTATATAGAGTAGAGTCCATACTCTGTGAACTGGTAGCTGAGTCACCCAACTTTGTTAAGTTGATGGTCATGGGTACGCCCATAGACTTGCAATCCTGCATCTCAAATATTTGTAAGATGTCTCCTGCATACTTTCCTTGTGTCAGGAAGATATTGCCTAGATTTTGCCAATATTCTAAGCCAATGAAGTAAAGCACTAATTCAAGATCTTTCATCTTGAATTCAGAGGTAAGCTCCCTCTTACATTGTTCTATCAATTGTTCAGTAACTGTAAGGAACAAGTCATCTGCAATTATCAAGACAACCTCAAAGTACAAGTTATACTTGGCTGTACTTTTGGAAAACCCCAAGCCATGGAGCAATCGATCCATCCTTGCATACCAACATCTTGGGGCATACAAGGCTTTCTTCACAAAGCCTTCAGGTTGTCCAACATAAGTTTCCACCTCAACCTTGACATTGAGGAGAACTATCTTTACATCTGTCTGATGTAACTTCCATCCAAATAATGCAACAAGTGAAATGATGGTTCCAAAGGTAGTATACCTGTCAATAGGAGCAATTGTCACTACTGACTTTCCTGTTGGTTTGAGAACAAATTCCCACACATCATTGTTCATGATTGAACTGTACTCTTCAATCTTGGCATCAACCCATACCTATTGACTTGTTGCTTCTTTGCATGAAGGAGGTTCTGTACTGTCAAGTTTACCCATAAGGCCCGAGTACTTCTGTAGTATTTCTCTAGAAATCCTAAGAGGAGCTTTATGCTTCTCGCCTTCTTGTACCATTTCTTGATACCAAGTTGATCTCCTTTTGTATGGAGGAACTTTAATTAGTTCTTCGGATGGATTTTCAGTGTTCTCAGAAACATCTGGAATTTGATCCTCAAATTTCTCTTCCTCCCTCTGAGTCTTTGAAACTGGAAACTCTAGTGGAGGTACTTCATCTTCTTTTGAAAGCTCTTGTGTTTGATGCACATCATCATAAACCAAGAGAGTTACTAATGCTTTTATCTCACACTCTGCGTGACACCAAGATTAGGTACTAGGGTAACTTAATCAAGGGTAGCTAAGCCTTGGAGAAGTACACAAAGCCCATAGATCAAGGGTCAGAATGTCACACATACCTAGACCAAGTCTAGGGCTTATAGTGCCTTCCTGGTAACAGACTAGGTGCCTCCATTCTCCAAGAGAATGGCTACTAAGAACTAAGTTGAGTCTACCAGTACTATACTGGTCCACATCATGGTCTTGGACCAGATGTCTACCATTCAACAGAGTGGTCACTCAACACTAGGTTGAGTCTACCCAGGGAAATGTTGGGTCCATATCATGGTCAAGGACCATATATCTACCATTCAACATAATGGTCACTCAACACTAGGTTAAGTCTAGATTAAATGCTCTCTATTTATTAATGTTGTCTATAAATTAAATGCTCTTGTAATTTGAAATATCATACCTGTAGTCTACATAAGAACACACCAAACAACAAGTAAGAACATAGATTTACCCCTAAGAACAAACTACTATTGTGGGAAGCATGTAAATCCATTGTTAAACCACAAAAACCTACACTTAGAAGTACAAATCTATAAGCAGAAATGTCATAAACAACAAAGTATATATGACAAAATTATGAATAGTGACCTAAGTGCTTTGAATCCTATGGGCGATGGGGTGTAGAAAATTAGTTAAGGGGGAGTATATGAAGAAATTTTATATATATATATAGTCGAACCTATTGTCGAACCTCATCCGAACCTCATTGGAATATTCGAACCTGAACTGAACCTAATCCTTGCCGAACCCGAACCGTGTGATTTAGATTTTTCCCTGTACTTTTTCAGCGCACCAGCTGCAACTCTTCTTTTCACTCCGTTATCATCTACTACCAAAATATTATTCCCTAAAAAAATACTTTGCAGAGATGGAGATCCATCCATAAGTTCCTTCCCCTGCTGTCGTTTATCTCTTACACCCAAAGCTTGCTGGAGACATGCTGCAATCAGGCTTGCTCTAAGAGGTTTCATGATTACTGTTTCCACAAATCCTATGGCCTTAGCCTTCTCTGAATCTACACTGTTAATGGAAGTAGCAAGAAGAATCATCTTTGGTAACACGGAACAACTTTCTACTTTAGATCTCAGCCTTGACTCTCTCAAAAATTGAGGGAATGTAAAACCCGTTCCTGGACCCCATGCTTCCTTATCAACAAGTACCATATCTGTATTTCATGTTGCCCTGAAATACACAATGCATATGCATTAAAATAATATGGATTAATGTTATAGACTTATGAGAACTTCGCACAGAATATTCTATAGTTATGAAAAATTCCACAAGTAAATAAATCCTGCTTTCATATAATGCCACCATTCAATTACAAAGAATTTATAAATTTTAAAATACAAGGAAATTCCATAAACATGTGACTTTTCTATCCTAATCCAACAGGCTGACAAAATATCACATTTTATTCAAGTAAAAGAGTCTTACCTGCATCTAATGTCACCATTTTTCCCTCCAGATATTATCGCTAATGCCGATTCCTGGTCATTTGCTATTTCAACTTGCACACCAAGCCTTCGTAAATGATATTTTGTTACTTTAGCTCAAACAGGTCTTCCATCCACCACGACAGCTCTCATTCCTTTGAAAATGGTGGGTAAAGGTTCAGGCTGATGTCTCTTTTTATCCTGGCTAATTGTATGGCCTTTTTTCAGTACAACCGTGAATGTGAATGTGCTTCCAACACCTGGCCTACTTTCAAAGCCCATCTCACCACTCATAAGCTGCACCAGACATTTGTCGATACTTAATCCTATGCCTGTTCCTCCATATGTGCGGGAAGTAGAACTGTCTGCTTGCGTGAAGGGCATAAAGACACGCCTTTGTGCATGTATGGGAATTCCAACTTTTGTATCCTCAACACTGACAACTAAATTTATAGTATCAGATGTTTCAGGAAAGGATAGCTTATCTATTGCCCCAGACTGCTGATTCATTATTCCATAAGATAGTAGGAGCCTAAAGGTCTCCCAACTGTCCGTCCCATCGGCTGCCTCAAACCCACTCAAAGTGTTACGTGGTCCTTTTGAACTTTGCTTCCTGTCTTCCGTCAACTGCTTTGACCACGCTTCAACATTGGCCTCCCTTACAGCCTTCACATTTTCAACCAGGTGGACACAAACATATATATGACCTCTGTTTGTGAACTGTAAAAGCAAAAAACAGTAAACTAAGTTAGCTAACATACAATGACAATTGATTCCCTACAATTGAACTCTTGTGGGTCCAACATTTACTTTTTAATGTACATAATGTATTTTAAAATATTAGCACAAGTACTCTAGTGCAAAGCAAGGACAAGTGGGGATGGAAAACAAACTTTCACAGAATTTCCAACAAGATTTGTAATGATTTGTCGAAATCGCCCAGGGTCCCCAACAATGATATCTGGTACCTGATCTGAGACAAATACTGCAAGCTTCTCTCCACCAAATAAAGTCAAGTGCACATACACATCCATTATTCAACTGGTTAGAAAATGTCAAAGGTATAAAATAAAAACTAGTATTGTACAGGAAATACACAAAATTGGGGAGTGGATTCAAATAGAAAATGGGCAGAGTGATAGGCACAGAAAGTCTTGTAATACTGCAATTGGTACATACCTCAATTCCCTTGCCTCTAGTCTTCCCAAAAAATAAAGAAAGAACATCATCCAAAATGGATCGCAAATCAAAGGGAACTTCCTCAAGCTCTAGCTTGCCTGACTCAATCTTGGCCTGATCAAGAACTTCATTTATTAGAGTTATGAGGGCTTTCCCACTAGCTTTAGCAGTTTGGGCATAGTCCTATCAAGTTGCATCAAGATCAGTGTCCATAAGAATCTGCAGCATTCCTGAAACACTATCATGGAAATATGTTAGCATCATGCCCTAAATGTTGTAAAAGAATATTGGAGATAGAAATTATATATCTAAGCCTCAAGGTGTAATTAAAATTAAACATGAAAGAAAGAATAGAATGGAAGAGTACCAATATGCTTAACTTACAAAAACTAATGAAGTGTGAGATAAGCTACCATTTACCTGGAACACCATTCATGGGAGTCTTGATCTCATGGGAAACAGTAGCAAGAAACTGCAAGAACAATGGATAAAATGATAACAGGATTAGGAATAACTCTAGATCAAGTTATTCACAAATAAATTGACTAACCAAACTAGTTTGAGAAAATTATTCAAAAGGAAAACTGATTTGCACGAATAACTCAAGCAGGTTGAAGGAAGTTCTGAAAATATTCAAAGTGAAATAGAAGAATTGTTCAATAATCATACTCCCAAGTACAATGCTATGCTGCTAGTGTATGCTTTTGAAAATAAACAACCTGAGATTTGGCAATATCTACTTTTTCAACTCCTCCATTTTACAGAAGTCCTCTTCCACTTTGGCAATGCGATTTACTGCAGCATACATTATGTGACCAACAAACATAGCAATCACAGGTATTCCAAGTGAAGTTGTTATTGCAGCCCATGGAATTGCAGGGTTCTCATAAAACCTGCATTCAAAACATTTGCAGCAATCAAAACAAACTTAACCAAAAAATCATTTGAAATAATCTTGTTGGTCGATGCTGACCATCAAACAGAGATTACAAGCAACTTATTTAGCAGATAAATTGTTACTAGAGATAATTACATACCGACAATGCACCACATGCCTTCAGAACGGATCTCCAAAATCAAGATTACTAACATGCGGCACAACATTATCTGTAACTTGAGGACCATACATTATCAATGGAGTTGAGCTATTGGCAATATCATATACATTAACAATTATTGCCTAATTACCAGCAAGTTGGCGTAGTAAGTTCTCCACTAATGACTCCACATCAAATGCTCCACCCAGGTACCTGCACTGTGAAACGGAGGAGCTAAACAACATTAGGTGTTCATTACAAAGATTAACCGAGAAAAATAAAGATCAATCATGCATCACAAAAGGTTACTCAGGAAAAGAACATATCAGACAGAAGTTAAGCCATTCAACCAACCAAGAAAATGTTCAACCAAACAAACAAGTTAGTGATTTAGTCAAACACACATGAGAAATGTCAAAGAAGGCTGGTCGGCTCCATGAAAGTGACGTGTCATTGATGCACCCGCCAAGGTTCAAATCTCCCCAAAGATAATTGACCCTCATGGGCCACTTGTGATAGTGCTAGTGCTTATGCTTTTGTTTGTAGATGGGGCCAAGTGCAAGTCACAAGCGACTTTGGCAGAATAGATACCCCTCAACGGTGTCTGCTTAGCCAAAGGATGCTCTTGTAGCCTGTGAGACCCTTTTTGCCACATTGTACTATCTGACATCAAATAGTTACTACTTGTTGGTGTTCATTGAAAGCATATCAATCAAAAAACAAAAAACAAGAGAAAGGTCAACCAAGTACTAACTAGATCACTCAGAATGTCCAAAAATATTAATCGAATGTTCAAAGTCAATTATCTAGAACAATGTTTTATAAGAAAAGTCAATATCTAGAACATTGTTTATAACAAACTCACACCTTTTGAGAGAGGGGGGTAGAATTATAGGACATAAGCATAAAATGTCTGACTAGTTGAGTCAGACTACAGTAAGTAGTGAGTTGCATCATGTAGGATCGTTTGTACTCGTCCTTGTCATTAACAAATTTATGACATTATCTCCATCTCATGGGTATGTGATGTATGGTATGCATATGGAATGAAGATAAGGTCACAATCTCATGGTGTTGCAATGCTATTATTTTTATGCTAATGACTATTATGTATATGGAAGAAACATGCATAGTAGTGTAATTCTCCCATGTCTATATACTATAAACTAATTTAACCTTGGACTAATGTTTGTACAGATTCATACAACCACCTATTCAAAACATTATAGATGTCCACTTTACAGTTTTGATTTCCATCATGCAAACAACAAACTGCATCCAAATCATGGGTATAAGATGCAAGCGTCTCTCATAGTACCAGAGGGAATGTTTTGAAATACACTTTCCAGGCATCTTATTGTGGATGCAGCTCTCTGATGCTAGGAAATTTGGGGATAAAGGATTGATTAAGAACAATTAGAAAACATTAAAGGAAATATTAAACAAAATTACATGAATAAGTGCTCTTTAACAAACCACAAACTATGCAACCTTTCTCAGGTTCTGTGAAGGGACACTAAGATGCGATCTTTTAAAAATGTAGTTTAACTCAGGTCTTCATTTTCATGACCATAGTTTCTAAAAGATATATTTTAAGGCAGAGTGTTTATTTTTCTTATAATTTGAAAGCATTTAACAAATATTCATGTTTTTGATTTTGTGTTTTTTAGTCACATCTTGTTGTTTGAGTTTGTTGATTTGGTTTTTACTTATCCTTACATGTACTTAATTAATACTAGTTCAATTATGTGGTTATTTTTTTACCTAAATTTTAAACAGTGCATATTTTAAACATAAATCGTTCCCATTTCTATCATGTCAGATAACTATTTTTCCAAATGCTTTTTGTAGATATTGGATGCTAAGTACGAATTGGATCCTTCAGCAAACAGCTTGTTATATGATATTGTGTGTAAGGAGATTGAAGAGAAAACAGTCAAGGGCTCTTCTAGTTGCACAAATTCTCTACTGTGGCTGACAAGGTGAAATATGCTTTCGAAGCACATATTCATTTCCTCTTTCTGTATTGTAAGCCACATGCAACAAATATGTTGAATTTATCTTAGTAAGCTTCGTGCTTGTTCTTTATGTGTTGTCTAACATGAATTTAGCATGCCAACTCTTGCAATGAAATCTAACCTGATTTTACCATTGGACAAGCTTTCTCGAGAATTCTTAAAATTTTGATCTATCAAAAATATGTTTCTTTGCATGAACCTGTTAATCTATTCAGCTGGATTGCATTGTCATTTCACCTTGGCTTGATAAATCCCCTGTACAATTCATCTTTATAATGGTATGCATGATTACAACAGAGTTGGAACTTGTGAGGACTTTGTCACTGAAGTAGTGGTGATGTGACAAAATTAGTCCCTCCCTCATCACTCCATTATCTCGTGAGAGACAGGCACCGGTTTTCTCCATATCTTCTCTCCTAGTTATAGCCTTTTCGCTCTCTTATAATTTTTTTGTTTCCCATTCCCATCTTTTCATATACTACAACCACATTTATTTTGATAAGCCTTACTCTCATTCTATCACCTTGAACATTAAGGCCATAGACTTAGCAATCTTACCATTATGTAGGGAGAGCCAACCTAAAGTTGGAGAGGGTGTACTAAGGCGATAGTGAGTAGCCCTTGAGTTAGCATTGTAACACCACCCAAAGAAACCGAGTTGCTCTTCTTTCTCTGGAAAATTGTTGGAAAGGATTTTTACATGTCCAAGCTTCCATCTTTGTCTTCATTGGCTATAGCTCAGATTGATGTGTTACACAACCAACTCAAATCTACGTCTGTACCTTATTTGCTTGGACTGTTTTCACTGTTGTTTGGGTAGTTTGAGCTGAGACATAGGTTAAGGTGCCATTATTTTTTGTCCCCTTCAACCTAATATGTAATCGGGGCTGAAACAAAGTATTTATGTGTATGTTATTGAATCAATGAAGACTTTTTGGTTGTTCTGTTTTCAACTTTGATTGCACGGCAAGGCTGTAAAATTGAGTTAGAAATTAAGTGATTTATGAGTACTTCATGGTGTTTGGCCTTCAAATCTGGTTGATAGTTGCTGATAAGATTTGTTGTAGAAGCTTTATCATGCATTCTCCATATGGTTCAAGGTTCTCCTTTTTAACCTTACTCTATTACCTAAAGGATAAGGCACTTGTCCTTTCAATTTCACCATTTTTATATCCTAAAATCCTAAAAAGAAGACCATTTCATTAACCTGATTTTTATATCTGCAATCAAGAACAGGTGTGTGATCTTACTTAGGGGTTCTCAACTTGTACTAGACAAGAACCAGCCTTAAGAGTGAGGAACAACTGTTGTGATGACAGTGGAAAACATTCTTGAGTTGCCCCAACCTTGTATTTTGTTCATGGACATGGATATTTGAAGGGCAGGTTTACAAGGTAACAAATTGGTGCCGTTGCGAGGGACAAATTCTAGTTTCTGGAATCAAAAGAATATGCTTCAGCACCTTGATGAGAAGAATTGAATTGGTGTCTCTTCTAGCAACTCCACAAAGAAGGTATGCTACAAGGGGTTCCTCATAGAATCTTATTCCACCATTTCAAGAACTATAAATATTTTCCAGGAGAACATAGGTAGATAATTGAGCCCAGAGTATGCAAGATCTAGGCACAATCTACAGTTTCTTTCTGATTTTAGTGATTCAAACTGGCCAAATTTGCATTTTCACTTCAAATTTATGCATCATTTCCCTGGGTTAAAGACTAAGTTCTCTTTAGTTTTCTTGCTCATTTTATTACTGCTAAATTATTGGAATAGCAAGCTTAATTTTTTGGAAAATTTCATTTGGTTAATTAATAACTTTTACTTGTCAAATTGCTCTTAACTACTGACTAGTGGTTCAATTTTGGAATTTTCTGAGCTTATTACTTCATTGGATGTCTTATAACAGCAAGCTGCAAGATAACTTAAGAGTTATTTGGTTAATGTTGGTTCAACAGAGTTGGAATGTTGAGATGAATATTTCAATTTGGAAATGTCTATGTCCTATATGCTAGGAGGGTAGGTGTGATGAAACTAGTAAATACTTTTTTGTTGTTGTTTCAAAAGGCTTAGCTTTATAAGTTAATATAATGTACAAAGAGTAATTCTTTACATCATTCAATTTGCTCTTACCACCACAACGAGGAAGGCAATCATATCTAACTGGGATGTAATAGTAGAGGACACAATGTACTCTCCTAGAAAGGAACTTGGCATAAATTTGAGCTTCCTATCATTCCAAAAAACTTTGGAAATCCATTCAATTGAAACCCTTTTTAGGATCCTAAAAGTTTCTTTATATCTCTTTTTCCATGAATAGGATAGAGTAGTGATCTAGAGGACATGCCAAATCCAACACATTTATCTTCTTATCACCGTAAGGTATGCTTTCTAAGGTGTGTATATTTTCTTTACACACCGATACTCGACCCTCATTGATCTTTCCCTCCTTAACATAGTAATCGATGAAGATATTTTAGGTAAATGACATAGGTTTGCATTCTTGGGCAACCTGCTATTCTTTGTGTTACTCCAACTGCCTCATGAATCTGTGTATAGAATATAAAACCCATATTGTTCATGTGAAATTGAAGCTACCAAAATCTTGTTAACCCTTAGAGTGATGATCTTTGTAATAATTTTACAAGTACACTTACATAATGAGATAAAGTTGGATTTAATCAAAGGAGATTGGGAAATCAGGCTTTGGGAACAAGGGAATGAATGTTGAACTGAAGGCTATTAGTATCTTTGTTGATATCCTTGATTCATTGGAGATCCTTATAATATATTCTTCAAGTAACCCATTGAACCCTAAGAAAAAATTGACAACCCATCCTTCTAGACCTAGACTCTTCTATTTTTTCCTTCTAAAAACTGGGCATGGCCATTTGACCTTCTTCCTTTATAGATTCCTCCAAGAATGGCTGATTGTCTTCTTTAGAAAAAAAATTTGAAAAATAGTAGTCATTTTTACTACCTCAGCAATGGTCAGTCAAGTTTCCTATTTATGGATATTTTTTAAAACAAATACACCCAATTTAACACTATCTTTGAAACTGTGAGCCATGGAACCATTTGTATTTTGCATCTGCCAAATTGTACTGGAATTGTTCTAGTGGTTTTCAAAATTATGGATAAATATAGTATTGCCATGACCTTTACTCACAATCATTGGAAAATTGAATTTTAACCGCGTTCTCCTCACAATAAACGTAATCAATGGTTGTTAAAATTAAAACATAGCAAACCAATGATGAATTGATGATTTATAATACATGCAAACATACATTCATTATTCATTCATTTATAATTTATCAAGCTTAAATACTGATAATATTCATCATTAAATAAATAGAGACTCATCATTCTATCATGAAGGTAAATTAAAATGACAAAAAAAGCCTTTTAATTTATTTATACGTATTTATGTGCTCCCAGCCTTTTCACGGTTGCTTAAAACAAGGCAATGGACTGTTAATTAGTAGCAGTATTAAAAGTGTTAATTTTACAAATTGCCAATCCGAAGAAGAATATGTAATTAGGTAGCATAAAAGAAAATTTTCCATTGAGAATGTTCAGGAAATGAAAGAAGCATAATGAGGATAAAGTACCTCCTTCAGATATTTCAATTGAGTTGTGTAAATCTTTTGTACCAACAGTTAGAAGCTGCCCCAATGAATCAGTGCTAGGGTTTTGAGGAATTTTAAGGCTAACCATCCAATCATCCATAATATCAATTGAAAGAAGTTCCAGTTGTACACGAGCTTCTCTACCATTTACTATGAATATCAAAATTCTTTGCAAAGTGCAAAGCAAGATCGAATATGTTGTTAAAGCTCACTGGTAGGCATGTGGACAAAAAGAGCAGCAAGAGATTTATTACCTATAATATACTTACTAATTCTCTTAGTAATTTCCAGGGATTGCCTACAGTATTTGTGTACATTTTTTCTTTTTTTAGGTTGGTTCTCTTGTTTGGAGGTGTTTATTCGTAGAGGAAATGAAAAAGTAGAAATTGGATTTGTAATAATCAATTACATATCAGACTTTGACCTCATTTATGATAATAAAGGTTTCATTCTAAGTTATTTTTGGTTTCTTTATATGCTCAATTTATGTGATAGGAAACACTACCCAATCTGTTTTGGGCCTTCTAATTGACTGGGTGTGTATACAGAGCTCAAAAACACACCTAGTTAGCAAACACCCCAAGTGGGAAGGTTTTGGGTGTGGATCTCTACAATCACGCACATGATATGCACTCAGTATGGGTTCCCCTTAGCCAAATTTGGTAACTCTGGTTAACTCCATAGACTATCCAGTAATGACCTTATTATTGAATATTGTAACTTCAAAGGATATTCTAAATGTATTTTACTTATGGAACCCAAGGGAGATGTTATTATCCCTCTGGTGGGGTGTTACTATCGTAATTGGTCATCATAGAGTCATGAGGTAAATACTCCATTGTAAGTCGGGTCAATAGTACCCTAATGAATATAATATAATATTGTACTGAGTCTTCCTAAGTGAAGTCAGCCCACTTAGTTGAGTGGGGCCGACTTGTTAGGTTAAAAGTCAAGTGAAGAAAAGATTATAAATAGAGGAGATGTGTTCCTCATTTGAACACACACTCAGTTGTGTATAATGCATAGGAGATATATATATATATATATATATATCTGCTGGAGGGAGGCACACCTATCTGGGGTCTTGTTTTGTACTTTCTTATACATCTGAGGAATTTTTGTTGGGTTTTCTTACTCTTGTGGGTTTTCTAGGATAAATCTTTGTGTTCTTTTGTGTGGCTGCACTTGTCTATCTTTCAGCGATCCTTTTGCTTATGGTTATGTTGTTATGATGCTAAATGTTATAAGATCTGATATAACCATTAAAAACTTAACATAGTATCATAACTACCCTGAAATAAGTCTTTGTGTAGCCAAAATAGTGCTACAACTACAACTATTGAAGATTAGGGTTTCATGCTTGAAAACCCTAAAAGACTAAAAACTAGTAATTTTGGGACTTTCGTTATATCTAGATATTGGAGAAGGATAATGAGCCTACACTTTTACAGGCCAAATATAAATTTTTGATGTACCCTATGTAAAGGTTTCAGCCTAAGATTCACTATAATCTAGGATATATGATTCCTCAAAAGCAGGGTTCTAGCCTCTCCCAAGATTCAATCTTAAACATGTTACCTAAGGAGAATTGCTATATCTCTGGCTACGAATGTTCAAATGAAATTTTGCAAGATGTTCCAGATATGGAACATACTGTACTTTCTGTGGTAAAATTTTAAGACCTCGAATGTGAAACAGTGACACGTCGCAATCCGTACAATTTTGATATGATGAACAGTCTTGAAATAAGTCACCTTGGGAAACTTCGCATAAGTCCCAATTGGTGAAACCCATTTTGCTCTAACCTGTGGGGTTGGAAATAAGACATACGAGGCTACCTCCATGATAAATTTCAGACACCAAGGCATCAATTTCAGAGCTACTGATCATAAAATTATGTAGAAGAAATTGAAGAAAACTAGGGCATCAGATATTTTACAGTTTTGGTCATAGTTTTGGGAAAATGAGTATGTTGCTCAACTCGCCTTGAGGAGGCACATATTTCTATCCAATCAGATATGAAATATACCTAATTTGAAAAAAAATAGGGTTCCTCTGTCAAACCCTATGTCCACCAGAAGCAACATTCCAGAAAATATTTCAAGCAAGCATCAGATTGAAGTAATCTCATTGGTCAAAGGAGGAGTTGCAAATCTTGAAGGAGATTAAGACAAAGCATAATAATAAGCCTTCCAAAAAAAAGAAGATAAGTATTTGATTTTTCTTTTCTGTATATGTTGTGTATTATGCATGACAAAATGTTTGCATTAATGACAATATACTACTAATATGCATGTTATGGGTAAGTAGCCCATGGTGCTATACAACTCTCCATTGCTACTTATCTAGAATGAAACCTCTTTGCAGACATATTGGATTAGTGTACAATCTCAATGATGTTATGGTAGAGATGGAAGGCATTTGAAAAGTTTCTTCGAGATATGGATGAATGTTGTATTGGCTAAAATAGTTGCATGATGCATAAGAATTTGTCTTTATGCATATGTCCTATGAGATGGTTCTAACCATGCAACTGAGGCATTGACTTGTAGGAAAGGTCGTGTACAAATGCCTACAAGAAAAGGAGGATAAGACTTGTGTCGAAGAACAAGTGACGACAATTCAAAATTCACTCCAATAAAACATTAATCTGAAGCTCCCAGGGTTAGAGACACCATGATAGAAGAAATAGCTCTAGAATAATATAAGAGAGCGGTAGATCCACCTCAAGAGATGAAGAAAAGTATGGCGAGACTTCCAAACCAAATATATGGTTTCGAGACTTGAAGGGATGTCCGTACTGTCTTCCATATGGATTTACAAGAACAAGTATACAAAGAGAGGTTCATGGTTTTTCTCAGAAAGAATAGACTATGGCATGACATATTCTATTGACCAGACACACTTCTCCAGTAAAAGTATATATCGAGCAAAGAACCATCTGTACATAATAGGATTTGTACGAGCTCAGAAAACACCCATAGATAAGCACATCCATGAGCTTGAAAGACCACCTAGAGTGATGAATATCTTAACCTTTTTTACAAGGTTGAAGATGGAAACCTATAGAAGATAAAAATCTCATAGATGGGTGCAAGATGAACTTTTTGACAAAGTTCAAGATAAAGGGATATTGGTATCTAGAAACCTGAGATGGATACATAGGAGCAGAATGATACTTGTCACTCCAGTGCAAAATGTAGGAGGATGATGCTTCGCTTCAAGGGGAGTGACTACAGAAGATCTCTGAGTTGGACATGGTACGACAGGATGGACAACTTTCATATGGACTAAGGCTTTACCAAGAGTAAAGTGGGTTACAACCTTCAAGGTTGAATGCGGAATATTGGGATATGTCGATGACCTAACATTGTGAACTCATCGTAGAAGCAATTATGGAAGAGTACCAGTCATGATTGGGATACAATACCCAAACTAGAAACCAAGAGTGTCGTATCTTCCAAGTAGATCTACAAAATAAAACATGTTGCTAATGGAAGAGAAGATTTGTGGCAAAAGAATTCTCTCAGATAAAAATAGCTGCTTATGCTAAATGAAAAACTACATTTTGAAAGCTAACACACATTAGATTTCACTCACCTTGCAAAGATTTAAGGTTGAAAGCTAATTCCAGCTAGATTTTCATCACAGTGCAATGTGACAATGTGGTTGTGTTAGATGAAAAACTACTTTATGAAAGCTAACAAACATTAGCTTTCACTCATCATGCCATGTTGTTAAAAAGAAAGCTAACTCCAGCTAGATTTTCACAATGGTGTAATGAGCTAACACACAAGCTTTCACTCATAGTGCCATGTTAGAAGGAAAGCTAACTCCAGTTAGATTTCCATCATGGTGTAATGTATTTGATGACAATGTGGCAGTGTTAGATGGAAAACTACATTATCAAATCTAACACACATTAACTTTTACTCATCGTGCAATGTTTTAAGAACGAAAGCTAACTCCAGCTAGATTTCCATCATGGTGCATTATGATTGATGACAATGTGGTTGTGCTAGATGGAAAACTACACTATGAAAACTTACACACATTAGATTTCACTCACCGTGTCATGATTTAAGGATGAAAGCTAACTTCAGCTAGATTTCCAACACAACACAATATGATTGATGACAATGTGGTTGTGTTACATGGAAAACTACCTTATGAAAGCTAACAGACATTGGCTTTCACTCATCATGCTATGTTGTTAAAATGAAAGCTAACTCCAGCTAGATTTCCATCATGGTGTAATGAGTTAACAAACATAAGATTTCCTTTATAATGCCATGTTGTTAGAAGGAAATCTAACTCTAGTTATATTTCCACCATGATGTAATGTATTTGATGACAATGTGGTTGTGTTAGATGGAAAGCTACCTTATGAAAGCTTAACAGACATTATATTTACTCACCGTGCAATGTTTTAAGAACGAAAGCTAACTCCAACTAGATTTCCATCATGATTCATTGTGATTGATGACAATGTGGTTGTGTTAGATGGAAAAATACATTATGAAATATTACACACATTAGATTTCACTCACCGTGCAACGATTTAAGGATGAAAGCTAACTTCAGCTAGATTTCCAACATGGTGCAATGTGCTTAATGACAATTGGGTTGTGTTACATGGAAAACTACCTTATGAAAGCTAACACACATTAACTTTCACTCATTGTGCCATGTTGTTAAAAGGAAAGCTAACTCCAGCTAGATTTCCATCATGGTGTAATGAGCTAACACACATAAGCTTTTCCTTATAGTGCCATGTTGTTAGAAGAAAAACTAACTCCAGCTAAATTTCCATCATTGTGTAATGTATTTGATAACAATGTGGCTGTGTTAAATGGAAATATACCTTATGAAAGCTAACAAACATTAGCTTTACTGACCGTGGAATTTGTTAAGAACGAAAGATAACTCTAGCTAGATTTTCATCATGGTGCATTGTGATGGATGACAATGTGGTTGTGCTAGATGGAAAACTACATTATGAAAACTGACACATTAGATTTTACTCATCGTGCAATGATTTAATGACGAAAGCTAACTCTAGCTATATTTCCATCACAGTGCAATGCGCAGTGATGATGTGGTTGTGTTAGATAGAAAACTACCTTATGAAAGCTAACACACATTATCTTTCACTCATCGTGCCATGTTGTTAGGAGGAAAACTAACTCTAGCTAGATTGCATCATGGTGTAATGTATTTGATGACAATGTGACTGTATTAGATGAAAAACTACCTTACAAAAGATAACACACATTACCTATTACTCACAGTGCAACGTTTTAAGAATGAAAGCTAATTCTAGCTATATTTCCAACATGGTGTGTTTTGATTGATGGCAATGTGTTTGTGCTAAATGGAAAACTACATTATGAAAGCTAACACACATTAGATTTCATCACCGTGCAATGATTTAAGGTTGAAATCTAACTCCAACTATATTTCCATCATGGTGCAATGTGATAATGTGGATGTGTTAGATGGAAAACTACCTTATTAAAGCTAACACGCATTAGATTCCAATCATCATGCCATGTTGTTAAAAACAAAGCTAACTTCAACTAGATTTTTATAATGACGTAATGAGCTAACACACATAAGCTTTCACTCATAGTGTCATGTTAGAATGAAAGCTAACTCCAGCTAGATTTCCATCATGGTGTAATGTATTTGATGACAATGTGACAGTGTTAGATGGAAATCTACCTTATGAAAGCTAACACACATTAGCTTTTACTTACGTGCAATGTTTTAAAAACGAAAGCTAACTCCAGCTATATTTCCATCATGGTGCATTGTGATTGATGACAACGTCGCTATGCTAGATGAAAAACTACACTATAAAAGGTTACACACATTATATTTCACTCATCGTGCAACAATTTAAGGATGAAAGCTAACTTCTGCTAGATCTCCAACACGGCTCAATGTAATTTATGACAATGCGGTTGTTTACAAGGAAAACTACCTTATGAAAGCTAACACACATTAGCTTTCACTCATCATGCCATGTTGTTAAAAGGAAAGCTAACTCCAACTAGATTTTCATCATGGTGTAATGTGCTAACACACATAAGCTTTTCCTTGTAGTGCCATGTTGTTATAAGGAATACTAACTTCAGCTAGATTTCCATCATGGTGTAATGTATTTGATGACAATGTCTCTGTGTTAGATAGAAAACTACCTTATGAAGGCTAATGTACATTAGCTTTAGTCACCGTGCAATGTTTTAAGAATGAAAGCTAACTTCAGCTAGATTTTCATCATGGTGCATTATGATTGATGACAATGTAGTTGTGTTAGATGAAAAAATAAACTATGAAAGATTACACATTAGATTTCACTCACCATGCAATGCTTTAAGGATACAACACGGTGCAATGTGTTTGTGTTACATGGAAAACTACATTGTGAAAGCTAACACACATTAGCTTTCACTCATCATGCCATGTTGTTAAAAGGAAAGCTAACTCCAACTAGATTTTCATCATGGTGTAATGAGCAAACACACATAAGCTTTTCCTTATAGTGCCATGTTGTTAGAAGGAAAGCTAACTCTAGCTAGATTACCATCATGGTGTAATGTATTTGATGACAATGTGCTTGTATTAGATGGAAACCTATCTTATGAAAGCTAAGAGACATTAGCTTTGTTGTCCATGCAATGTTTTAAGAACGAAATCTAACTATAGCTATCTTTCCATCATGATGCATTGTGATTGATGACAATGTGGTTGTGCTAAATGAAAAACTACATTATGAAATCTAACACACATTAGATTTCACTCACCTTGCAATGATTTATGATTGAAAGCTAACTCCAGCTAGATTTCCATCATGGTGCAATTTAATAGTGTAGTTGTGTTAGATGGAAAACCACCTTATGAAAGCAGCTAGCACACATTATATTTTACTCATCGTGCCATATTGTTAAAAAGAAAGCTAACTCCAGCTAGATTTTCATAATGATGTGATGAGCTAACACACATAAGCTTTCACTCATAGTGCCATGTTAGAAGAAAAACTAACTTCAGCTAAATTTCTATGATGGTGTAATGTATTTGATGACAATGTGGTCGTGTTAGATGAGAAAATAACTTATGAAAGCTAACACACATTAGTTTTTACTCACTATGCAATGTTTTAAGAATGAAAGCTAACTCCAGCTAGATTACCATCATGGTGCATTGCGATTGATGACAATGTGGTTGTGTTAGATGTAAAACTACAATATGAAAGCTTACACACATTAGATTTCACTCACAGTGCAACGGTTTAAGGATGAAAGCTAAGTTCATCTAGATTTCGAACACAACGCAATATGATTGATGACAATGTGGTTGTGTTACATGGAAAAACTATATTATGAAAGCTAACACACATTAGCTTTTACTTATCGTATCATGTAGTTAAAAGGAAAGCTAACTCTAGCTAGATTTTCATAATGATGTAATTAGCTAACACACATAAGCTTTCACTCATCGTGCATTTTGTTAGAAGGAAAGCTAACTCCATCTAGATTTGCATCATGGTGTAATGTTTTTTATGACAATGTGGCTATGTTAGATGAAAAACTACCTTACAAAATCTCACACACATTAGCTATTACTCACCGTGTAACGTTTTAAAAACGAACGCTAACTCTAGTTATATTTTCAACATGGTGCATTTTGATTGATGAAAATGTGGTTGTGCTAAATGGAAAATTACACTATGAAAACTAACACACATTTGATTTCATTCACCGTGCAACGATTTAAGGCTGAAAGCTAACTCCAGCTAAATTTTCATCACGGTGCAACGTGACAATGTGGTTGTGATAGATTGAAAAATACCCTATGAAAGCTTACACACATTAGATTTCACTCATCGTGTAACGATTTAAAGATGAAAGCTAACTCCAGCTAGATTTTCAACACGGTGCGATGTGCTTGATGACAATGTGGTTGTGTTACATGAAAAACTACTTTATGCAAGCTAACACACATTATATTTCACTCATTGTGCCATGTTGTTAAAAGGAAAGCTAACTCCAACTATATTTTCATCATGGTGTAATGAACTAACACACACAAGCTTTCGCTTATAGTGTCATGTTAAACGGAAAGCTAACTCTAACTAGATTTCCATCATGGTGTAATATATTTGATAACAATGTGGTTGTGTTAGATGAAAAACTACCTTATGAAAGATAACAAAAATTAACTTTACTCACCGTGCAATGTATGAAGAATGAAACCTAAATTTAACGAGATTTTCATCATGGTGCATTGTGATTGATGACAATATGGTTGTGCTAGATGGAAAAACTACATTATGAATGTTAACACGCATTAAATTTCACTCACCGTGCAATGATTTAAGAATGAAAGCTAAATCCAACTAGATTTCCATCACGATACAATGTGATCAATGATGATGTCGTTGTGTTATATTAAAAACTACCTTATGAAAACTAACACACATTAGTTTTCACTCATCGTGCCATGTAGTTAGAAGAAAAACTAACTCCAGCAAGATTTTCATCATGGTGTAATGAGCTAACACACATAAGCTTTCACTCATCGTGCCATGTTGTTAGAAAGAAATTTAAATCCAACTAGATTTGCATCATGGTGTAATGCATTTGATGAGAATGTGGCTGTGTTAGATGAAAAACTACCTTACGAAAGCTAACACACATTAGCTATTACTCACCGTGCAACGTTTTAAGAATGAAATCTAACTCTAGCTAGATTTCGAACATGATGCATTTTGATTGATGACAATGTGGTTGCGTTAAATGAAAAACTACATTATGAAAGCTAACACACATTAGATTTCACTCACCGTGCATCAATTTAAGGTTGAAAGCTAGCTCCAGCTAGATTTCAATCACGATCCAATGCGACAATGTGGTTGTGTTAGATGGAAAACTACCTTATGAAAAATAACACACATTAGCTTTCACTCATCGTTCCATGTTGTTAAAAATAAAGCTAACTCCAGCTAGATTTTCATAATGGTTTAATGAGTTAACACACATAAGATTTCACTCATAGTGCCATGTTGTTAGAAGGAAAGCTAACTCCAGCTAGATTTGCATCATGGCACATTGTGATTGATGACAATGTAGTTGTGCTAGATGAAAAACTGCACTATGAAAACTTACACACATTATATTTCCTTCACTGTGCAAAGATTTAAAGATGAAAGCTAACTCAAACTAGATTTCCAACACGGTGCAATGTGCTTGATTACAATGTGGTTGTGTTACATAGAAAGCTACTTTATGAAAACTAACACACATTAGCTTTCACTCATTGTGCCATGTTTTTAAAAGGAAAGCTAACTCCAACTAGATTTCCATCATGGTGTTATGAGCTAACACACATAAGCTTTCCCTTATAGTGTCGTGTTGTTAGAATGAAGCTTACTCCAGCCAGATTTCCATCATGGTGTAATGTATTTGATAACAATGTGGGTGTGTTAGATGGAAAACTACCTTATGAAGGATACCAGGCATTAGCTTTACTCACTGTGCAATGTTTTAAGAACGAAAGCTAACTCTAACTCGATTTCCATCATGGTGCATTGTGATTGATGACAATGTGATTGTGGTAGATGAAAAAGCTACAATATGAAATCTAACACACATTAGATTTCACTCACCATGCAATGATTTAAGGACGAAAGCTAACTCCAACTAGATTTCCATCGCGGTGCAATGTGATCGATGACAATGTGGTTGTGTTAGATGGAAAACTACCTTATAAAAGCTAACTCAAATTAATTTTCACTTATAGTGCCATGCTGTCAGAAGAAAAATTTACTCCAACTAGATTTGCATCATGGTGTAATGTATTTGATGACAATGTGACTATGTTAGATGAAAAACTACCTTACGAAAGCTAACACACATTAGTTATTACTTATCGTGCAACATTTTAAGAACAAAATCTAACTTGAGCTAGATTTTCAACATGGGACATTTTGATTGATGACAACATGGTTGTGCTAAATGAAAAACTACATTATGAAAACTAACACACATTAGTTTCACTCACCGTGCAACGATTTAAGGTTGAAAGTTAACTCCAGCTAGATTTCTATCACGGTGTAATTTGACAATGTGGTTGTGTTAGATAGAAAATTACCTTATGAAAGCTAACATGCATTAGCTTTCACTCATCGTGTCATGTTATTAAAAAGAAATCTAACTCTAGCTAGATTTTCATCTTGGTGCAATGAGCTAACACATATTAGCTTTCACTCACCGTACAATGCTTTAAGAACGAAAGCTAACACGTTGTTAAAATGAAAACTAATTATAGCTAGATTTTCATCATCGTGTTATGTATTTGATGACAATGTGGTTGTTTTAGATAGAAAGCTACGTTACGAAAATTAACACACATTAACTTTCACTCGACGTGCAATGTTTTAAGAACAAAAGCTAACTCTAGCTAGTTTTCCATCATGGTACAATGAACTAACACACATTAACTTTCACTCACCATGCCATGTTGTTAGAAGGAAAGCTAACTCTAGCTAGATTTACATCATGGTGTACTGTATTTGAGGACAATATGATGGAAGACTAACTTATGACAGCTAACACACATTAGCTTTTACTCACCGTGTAATGTCTTAAGAACGAAGTCTAACTTCAACTAGATTTTCATTACGGTGAGTTGTGATTGATGACATTGTGGTTGTGCTAGATGGAAAAACTACATTATGAAAGCTAACACACTCTAGATTTCACTCATCGTACAATGATTTGAGGACGAAAGCTAACTCCAATTAGATATTCATTGCGATACAATGTGATTGATGACAATGTGGTTGTTTTAGATAGAAAGCTACCTTAGGAAAACTAACACACATTAACTTTCACTCACCATGCAATGTTTTAAGAACGAAAGCCAACTCCAGCTAGATTTCCATCGTGGTGCAATGTGATTGATCACAATTTGGTTGTGTTAGATTTAAAACTGCATTATGAAAACTAACACACATTACCTTTCACTCATGGTGCAATGTTTTAAGAACGAAACCTAACTGTAACTATATTTTCATCATGGTGCAATGTAATTAATGACAATGTGGTTGTGTCAGATGAAAAACTACCTTATGAAAAGTAACACACTTTAGCTTTCACTAACTGTGCAATGTTTTAAGAACGAAAACTAACTCTAGCTAGATTTCGATCGTGGTGCAATGTGATTGATGACAATGTAGTTGTGTTAGATGGAAAACTTCCTTATGAAAGCCATCACACCTTAGGTTTCACTCACCATGCCATGTTGTTAGAAGAAAGCTAACTCCACTAGATTTCCATTATGGTGTAATGTATTTGATGGCAATGTGGTTGTGTAAGATGGAAAACTACCTTGTGAAATCTAACACATTAGATTTTAGTCAGCATGCAATGTTTTATGAATGAAAGCCAACTCCACCTAGATTTCTATCATGGTGTAATGTGATTGATGACAATGTGGTTCTGTTAGATGGAAAACTACATTATGAAAACTAATACACATTAACTTTCATTCATCATGCAACGTTTTAAGAACGAAAACTAACTCTAGCTAGATTTTCAACACATTCAGACACATACATCAATAATATAAGTGCCATGCCCAAATTCAAATAGAAATTAGGTGGTTTTATCTAAGTTGATATCTGTCATTCTCTAATATTTCTTGGAACTTTTATTGTTATCTCTTCATATATATTTTATGTAATTTATATGTAAATTCCCTTTTGCTAGCGTGCACAACATGTAGGAGAACAATGTTTCGTGGCATACAAAAGGGCTACCCTATTCTTTTGAATTATTGGAACTATATTACTTTTTTGAACATACACTTTATATGGTTTAACCTTAATTGCAAACTACAATTCAAATGCGTTACATAAATTGGGAGGAGTTATAATGGAAAATATAATTTTGACAAGAGGAGACAATGTTGACCTCCTAATTAATGGTCAAGTTATTGGACTAGGAAGGGTTGAATCTACAGAGACTACAACTCACTATGGTGGAGAAATGCTTGATGTAGGATAAGTTATGGTTTTGATAATTGATGTCATTGAACCACATTTGATTGTGGAAGATGTTGATGAAATGGACTTACATCCATGGAAGATCATATATTTGAGGCATAACAAAGGTAAATTAAAATCTTGAAGCACATGTTAAGTGTTTTTTATAGTACATTGCTTGTTTTTTTTTTAGCAAATACTAAGATTTGTTTAATTTTCTATATAGGTGCAAATGCCTCTTTTGCATTTTCTATTGGAGACAAGGTAGATCTTTTACAATGTGGAGTGAAGGTGGGTGAAGGCTCCCTATTCAATACAAAGATTGGTCATAAGGTGCATGAAAGGATGGTAAATAAAGGATCCATAGTGGTTAACATTGAGAAGGTGTTAAAACATGATGCTCTTTTTCCACATCCAACAGGATTTGAGAATACACTAGGGGATGAATTGAGATCTTATGAGATTTGGCAAGAATCCATTAGAGGAATTTTGGGGTCTAAAATGGGCCTCCTAAGGAAAATAATAAAATAATAGTTAAAATAATAAAATAATATTGATTAATTTTGGAGGAAGAAAGAAAAAAACTACCTTTTGTGTTCGTATTTTCGACATATCTCCTTGTGTTTTTACTCAAATTTTGATCGGGAGAGCTCGTTGGATGTGGAATTTGATTCCGCATCCATCGAGTACCCATACTACATACTTTTGATGAACCCCGCTACCCCAAAAACAAGAAATACCTGAAAAAACGTGATGATGATGTCATCATCACGTTTTTTCAGGTATTTCTTGTTTTTGGGGTAGCGGGGTCCATCAAAAGTATGCAATGTGGGTACTCGTTGGATGAGAAATCAAATTCCACATCCAATGAGCTCTCCCGATCGAAATTTGAGTAAAAACACAATGAGATATGTCAAAAATACGAACAAAAAAAGTATTTTTTTTTAATAACAAATATGTCAATTCAACCATTATGGTTGACTTATTTTATTGAAATTCTATTGGTTCTTGAATTCCAACTCACAAAAACTTATTTTGGCACGTTTTCTTATAAGGCCCATTTTAGACCCCAAATTTCCTCTAATGCATATTTGGAACCTCATTGTCATGATCATCCAGTAAATACTCCCCAAGATAGGCTTACATTCACATGTAAAAAGGTTTCTCTTACACATGAATGCACAGGAACAAGCACATACATTGCCAAAGGGATCATAGTTAATGTCAGCCAGGATGACATGTTTGAGGGTGAAATGTTAGGTGAAAAGGAATTCGATGTTTTTGTGGAAGACATAGATAGAAATTATGAAAGATGTAGGATTGGGGATAATTCTATACATTGTTTGGTTAGATGGCCAATAAATATGTTGGTGGACAATGAAGGTGAGATTTTAAGGGTGAATGAAAATTTCAAGGAGGCACCCAAGGAAAGGACATGAGGTTTAATGGAGATATTATTTGTAAGAAAGCATGGTACAAGATACATAATATTACTCAAAGCACCTTCTATACTTACCAACATAATTTCCAACAAGGACATGTCAAAGGAATTCATGGTAACACCAACAAATGCAAAGCACGTGCACATACTGTGGCAGCCATAGAAATATTACACAAAATTGTAATCGATAATTTATGTTTTTGACCGAAGCAAACACGATAAGTTGAAGAAGATGGAACACTTTCTCCTTTAAGATTGCTTCCATCAACGTACACCCAAACTTATTTGTTAAAAGAGATCAATGAGGCTCTTCAAGAGCTCAATTTTCCATCAATATCGCAACCAACAGTGAGCATGATTTGGAATACTCATTTTCCATATGTGGCATTCTCAAAGAACACTAACTTCAGTAAATGTAGCGAATGTATTGTGTTGAAAGCATAGATGAAGACAACAACTACAAAAGAGTTGGAAGAAAAGGCACGAGCTAGACTGAAGAAACATAACAAGATTGTTATGTGTGGAATATATTGCTACTATGCCCACAAAATTATGTCAGAGCGGTATCCAAAGGAATACTTGAGCATTATCCATGATAAAATGGACAAAACAAAGACTTCAATCCCAATATTACGTGTCAAATCAAAATTTGTTGCAGGAACAAACTTGGGTTTGTCCTTGACATGTATGCTAACACATGGGCATAATAGAGGAGGTTTTGGTCATTTCTCCCTACCATTTGTACACATGGGATCACACTTTACCATTACATCTCTTTTAAAGTGCTTGAGGGACCTTAAAGACCCACACCTTGATATGTATGTGATTTTCTTTATGAGAGTGGAATTTCAAGAAACCCACTTTCAAATGCATTACTTCAAAACTATATTTACTCAAAATGTAGAGTGTACAAGGATGCTTTCCTATCTTTAAATGGAAGCTCAAAAAATCAAAATCTTGATTTTAAAACTCTTCCTCCACATTTGTTGTTACAATTGGACAATGCAGCTAGTGATGATAAGAATTGTTATGTTTTCATGTTTCTAGCTCTATTTACTGCGTTTGGTGTCTTCATCATTATTGAGGTTGGGTTCTTGCTTGTGGGGCACACCCATGAAGACATAGATGGAACCTACGGAAGAATGTCTTCCAACTTGAAAAGTAAAAGATATATATTCTCTACTTGAGGTGATATATACATATCACACAATAAAAGAAAAATGAGTGTTTCCACCTAAACTTATTAACAAAGTGTATGACTTGAAAAGTTTTCTTAATGGGTACATCAAGGAGGGGAAAAATGCACTAGTTGGACATCTTAATGTCTAGTACTTCCAATTTCTTGTACTCAATGATGTTCCAGTTATGAGGTATAAAGAATCCATCGGAGACATTGAGTGGTCAGAACCAATTGAGTTGTGGATTATAGATGATGAAGGTCATCCTATATTGCCCACAGGGAAGCCATGTTTCTTACGTCCCAAAGACAACGATGTTTATTTAAAAGAACTAAAGGAAGAAATAACATCATACATAAAAATGTGGAAAGAGACTATTGGCAATGAGAATTCACCAATTGTTATAGAGGAATGGAATAAAGAACTAGATTATTGGAAAAGAGTTCTTGATGCATTAGATGGAATCTATAATGACCATACACCCTTGGATGAAAGTGATTCTTCTTCTGATGAATTTTTCCCAAGACAAGGAAAAATGTTAACACTAATGGTAATGCACTCCATGCAATATAAAGTATTATGGATAGGGATTTTGATCATGTGACAGATGAACCGGTATATGTTGGACCCAAGTGCAACAAGACAAAGCCAACATTCAATCCTAGAATTGATGTTGAGAAAGGAAAAATATTTCTTGTTATATCGGGAAATGAGGATGAAGGAGATATTATTTGGATGGAAAAATCCACCTCAGATATCTTCCAGGATGAGGACAGCGAGACCCTTCATTTAATATTGATTGGTGGCAACCTAGCTCAGGGAAATACAAGGGAAAAGTTTCAAAACAATATTGGGTACCAAATCTTGATGACACGGAACTTAGATCTATTCCAATTAATACCATAGTTTGGGCATGGATGCCAAAGAAAGAAGATTCCAGGAAGACCAAGATAAATAAATGTGGTGTACAAACTGTACTTGATCTGCTTGAGCAGATATAAAGAGATTAGGTGGAGATGATACATGAATGTAATTTTGCTTTTTGAATGACTTACATGAAGAAACATTTTTCAATGTTTGTAATATAATAAATACTCTTCAAGATACTTTTTGAGGAATTTTATATTATTTACTACATATATGAAAATTTCACTTCAAGTTCAATGTTAATTCATGTGACGATACTTTATGCGAATTAGATAACATCATTCAAATTTTAACTTTTCAATTTGTCTTTTAGATAAACACAACATCTCACTATATCAAATGTGCATAATTATATTCATTAATGCATGTAGAAAACCCTTACCTTATTTATTATTAGCTTTTGCTCACTCTCTTCAATACCACTTTGAGCTTTTCATTTTGTTCCCCTAATGATTGGTGGAGTGTCCACTCGAAATGTAGGGACGTTTCAATACACGTAGTTTAATTCCACAAACTCTCTTTCTCATAATGATTAACTATGGAAATCTTCATCCTGAAGCTATACTTGATCTGCTTGAGAAAATATAAGGAGATTAGGTGGAGATGATTCATGAATGTAATTTTTCTTTTTGAATGACTAATTAATATACATGAAGAAAAATTTGTCAATATTTGTAGTATATCAAATATTCTCTTCAAACTACCATTTGAGGAATTTTATATTATTTGCTACATATATGAAAATTTTGGTTCAACTTCAATGTTAATTCATGTGATGATACTTTATGCGAATGCACCTTAAAACATCTTATAGACTTGCTTTGTGAATAAATGTAGGGCACTTACAATAAGGTTTGAAGTGAGTTTTCCCTATTATCCGTTATTATAGTTGATATAAATTTAATTGTACTACTATGTTGCATTCAAATTCATAATTATATTTTCTCGTGTAGACTTTAAACTGGTGCCAACTTTGTACTAGTATATTAATTTATACTCAATAAATACAATACTAACATTTTGAGGGTGAAGGTTTTATTAGTTTGTCATCATTGTGATTGATTTTCTAGATTAAACTGTGTGATCATTTTTCAGACCAATGTTTTGAGTGGACACTCCACCCATGCTTGTTACAGGAACCATGAAAAACTCATTGTGGACTGAAAAGATTTCACATAACTTAATCCAGAAAATCATTCATTAAGTAGTAACATCATGTTAGCTTTAATTCATGTTAGACATTATCATCAAATATATTGCATCATAAAGACAATTTAATCCATGTGAGATTTAATGCTCATTGTAATGTACTGCATGTAATATAAATATTATGGATGGATATTTTGATAATGTGAGTATATGTTGGACCCAAGTGCAGCAAGCTAAAGCCAAGATTCAATCCTATGATTGAAGTTCATAAATGAAATATGTTGCTAGTTAGATCATGAACCAAGGATGAAGGAGAGATGATTTGGATGGCAAAAACCACCTCATATATCTTCTAGAATGATGAAAGTGAGACTCTTCATGTAAAGGTTGATTGATGGAAGCCTAGTTCAGGGAAAATTTTAGAACAATATTGGGTACCAAACCTTGATGGAACATGACATGGATCTATTCCATTTAATACCATAGTTTGGGCATGGATGCAAAATAAAGAAGATTGCAGGAAGACCGCGATAAATAAATGTGGCGTACAAGTTGTAATTGATTTGCTTCACTGAATATAAGGAGATTAGATGGATATGATATATGAATGCAATTTTCAATACACCAATTTTTGATATATGAGATTAGATGGATATAATGGATATTGTATATGATTAACTTAGTTTTTAATACACTACCACCACCAACAATAATAATAAAAAAATATATCTCTATTCTAATTCATAATTTATTTTAATCATTACTAAGATAAAACCTATTTTACTCTAAGTCATAAAATATTTTTTCTTGTACACTATGAAGTGGTGCCAACTTCTAAAAATAAAACATCATACTCAAAAAGGCTTAGACTTACTATGGTAACTCAACCTAGACAAATTAATTAACATAATTTCAATTAAATGAAATTCCAATATAATAATAGCAACAAACATTGATTATTAATGTCATTAAATAACTTTAATAATAATATGTAAAAACTATTCTACCATCTATTTTTCGTGATATAATCATTGATCAACTTAACTTTTATTAGAAAATAAAAATAATAGTAATATGAATAAATTATATTTCTATTTTAATGTATAATTGATTTTGACCGTTAAAGTAATAAACTTAGCATAGTAACACTTAATATATAATAGTTTTTCTTGTCACTTGTAAAATGTTGCCAACATTCTAATATATTACAACATGATACTCAACACATACAATATTACTTGCTATGTTGGGAATTAAAATTGTTATAGTAACAAAAACATTTGTATTATGTCATTAAATAGTTTTTAAATGGGTCATTCTAAAATTGTGCCAACCTTCTACTAGTATAGGAACTCAACACCAACAATGTACTAGTTACCATATCAAATTATAATTCAATTGCTTAATCATAGTAAATATACAATATTAATGTCATTACATAAACTTAATCAACTTACCATTTAATACGAACTATAGATAATATTAATAGAAATTATGTAATGAATCAAATTCTAATACTTTCATCATTTTGATTTGTCACAGAGGATTAGAAAGGTGTAATCTAGGTGTTAACAAAGTCCCTCTCCCCTCATGTTGTAAAGGGTTCTATCTCAATGGAAGAGCACCTGCATTACACGCAGGACAATGGTGGTTCGATTCCTCCGTACCCTAACATAAATTAATAATAAAATCTTAATGATAATGTAAATATTGTAAGATATCTATATTTTCAATATAAATAAGCTCTTTTCAATTAAACACATTGTTGAAATACTTCATAAATAAATAATGAACACTTGCAATAATTAGTTCACTTGGTTTTCCCCCTTTCCTCTTGTATATGAAACCCTTTCCTCTTGTATATGAAAAAAATGAAACTGTAGTGCACTAATGCTAATCTAGTTCATAATTGATTTTGATTGTTAAAATACTTAATATTAATAAATAAATGAGGCTTTACTAACATCAATATCATTAAATAAATTTATAGGTTAGAAATTTCTCATGTTAATCTATTATTCATAAAGTAAACATTCACCAACTTAGTTTTTTATACACTACCACTACCAACAACAACAATGATAAATTATGTTGCCATTTTAATTCATAATTTATTTTAATCATTACAAGGGTAAAACTTAGACTTTAAAGTCATAAAATATTTTCTCGTTTTGATTATAAGTGGTGCCAACTTCCAAAAATAAAACAACATACTCAGCAAAGACAAAAATAATTACTATGGAAATATTTATAATTGTTGTAGTAACAAATACAATGTTGGTATTATGTCATAAAATAATTTAATCAACTTAATATTAAATACAAACTATAAAGAGTATTAATAGAAATTATGTAAGGATTCAAAGGCTATGACTTTCCTTATTTTGAAAGAACTCAATCTAGCAGAAGTTCTAAATTCTAGATCCACTAAATAATTACAAATTTAATGAAATATATGTTAAGTTTGGAGTGTTTTTGTTTTATTAACCATGATGGCCAAGTTAGGAAAATATATATTTTGTTCTTATTATGGATTTTAGACTGTCACATATACTTTTATCAGTTTTTCGAAATATAGGAAAATATGGTCTCTATTATTTCTGCATTACTCTTCCATCATTCATGTTTTTAAATTCAGTCCTCTTTAATGGTGTATTTTTCTAAATAAAGTCTAGATTACTTAAGTTAGCTAGATTCCTGGTTATTGTTCAAACTTAAATACAAAATTAAAATGGAGTTTACATTCGGATAAAAAAAATTATAAAACCCACTTACTAGAGGTCAAACCTCTAGGTTGATGAACTCTAAACTAGGATTAGATCATTTTAAAAATAATCAATAAACTATCAACCAAAAGAACTAATTAAATACACATAAACGAAATTATCCCCATTAAATTCCAACTCTACATTTTCCACTACTAGTAGATTACATATTTCCAACATGCTTATTATTATTTCGCCCATCAAATCCATTATATACAACTAGAGCATAAACATTGTTCATAAACTTAAAACATAAATTAAATACCATTTCTATGTTGAATCTTAAACAATTACAAAGTATCACAACTGCTATAAAATAACCACCAACAATCAAATATATGCATAATACAAACCAAATCATTAACCAACATATCCATTTAAAAACCGAGGATCGAATCCTATCGGCATCATTGCCAAAACCAAAAACATACACGCAGTGTTAAACACCAGTCCACACGTTAGACAACCCAGGATCGAATCTTGTAGGCTTATGAAATCAAATAAATTACATGCCCAGGAATCGAATCCTCTAGGTGTCAATTTTAAAACACCAACGTATTAACTCTATAAAGGGTTTGCATTAGAGGCTTCCCACGAAAGTTTCAACATAAACCATAGTTTACACCAAATATGAAATACGCTAGTAGAACCAAACACACAGAGAATCAATTCATACACTATTTCCAACCAGCTCCATATTCTCTAAGGGTTGAGTCACAGCTTCTAAAATATCGCGACTATAAACCCCAACACAGTCACATATTTAAATAAACCTAAAAACAAAATGTGCATGCTGCATATTCACCCAATGGCCTAACTTGGCTCATGACCGTGAGGAGAAACCCCAGCCCATACTAAACATCGAATTACACCCAACAAATATAATGTCAAGAAGGAATAATTTAAACCCTAATGTAAACGCATACAATCACAGCCTTGACAAACATATAAACCATATGTGAAAGTTGTATGCTAAGCTAGTGGTTGTTGTTAACACTATGTTTGAATTTTTGAGTTATGGGCTTGTGAGGTTTGAAAAATGGTCCTATTTGATGATATTTTACAGAAACGCCTTTCAGTTTATTGAGTTAGCAAGTTTTTCATCGGGAGCCATCAGATGAAGAGTGGATTGTGATCTACAATGATAGATATTTTCTATATATTGAAACATGCAGCAGGGGAAATAAGGTAAAGAGTGCCGAGATTCGACGCTTCAGATTCAAGACGAGGAATATCAACGGTGGAAAAGAGCTTTTTGCGGAACGAAGATGCGAGGAAAGGTTCAAATTTCTATATTTGCGGAGTTCGTTAAATGGGAACGATGTTAGAGGGTCGATATAGACATAAGATAAGATCAACAGCTCTAAGCCATTCCGCTCGATGAACATGCCCGAAGAAAGAAACTTTTCCAAATTGTGAAATGATTTAACAGGTGAAAGGATCAAACAATGGAGATAAGAGAGGAGGTAGATTTGCGGTATAGAACAATTCTGCGGATTAAACTAGTGCAAAAAAATCCAGGATTTCAATCCATGGAAAGTGGTAGGGGCTGTGAAGATCTACGATCGGAACGAGAGATCGGGTTGATCGATGGGTGAGAAATATTCCACGATCTGAAGTTGCTCGAATGGTTAGACAAAAAGGGACAGGCATAATACTAAATGTCTCGAGGTTGAACGGTTCCGGTGAAAACTAATTATAGATTAATGGTGGATGTTGATTCCCCAAAATGACCTATGATGATTGGTAGTGTAGAGTTTCGACATGAAGGCCTTGTATATTGATGGATTGAATTCAAAGGAAGGCAGATCCACAGGCATTTTCCTGACACCATTTGTGATTCACCCACAGGATAAATCATCCCCACGGCAGCGGCATCTCGCCCAAAACCAGATATCCGTCATATGGTTGGCATGTGAAATCAAAAAGACATCATGAAAATGTAAGAAGCAGAGCAGTGAATCTGATCACCACATGTAGCAGGGAAAGCATAGAGAAAGAGTTGTTATGATATCGTCGTCTCATGGATGAAAAGGCAAGAAAAAGTCCAGTCCATATGCCTTGAAGCGTATGGTCGACCAGAAAGGATAATGTCTGTAGTATTTTCCGAAGCCAATAAGATAAATTCTTAGCAGATAAGGCGGCGTGACTAGATCTACAGCGGAAAAGGAATCCCTCGGCTCATGTGCTCACTCATGTCATCACCACGCTACTGGATGATGAAATGTGTGCAAATGTTGATGGGTTTAGTGCGCACTCGTGTCCAGTTTTCCAATCCTATATAAACATCGTTCAGAGCCATTAAGGCGCATGGGATAAGCTAGTATAGAAACAAATCTTGAAGTATCATTCTGTTGGAGGTTCTATGAATTCTGAGAGATTTTCAATGGTGATCTAGTTCAAAAAAATTAGTAGTCTAGGTGTGTTGTTGGTTTGTATTCTCAATTCCACGATCATCTATCGCCCTGGTTTTTTACACTAGGGAAGCACCAGCCATCGAGGAACAGACGTAAAGCACTTTGACAGATACACCTGTTTTCAGATAGCCATACCTCTAGTTATGTGGTGCCTGGGATTTCATGTCCCATGGGTGTTCCCCAAGAACCCCTGGATGCAATCGCTACCTCCAAAGCCTCGGTATGTGGTGACCATGTTTAGCAGCAACCAGTAGGAGCGAATGCTCATACTGGAAGGGTGGGTGTCCAAAGTCTTCATCACTTCCTTTGTGGATACCAATTGCTAACTTTATCTGAGGTGGTGAGGAGGACGAAGGCACACCCCATCGTATTTCCTATAGGAGAGCCCACCTTAGGGGAGGTGAGGAGTACAAGAATGACAAGCCATTGCAGAGGCTTGTTTCCGTAGAACCAATGCGGCCCTTCTTCAAGTCCCCTCAAACAACAATGTTACCCACAGAGGGGGGAGCTGTGAATAAGGATAAGCAATAGAAGGATATAGACGCATTTTCCAGCTTTGAACCCATGCAGAAAGGTGCCTTCGAGCACATAATGAACATAAAGGGAAAGGACACGTTGCTGACTCGACAGATGAACAAGTGGTTCAAACCCAGTCAAAGATGAACCATCAGAAGCATCCTAAGACGTCATTTTCATGACCTGCAAGCTCAAAACTAGAAACGTCGTGCTGCCATCCAGACCGGGCATGCGTATTAGCTCCATGATGTCTATTTAAATATATGTAAACCATGGCAGAAGTACCACGCTCTAGTTGTTAATGTTTTGATTATGACTGTAAGCAATTTCGAGGATTAGCCTCAGGGGTATGAGACATTATAAAAGGATCCCCATAGAAGAGAAAGAGGTTGGGGGTTTTCAAGAGAGGAGAGGCTCTGTATTGTAATCGGTTTAGTATTTCTTAGATGAATAAAATTCCAGAGGAGGAACATTAAACCTCTCATGGCGGATATTCATGTGCCATCTTTTTCTTCAATAAATGATTTCTTTATGTGAATGTTTATCCTGTTTTCACTCCATTTTGTATTTTCTTTCATGTTTAAGCATTAGTGTATATGGGCCAGAATTCATCTCACATCCTCTAAGTCCATTGTTCAAGCATTTTTAAAACATTTTCTTCTAAAGTCTTGCCGAATTCACCTCGGTTAGGTGCCATGTTTGACAAGATGTCTCCTTCTATCCGCTGATCAACCTGCTAATACCTCCAGATTGAAGAAATGGTGTTTGTCTTGCCTCTATCCACAAACCTTCAGACTTACTACCTCCTGCAACCTATTTTAGACCTAATAGTTGACCCCATTTCGCAATGGTCTCCTCCATGATTGTCCCACCAAACTTTATAAAAAAAACTTGTTCTGATTAGAAATATGACCTTTTGACTACCTTTGATTGAATATTTTGAGTATGAAAACCTTTTAAATAGTGAGAAATCCCTCTCTGACTGTGTTAGGTCAGAAATACAAATGTAAATTGGTTTTTTCTGTTACCTTGGGATTTACCTTTCACATCTTGGGTACATTTTGAGTGCTAACAAACTGGCGTCGTTGCTGGGGATGAAGGTTTGAATCTTTCCCTGGGTATGAATGACATAGTTCCATATTTGATTGTTGATGGTGAAAAATAGTCAAACATCAATAAGGTTGTGCATATTTCACCTCGCGACTCCATTCTTAGAGAATATATCTTACAATGACTCCACTGGTGATATGATCCAAAGATCAAGTTTTCAAAGAAAACCGACAGGCTCTATTGGGGAAATGAGATCATTATAAAAATATAGAAATGCATGATAAAATGATAAGGTACTCAAGTTTCAGTTTTCTCCAAGATGTCTTATCCTTTTTTTTTAATTTCTTACTATCTTTTCCTAAGCTTGTCAAAACAGTTTTTCATTATGCATTGCACTCAAAACAAAACCCCAAATTTACTCCTGTATATCCTTCTTTACGAACTGAAAGTATTCCATCACTCTGTATGTTTGATGTTGATCAATATCTTTCATTCAAACCATATGACATTAAAGGCCACCCTTGTGACCCTCTTGAAGCCATAGTTGACAATACTTCCATTCCACATAGCTCTGTTTCTTCCAATATCCCAAACCGATACAAACCACTTCACTTACCTCTTATTATTCATGATTTCCCTACAAAGCACTACAAGTACCTTCCTAAGTTTGATGTAGAATCCAACAACCTTACAGCTGAAAAAAATTTACAATCCTTTGAGCATTTCCTTGACCTTTTTGAAGTAGAACATGTTGATGTATGCATGAGGGATTTTTCCCAATCTTTTCAAGGAGATGCTAAGGAATGGTTTAATCACTTGCAGCCTGAATCAATCAGTACATGGGAAGAGATTTCTGACATTTTTTTGAAATTTTTGGGTAAGAGAAGGCCATTGGACCAAATACTTTCAGATTTCTATTCCCTGAAGAAACAGGAGAGTGAAACCATGTCTAGTTTTAACAGGAGGTTTGCAAGATTTTACTATAACGTGCCAAAAGGAATCCAACCTCCTGAAAATGCTGCTAAACTTCATTATGCAGCTGCCTTTCATTCTGAAATGTCATTACTTCTTTTGGAGAGAAAGTTAGTCACATTGCAGCACATGTTTATTGATTGTTTGGAGGTTGAAGATAATCTTAGGATGTCTTAAATATTTTTAGACCAAGACAGTGGTGATGAAATGGAAAAGAAATTAGACTTGTTTGAGCAATATAAATGAAAAGAAACATTCTCTGTGCATCTCAAACCCTCTCTTAGTAAACAGAGAAATGATCAGCCCAATGATGTAGAAGAAGATGGTTTTACTAATTTGTTTTTTGAAGATTACAATTAGCTTGTTACACATTCTGTTAGTGGTGATTTTAAAAAGAATTTCGGTATGCCCATATATGATGAATATGAGGATGAATGCCTGGATGTTATACCTAAAAAACCAGTTATAAAGTCGAGGTCTGTTAGTGAAAAAAAGCTGATTGTAATCCAAAGTTAGAAGGCTGAAAAAATAGAGGACAATGAGTGTGTTGAAGGTGACAGTTTACCTTTGTGTTATTCTTCATTTGAACTGATAAGACAAATACTTAAAGCCTCTAAACAGAAGCAGAAATTTGGGGATATGGTACTTTTTATGAACTTGTTATAAATAGAAGATGATGAGGATGAAGAATCATGTAGTCAATCTCAACCTATGAAAAAATCAATGGTTTGAAATGAGGCATTGGATCACAAAGAAAGAGGTGAGGGTTCTCGAATAAATGCTTCTTTAAATTTTTCACATGCTTCAATTTCACCTCAAGAAGAAAGGGTTTATTTGCTTGATTATATTGAAGAACAAAATACGTTTCTCTTGAAGTGTTTCGGAAGGACGAAGTTGAAAATTCAGAAATTTTGAATGAAATTGAAGATATTTCATTTGAAAACAGTCATGAGAGTTCCTCTCAATATTATTTTTAAGATCAGTTTGACAGTATGTTAGAGGAGTTACTTTCTGGACATCCTTCTAATGACAGACATGTGATTGAGTATGTTGAAGGTTGTCACGCATTTTATGATCCAACAGCAGAATAAATGGATAGATTTTTCGGATGGGGAAGTTGGTTATGTGTTTGCAGTAAAGATTTTTTTTTCTTCATAACCATTTGCCATTATGTTCCTATGTTCTACTTTTAATCAAGCATGAAGAAGAAACAATATTATTGGATAAACTGCTTGATTGGCTTCATTGGAAGTCAAAGTTTACTTGATTGGGCATTTGTGCTCAGTTAAGTAGGATAGGTAGGCATGAATAAGAACGACATGGTGAGAATTTATTTCAGCAGTTTTTAGTTTAGTTTCAGTTTCAAGCGTAGTCCAGTTATAGGTTAAAGTCTACAGTTACAGTCATTTTCAGTTTTCAGAGTATAGCTAGGTGACAGTTTACAGATTGATAGGAATTTGCATGCAGAATAGTCTAGTTTATGGTCCAACTCAAAGTTGGTTGAAAGTTTCAGAGAAAGACTGAGATCAACCCAATGGACCTGGTACCTAGTCTACGCGGTTCTTTGCTACCTCGTTGGGAGGATTAGCACTATGTTTGAATTTTTGAATTATGGGCTTGTGAGGTCTGAAAATGGTCCTATTTGATGAAATTTTACGGAAACTCCTTTCAGGTTATTGGGCTAGCAAGTTTTTCATTAGGAGCCGTCGGATGGAGAGTGGATTGTGATCTACGATGATAGATCTTTTTTGTAGATTGAAACATTCAACAACAGAAATAAGGTAAAGAGTGTCGAGATTCGACGCTTCAGATTCAAGATGAGGAATATCAACAGTGAAAAAGAGCTTTCCATGGAACAGAGATGCGAGGAAAGGTTCAAATTTTGAGATTAGCAGAGTTCGTTAAATAGGAGAGATGTTAGAGGGTCGATATCGACACAAGATAATATCAACAACTCTAAGTCATTTCGCTCGGTGAAGATGCCTGAAGAAAGAAACTTTACAAAATCACAAAATGGTTTAACGGTTGAAATTATCGGACGATGAAGATAAGAGAGGAGGTAGATCTACGGTATAGAATGTTTCCATGGATTGAACTAGCATGGAAAAAGCCATGATTTCAATCCGCGGAAAGTGGTAGGGGATGAGAAGATCTACGGTCGAAATGAGAGATCGGGTTGATCGACGGGTGAGAAATATTCCATGATCCAAACTTGCTCGAACGGTTAGATAAAAAGGGACAGGTAGAATACTAAAGGTCTCAAGGTTAAACGGTCTCGATGAAAACTAATTATAGATCAACGTTGGGTGTTGATTCCCAAAAATGATCTGTGTTGGTTGGTAGTGTAGATTTTTGACATGAAGTTCTTGTATATCAATGGCTTGAATTCAAAGGAAGGTAGATCCATAGGCATTTTCCTGACCATCAAATGATTTATCGACGCCATTTGTGATGCACACACAGAATAGATCATCCCTGCAATAGCGCCATCTCACTCAAAACTAGATATTCGTTGTGTGGCTGGCATGTGAAATCAGAAAGATATCATGAAAATGTAAGAAGCGGAGAAGCAAATCTGATCATAATACGTAGCAGGGAAAACGTAGCGAAAGATGTGTTCTAATATTGTCGTCTCAGGGACGAAAAGGAAATAAAACATCCAGTCCATATGCCCTGAAGCATATGGTCAACCAGGTAAGATAGTGTCTGAAGTATTTTCCGCAGCTAGTAAGGAAATGTCGCAGCAGATAAGGCGACGTGACCAGATCTCTAGTGGGAAAGGAATCCCTCGGCTCATGTGCTCGCTCATGTCATCACCACGCTGTTCGATGATGAAATGTGTGAAAATGTTGACGGGTCATCCGTGTGTCCATTTTTTGAATCCTATATAAACACCATTCAGATCCATTAAGGCACATGGGATGTGCTAGTACAGAAACAAATATCAAAGTATCATTCTGTTGGAGGTTCTATGAATTCTGAGAGATTTGCAATGGTGATCTGGTTCAAAAAACTTGGCATTCTAGGTGTGTTATTGGTTGGTAAGCTCGATACAATGCTCATCTATCACCCTGGTTTTTTACACCAAGGAAGAACCAACCATCAGGGAACAGACGTAAATCACTTTGACAGAGACACCTATTTTCAGATATTCATACCTCCAGCTGCGTGGTGCCTGGGTTTTTATGTCCCATGGGTGTCCCCCCAGAACCACTGGATGCAATCACTGCCTCTAAATCCTCGGTACATTGTGACCATGTTTAAAAACGACCAATAAAAGCAAATGCTCATACTAGAAGGGTGGGTGTCCAAAGTATTCATCGCCACCTTTGTGGATTCCAATTGCCAACTTTATCTGAGGTGGTGAGGAGGTCGAAGGTGCACCCCACCGTATTACCTGTAGGAGAGCCCACCTCAGGGGAGGTGAGGAGTACAAGACTGAAAATCTACTATAGAGGCTTGTTTCCACTAGAATCAATGTGACCCTTCTTCAAGTTACCTCATACAACAGTGTTACCCACAGAGGGGGGAGCTGTGAAGAAGGTTGAGCACTAGAAGGATATAAAGTCCTTTTCCATCTTTGAGCCCCTAGATAAAGGTTCCTTCGAGCATAGAATGAATACAAAGGGAAAGGACACATTGCTGACTCGACAGACAGACAAGTGGTTTGAGCCTAGTCAGAGATGAACCATCAGAAGCATCCTAAGACGCCGTTTTCACGACCTGCAAGCTCAGAACCAAAAATGTCATGTTGCCATCCAGACCGAGCATGCGCATTGGCTCCATGATGTTTGTTTAAATATATGTAAACTGTGGTGGAAGCACCATGCTCTAGTTGTTAATGTTTTGATTATGACTGTAAACAGTTTCAGATCCTATTTCGAGGATTAGCCTCGGGGGTCCGAGACACTATCAAAAGACTCCCCACAAAGGAGAAAGAGGTTGTGGTTTTCAAGAGCGAAGAGGCTTTGTATTGTAATGGGTTTAGTATTTCAAAGATGAATAAAATTGCAGAGGAGGAATGTTAAACCTCTCATGGCAAAGATTTTTGTGCCATCTTTTTCTTCAATAAGTGATTTCTTTATGTGACTGTTTATCATGTTTTCACTCCATTTTGTATTTGCTTTCATGTTTGAGCATTAGTGTATATGGGACAAAATTCATCTCGCATGCTCTAGGTCCAATTTTCAATCATTTTTAAAACATTTTATTCTAAAGTATTGTATAATTCACCTCAGTTAGGTGCTCTGTTTGACGGGCTGTCTCCTTTTGTCCGCTGATCAACCTGCTAATACCTCCAGATTAAAGAAACGGTGTCTGTCTTGCCTCTGTCCACAAACCTTCAGACTTCCTACCTCCTGCAACCTATTTCAGACCTTATAGTTGACCCCATTGCCCAATGGTGTCCTCCATGATTGTCCCACCAAACTTTATAAAAACAAACTTGTTCTAATTAGAAATATGACCTTCTCACTACCTTTGATTGAATATTTTGAGTATGAAAACCTTGTAAATAGTGAGAGATCCCTCTTTGACTATGTTAGGTTAGAAATGCAGATCTAAAGTGGTTTTTGTTGTTACCTCGGTATTTACCTTTCACGGCCTGGGTACATTCTTAGTACTAACAACTGTATTAATAAAATTGAGTCACAATAACAAACTGTACCATCCACAAATTTAATGCATAAATTGTAAATTAACGCAGGCACAAGTTACATAGTGCCATTGCAAGCAAGTCCTCGTGTGGGGTTTTGTAAGTCAACTAGGATAGGTAGACCTATATTTCCTTGCATGTTGGATTACCTAGGCCTACCTATCCTAGTTTACCAACCAAACCCTACATAGTGCCAAATATTTCGCCTCATATAAGTCCAAAGGCGGCACCACTCCATTAAAATATTGAACTAGACAATTTAGTTACAAACCTAGATTTCCTTGCATGTTGGATTACCTTGCAAGTTAGATTAATAAGGCCTCATGTCGGGTTTGGTCGATCAAATAGGATAAGTAGACATAGATTTCCTTGCATGTTGGATTACCTCGTCTTCATGGCAGTATATTGCAGTTCTTAATGAGAAATAGATTGTGATTTCAATTAGTCAACTTAAATAAGTATGATGAAGGTTGGTGCTATTCAGAGTATTTCCAACTCAACACCCTTAATTAAGGTAACCCCTAGTGCTATTCAGATCTTATGCTCAACACCAAGGTAATTTTTAGGGGTGAAATTTCACCAATTGGCTATTTTTGGGGTTTTTTTCAAAAAATAGATTCGTTATTTTGTCATTTTCAGTCTCTAATATCGCCTATATATACATAAAATATGTTTTTTTTATCATAATATTTTCCAAAATTTACACATTTCATACCGTTAATTGTATTTTTCATATTTGATATTCTCCTACCTATCTATACACATGTTTTTTCAATCCAGAACAATCGCCTAGAATACTACACTTAAGTATAATATTAGAATCCTTAAAAAATACCCTGCTCAATACTATCAAACAGGCGTTACACTAGTGCAATTCCAAATCCTTTTGTTCAACACTAGTACTAGTATGCATTTGTACAATACACCTAGGGATACAATCACAAAAGATCTGATGCTTCAGAGCTTATGCTCAATATCATGTTGGAGTGCTCCAGGTCTTATGCCCAACACTTTTATTCTTGACTTTCTGGGGCTACCTATGTGCTCCAGAGCTTATACTCAACACATAGCCTCATAAACCATGTGCTCTAGGGCTTATGCCCAACACTTTTATCCTTTACTTGATAGGGTTACCTATGTGCTCCAGATCTTACACTCAATAGATAGCCTCATAACCCATGTGATCTATGGCTTATGCCCAAAACATCATAGAAATAAATCATGTAAATCATACTTCTGCACAATACATCATAAAAATATTATCTCTGTATATTAGGGCTTGTTCCCAATCACATAACAAATAAATAAATCAAGTACATCGGGGCCTATGCTGTAATATCCCGATTTTTTAACTTAACATTAATGGGCATAAGTCCCATTGCATATGATGTTACTTTGATGTTAATGTTTTGTATATTAGGCGTAAGGCCCCACTGCACATGCATATGACGATTTGTTAGATATATTTGGCCTAAGCCAATGTATATGTTTATTTAGCATGTATGTGATTGTATATGTTCGACATGGACCGTGATGGACAAGATTGTTGTCGTAGTACGATGTACTAGATATATTATGTGATTTACCTTAAAATGCATATATTGTGATGATTATTGTTATTAAATGTAGAAAATACTGAATGCATGATTGAGTTCTATAATGTGTTGGGCATGGACCCTGAAGCAGATAAGTGATGAGATTTTGTGTTGAGTGCAAGCCTTGGATCACATGAGTAATTAGATTTTTTGTTGAGCGCTAGCTCTGGAAAACATGAGTTATGAGATGTTTGTGTTGAGAATAAGCTCTGGAGCACATGAAATATAAGAATTGGAAGTGTTGGGCATAAGCCCTGGAGAATTCCAAATTGATGCTGAGCATAAGCTATTAAGCATCATATCTTTGGCCATTATATCCCTAGGTGTATTATACAAGTACATCCCAGCATTTGTGTTGAGTAAGAGGCTTTGGAATTGCACTAAATGTAACTCCCAGTTTTAGTGTTGAGTGTGGGCTTTGAATAGAGCTAGGAGTTACTAAAAATTATTTGTGTGGAGTGAAAACGACTCTGAAAAGAACCGACTTTATCTTACTTTTTTTTAAGTTGATTAAATGAAATTTTGGATTTCTACTTATCATGAAGTACTGAATAACTACCACGATATACGAGGTAATCCAACATGCAACCTAAGGTTTAGAGCTGCCTAACTTAGTTGACCAACCCTACCTAAAGGCCTTGATATAGGAAAATATTATAAGCTAATGAAAGCACTGTGTAACTGAGATCATGTTATAAGATGTGTAAATAAATATTAACAATAATATATATAGTTTATATATTATGAATAAAAGAATAAATTATATATAGTATAAATATAAGAAAATAAAGATAACTAAAAATAATAAATAAGGAGTCTATGAATTCATAATTTTAAAATGATTAAATAAATATTTAATCATAAAGATTCAAATTAGGAACTATTAAAAGAGTTCCTAACTTAAGAAAAATAATTATTAACCTCACATAAATCAATTAAAGATTATTTTCAAGAAATTAATGGATTCTTGATCTACCTGAAGTTTAACTGCCATTTTCCTAAAGATTGTCTATAAAGACCCAAGCCAAAGGAAGGATTCGGGATCTAATTATTATTTTCCTAATAATTTTGGAGAGGATTTCCAAAAGCAAAAGCGATCTTGTACAAAACCTGATATTCCAAATAGGAGAAGCCTTACCTTTAAAAGCTCTAGACTATTTGCATGTTGGAAACAACTCGGGGGGATCCGGATTAAAATCGGGAACGGTTTTGGGTCATGGTTGGGAGGACTATGGTATTTCCCAAGTTATCAGGTTAACAGATATGAGGTCAAAGTTATCTAATTTTTTAGTAATTCTGCGTGTTTAAGTGTGTAGGGTTCCTAGCCATTAATAAACTCAAAGTTGCAGGTATGAGGTTTTTACCTTCTCCACTTTTTACAGATTTTTACTTGTAGTATTTATGATATTTATTGAATATTTGCGTATTAGAATGAATACTCCAACTAGATTTCCATTTCTTTAAATTATGAAACCCAGTCTTAAATATTTTAGATAATCTCTAGGGTTAATTTATATGTTGGAGGCTAATCCATTTGTTTAAACTTAAACTTAGCCTTTAATTCCTAGATAGATTTTTTTAGTTTAAATTCTCTTAGATTTTGATTTAAAGAGTTCTAGAAATTTTAAATGTCAACGATTCAATTTAGATTCAAAACCCTAGCTATTACATAAACCGACTACCATATCTCTGCCCAAACAATATTATAAACTAAACCAGAGATTTAATGAATCTAGATAAAATAACCCTAATAATAAACAAATACATTTTAAAACTATGTTCAAACACATTAAAATAATTAGTAACTACATATTTAAAAACAAACAAACCAGAGATCGAATCTCTTAACTCGTTAATTCAAACCCTCAAAATAAATCCAAATGCTGGTAGATTTCATATTGTCAACAAACACATTGTTCCCAAAATATAAATACTCATAAACATCATTACTTTATCCAAACAGAACATTAATAAACACTATTACCAATATCATAAAAACACAACTATCAAATTTACCCAAAGTGTGAAGGCTGAGAACCTACTCAAGATTTACAAATAATAATACTAAAATATAAGCACACATCCAAGCTCTATCTCACCCAACCCAACCATCGAATCCTGTAAAGGATTGGTTGTAGGCATTCATTTCATAATTTGCAAACAAAAAGCTATTAGTGAAATGGGTCTAACCATTTACAGAATGAACAAACATAAAAATATAAAACTAAAATAGAGTTATTCCCAATGCATCATATTAGTGGAATTCCAATAACCAATACGTAAAATCACATTATCAAAACAAGAGAGTATTTTCTTTAAAACCCAGTCACGATAAATAAAATACCCAGTACCGAATCCTGTAAAAACACAACATGAAGTTCAAACGCATTACAAGTTGTATCCTCCACAAAGGGTTTCACCTCTTAGGCTTCTCGTAAAAGGTCTTATTATAAAAATTGTATATCAACTACAAAATAGAGCTACCCTCGTTCACTACACCATCACATGCACAAAGATAATTTACACATAAAAACATTTAAATAATATACACAGACTGCATGTCAAAGTTAAAGCCCGAGCTATATGCTTATGACTACTTGTAAGAAGCAACCCAACTATAAACAAACCAAACCACACTACTAAATAAACAAACACGTCCACTTAAAAACCACACGCTGATACCCTACGCATAATTTACCTAGTCATAGAATCAATTGTGCAATGGCACTGTAACTTTTCAAAAGGAAGTGCATTATTTAAAAAAATAGAGTCATTTACCCAATCAGAGATTTTCCATTAAGTCAAACTAAAACCAAATCCCTTTCGTAGAAAATGGTAAACTTATACACAGGGCCGAATCGCTTTTAAAACACTAAAAACATATCAAAATTTACAATGACAGAGCCACGAAAGGATTTACGCAGTCGTGTATACCAAATTCCAAAACAATGTAATAAACCCCAGACAACGAAAGCTCAACAATACATTTCCCCCACACCCAAGTTTTGAAACCTCTATTAAACCATCCAGCAAGTGTAAAGGCCATTTCCATTTTAGGTATTACCCGGAGTTTGGTTGCGTGGGAAACCCACAGCTCTCTGAGCCATGCAGAGTACCCAAGCTATGCTCACCTACATAACGGAACGAAATTGACCAAAAGTATGTGTTTCTAAACTCTAAACCAAACTGAAAGAGCAGTTGTGCAAACATACTAACCGAGCATACCTTCTGCAAGCTTAGATCTTGGTGGTTGCGTGGCATGGACGCACAACTCCTACATGAAGCGTGAACCCTCTCTCCAACCAACAATGAAGATCAAAAGAAAGACTGTAAAACCCTACCACAACACTTAAGGAAGTTTGACCGCTATTTCCAATGCAGATTAAATACGCCACCCTGTCCACCACTTCCATGCAAATTAAAAGCCACTTTCACATAGTTTGGATTCAAACTTCGTAGCACCAAATTAAACCCCATCAACGTAGCTGTAAAACCCTCTCCCATGCAAATTACCTAAGTTTTTACCATAAGATTCGATGGTATATATAATATGCCATAAACATAAACTCCTCCACATTAAAGTTTATAAGAGTTTTATAAACAAGGTTTTTAAACCTTCATCACATAATTTCCAAAGCAAGTATTAATATAATCCCTTTTCACCATAGTTATAAGGAATAGGCCAGACATAGGACCCTCTTGTCCTCTTTAAAATTTTATGCATAGGAATAGTATTGTTTAGGTTGTTGTATATTCTAGCATGATGTTTTCAACACATTAATTTCATCGGCAAAATCACCTGCATAAGAAATTAAAAACATGCATTAGCTCATGATGAACTAAGTAAACCCCGTAGCATAGGAACCTTACCTTTCTGAGTGGACCTTTAAGGGACAAAACCCAACCACTCCACCCCTTGACACACAGAGGTAAGTCAACCTCTTCATAATAAATCTTAAACGAAGTATATACACATAAAATAAAAGTAAGAAGTAAAACCAAATAAGTAACAACAAATGTCAGTAATTAATATAGACATGAAAACTAATCTTGTAAACATATCAAGGTATAAAACAACATTATGGACACATCATCATCATACATGAAACACACATAAGGAAAACATCAAACAAAACTTAGGTCCAGTTCTGCAAACAAGTTTTTATTTCGCACTGATAAAATGAAGATGTCCCTAAAATTGGATTTTAGGGACATTGTTAATGTATTTGTAACTTCAGAAGATATTCACCTGTATATTTCATATTGTATTTCATTGTAATCCAATAGAGATGTTTGTACCTCCGATCGGGAGAATCATTAATGTCATTAAGTCACATAAATTCATTGAGGATAACCCTCCATTGTATGTCGGGGCATTACACCTCTCGGTTAAGTTATATTATGGTTATTAGACTCTCCTAGAGAAGTCGACCTTGTAGGGAAAATGTCAAGTGAAAAGAAAAGGTATAAATAGAGAGTGTGACTCTCTATTTTAACACACACATTCACTCATCAATAGCGCATGAGAGACAGAGAGGATTAGCTCGCACAAGTGAGAGAGAGAGCAGTTGTCAAATATCATCTTTACACTTTTGGGTTTTATTTTTGCTACTGGTGCTCATTCTATCTCTGAGGAAGTTGCGGGGTTTTCTCCTCTATGGTTTCCCCAAGGAAAATATTTGTGCCTGTTGTCTCTTGTGATTATTTTGTGCATGTTATTCTCTTAGATAAGATTCTTGATCATATTGATTAAACTGTAAAAATCTAACATGGTATTAGAGCTAGCCTGAGAAGAAGACACTGTGCAGCTGCAGAAGCTAGGGATTCTTAATTTTTGGGTTTATTTCCACATATAATCAACAAAAAGAGGTTATGCTAACTCTCCTAAGGAAGGCACATCTTTCTGTCGAGACAAAATTGGATTCTGATCATTTTCAGTTTCGTCCTGTCACTAGTGTGAGAAATTAGGGATTTTCACAAAAGTGGAATTTTTGAGTGAGCCGAGCATAGGATTGATCTCCTCCTCAAAATCAAAAATTTTTCGTTGGGTAAAACTTCAGGAAAGTCAAACCCTCATTTGACCCTAGAATATAAAACCAGCACTACAAAAGATCAGCTCCAGTTCCATTTCGAGCATCTCAAAGTGGTAAGATCTAAATATTTTGTATTTCCATTTGAGTTTCTCATTAAATATGTCTCACCACACCAAGCTTGAGGATAAGCTTGATGGAGCTGATAATTTCTGAGAATGGAATTATAGGATTTTACATGTTCTTGAAGAAAATGAATTTGAAACCTACATAAGTGGAGAGGTTCTAGTTCTATAGGGAGATGAGGCTAAAGCCTTACACAAGAAGAACTTGGTCAAATCCAAGGGGATTATTGCTGATTCTATCAAGGCTCACCTTATACCACATGAGTCTTCCTTAAAGACACCTGAAGAGATGTTTGATTCCTTGATAAAGCGATTTGAAGGAAAGAATGTAAATCGGAAGATGACTTTGTGAAATCAGTTGAAGAATGTAAAGATACAGAATGCAGAGACCATACAATCATACTTTACAAGGGTCTCTCAAATCAAATAACAACTTGAAGCCATGGAAGAAAATGTAGAGAATGGAGAAGTTGTGATGACCAAGTTGAATGGTCTCCCTAGGTCATGGGACTCCTTTATTCAAGGAATTTGTGCAAGAAGAAAGTTAATCGCTTTCAGTAGGCTGTGGGAGGAATGCTCACAAGAAGAATATTGAATCGTAGCTCGAGAAGAAAACATGGGAAATGATGATCAATTTCTCACAACACACACCAAGAATAACAAAAGAGATCACTCTTATCACAAGAAAGGAAAGAATCATCACCAGAATAAGAAATATAACCCTAGAAGACCCAAGAGAGATCTATCTAATGTCAGGTGCTATACATTTGATGAGAAGGGACACTTCTTCAGAGATTGTCCTAGAAATAAAGGTGTCTCTCACAAGAAGAAGAACAATAAAAGAAGACACCATTCTCAAACTGTAGAGGATGATGAACCTCCCAGGGAAAGATCCAGAGAATAAAGTGAAGATTCTTCTAGTGATGAAGAGTATGTTTTGATTTCTACCCTCACATGAACTATTACACTTGGAAGAAATGACTAGCTCATAAATAGTGGGGCTTCCAAGCATATGATAGGATTCAAGGAATCCTTCATGAACCTATCTGAACATGAGTCACCCCACAAAGTGAAACTTGGGGATGAATACCGGTATCCTATAAAAGGAAGTGGTGAAGCCTCCTATAAGCTAGTCTCTGTAAAGTCTATGAGTATGAAAGATGTCTTGTTTGTACTAGGTCTAAAGAATAATCTTCTCTCCATATCTGCATTGGATGCAAAAGGTATGAGGGTTTCATTTGTATATGTCCAAGTTCTTATGTGGTCAAAGGGAAATACCATAGATGATGCAGTAGTGATTGGAGAGCAAGAGGGAGGATTATACAAATTAAATGTCCAACAAAAACAAGCTTTGGTGCATGACTCAGTAGATCCAAGTGAACTTTGGCATAGAATGCTTGCACATGTGCACCATAGGGCACTACCACTTGCAAGCAAAGTTGTTGAAGTTATTCCAAAAATACAGGAAAATAATGAAGGCATTTGCAAAGGATGTTTGAAGGGAAAGAACACAAAGAAGACATTTCCAAGTAGCGAAAGAAAGGAAAAACAAATTTTGGAAATCATGTGAAGATCCAGAATGTAGAGGCCATACAGTCATACTTTACAAGGGTCTCTCAAATCAAACAACAACTTGAAGCGGCATAAGAAGAAGTGGAGAATGCATAAGTTTTGATAACCACCTTCAATGGCCTCCTAGGATCATGGGATTCATTCATTCGGGGAATGTGTGCTAGAAGGAAGTGATTACTTTCAGCAGACTCTAGGAAGAGCACACACAAGAAGAAGCTTGACTCATAATAAGAGAAAACAATATGGGAGCAACTAAAGATCAAGCTCTTACCATTCAAAGAATATCCCTCAAGCGATGAGGAATACGAAGAAATCAACTCTTGAAGAACCTCTTATACATCTTAGCATTTGGATAAGAAATGATGTTGTTATGAATGAAGAAGATGATGAAGCTGAAAGAAGGAGTCGACCCACCAAAAAAATAAAGATAAGTATTCAATTGTCATTTCATGATATTGTTTGGTGATGCATTTGTTTATATTTATCTGATGTGTTATGCATGATAGAATGTTTGTATTAATGATAGTATACTACTAATATACATGTGATGGGTAAGTATCACGTGGTTCTATACAAATATCCATTGCTACTTATCTAGAATGAAACCTCTTTGCTGACATATTGGATTAGTGCACAATATCAATGTTGTCCTGGTAGAGATGAGAGGTGTCTAGAAAGTTTATGTGAGATATGTATAAATGTTGTATTGGCTAAAATAGTTGCATGATCATATATTTATTCATATTAAATTGCCATTATCAGTACTCCTTATGAAATGTTTCTAACCATACAACTAATGCATTTGACTTGTAGGAAAGATCGTGTACAATCACCTACAAGAAAAGAAGGACGAGACTTGTTCCAAAGAACAAGTGATGACAGTTCAAGAAAGAATCCAAGATGAAGAATAATATGAAGATACTTTCAAAATAAATAAAGAGGCCTCAGAAACACTCTAGTTATGTGACACTGTTGAGTGACATCATTGATGCAGAGCCTTCCAGGTATGAAGAAGTAGCCAAAAAGAAAGGGAAGGAGAATACCAGTTCAAGAACAATGATGTCTAGGATGTAGTATCGAGACCTGAAGGGAAGTCCGTAATGTCTTCCATATGGATCTACAAGATACAACATGCAGTAGATGGCAACATCATGGGATACAAGGAAAGATCCGTAGCACGAGGCTTCTCACGAAAATAAGGCATAAACTATGAAGAGACATTTGCAACCATTGGAAGTTAAGACACATGACATACAAACTCATGTGTGCAAATTAAAGAAGGCCTTGTACGAGCTAAGAAGACACCCATGGGATAACACATACATGAGGATCTTGAATATGACGTAGAGTGATGAAGATATTAACCTTTGCTACAAGGTTGAAAATGAAAGCCTATAGAGGATGACAAGCTCATAAACGGGTGCGAGAAGAACTTTTGAAAAAGTTCAAGATAGAGGATATTGGTATCCAGTGACCCTAGATCGATACATAGAATATTAGTATTAGAGGAAGCTAATTGTCACTCTAGTGAAGAATGTTTCAATGCATAGAGTACAAAAGACAGAGGGAGAATGATGCTCTGCTTCAGAGGGAGTGATTGCAGAAGATCCTAAGGTTCGACATGGTATGACAGGATGGACATATTACTGATGACTCTAGGCTTTACTAAGAGTAAAGCGGATTCCAACCTTTTCTTCAAGGTTAAAGGTGGATTACCAGTGATGCTCCTATTATATTTCGATGACTTGTTCCCGACAGAAAAGAGGAACTCATTAAAGTTGCAAGAAGAAGACTTGCTGCCAAGTTCGAGATGAAGGATTTGGATATGATGCATTACTTTCTAGGCATGGAGGTGTGGCAGAATGCAAATGGAATATCCCTGGGACAAGGGAAGTATGTATTAGAGATCCCGAAGAGGTTTAGGATGATGGAATGCAAGGCCATGACCACACCTATGGCATCGAACCTGAATCTATTGAGTGTTGCTTCATCAGATATGGTTGATGTCATGATGTATCGTTAGATGATTTGTTCCTTGATGTACCTGACGAATACAAGACCAGATATTTTCTTTGTTGTGAACACATTGAGACATGTTCATGTGATGGTTGGAAATCATGCATTGAAGTACTTGAAGGGTATAGTTGATTATGGGCTCAAGCATGAGGTGAATCAGAACATTAACCTAGAGGGTTATGTGGATTCGGATTGGGCAGGAAGTGCCATTGATAGGAAGAGCACTTCTTGGTGTAGAAGGAAGTAGTCTTGCGTGGCACTGAGTATAGCTGAGGTAAAATATGTTGCCACTTGCTATTTGGGAGGTAGTATGTTTCTTTTAAAAACTATTATTTGATTTGCTTGATCTGACTTGCATTTTTGTATGATGCAAAGAGGCGCAGTGAAGCTCCAGTTTGTGATCCAGATCGAGATCTCTCGAAAGAGTGAGTTCTAGCATAGCTAGTGAGGCAGATTGTCTAAGCATAAATCCTGGTGAAGCTCGTAGGTTGCTCAGACATAATCAATCCTGTAGGTTGTCCTCGAATGTAATCGGTCCTAGTGAAGCTCACAGGTTATCCTTGGACGTAATCAGCGCTGATGTTATTCTATTCTAGAAATGGCCAGAGTGAAGTTTGAGTAATTCGGGGAGAAGCTTGGTGTTCTATAGATCGATGTTTCCTCCTTGATGTGTCCATTGGCCTTTATGAGATGGTGGAAAGTTGAGCTTCACATGGTTAGATGTAAGTGCAGAGATGCTCTGATGTGATTGCAGGTTGTGTTACCACATGATCATTGCAGAGATATTCTGATGTGATTGTGGGATGTGTTCCCACATGATCAGTGCAAAGCCATTCTAATGTGATTGAGGGATGTGTTCCCACATGATCAGATATAAGTGCAGAGATATTCTGATGTGATTGTGGGATGTTTTCTCACATGATCAATGCAAATCCATTCTGATGTGATTGAGGGATGTGCTCCCACATGATCATATGTAAGTGCGGTGCCTTTCTGACATGATGAGGTTGGATGTAAGTGCAAAACCTTTCTGAAATGATTAGGTCGAATGTAAGTGAAAATCCTTTCTGACATGATGAGGTCAGATGTAAGTGCAGAGTCTTTTTGACACGATGAGGTCAGATGTAAGTGCAGCACCTTTATGACATGATGAGGTTGGATGTAAGTGCAGAGCCTTTATGACATGATGAGGTCGGATGTAAGTGCAGAGCCTTTCTGACAATATGAGGTTGGATGTGAGTGCTGGGCCTTTCTAACATGGGTTTTGGATGTGTTCCTCCGATGGTCAGATGTGAGTGTTGTGCGTGCCTTTCTAACAAGGTTCTTGAATGTGTTCCTCCCATGGTCAGAGGTAAGTGTTGGGTAGGCCTTTCTGACATGGTTCATTCCATGGTCAGATATAAGTGTTGAAGATGATGAATACCTACATGAAGGCTAGGCCTACAACCAGCATGAAAAAGGGTTGGCTCTATAGAACTTCCTGTGACGAGTAGAATTGAGATAGCACCACTGATGATGACCCAGTGATGATCCAGACTTGATGATGATCCGGTGACGATCCAGATCAATTGATGATCTAGACTTGATGATGATTCGGTGACGATCTAGATCAAGTGATGATCCAGACTTTATGATGATCTAGTGACAATCCAGATCAAGTGATGATCCAGACTTGATGATGATCTAGTGATGGTCCAGATCAAGTGATGATCGAGTTATGCTCCAGATCAAGTGATGATCCAGACTTGATGATGATTCAGTGATGATCTAGATCAAGTGATGATCCATACTTTATGAGGATCCAATGATGATCCAGACTTGATGAAGATGACTTGATGATCATCCAGCTGATATAGAGAAGAAGGCTTGTGTTGATAAATTGTGTCGAGATAATCCCTTCCTAGTTAAGAGGGAGTGTTGGTGTATTTGTAACTTTGGAATGTATTCACTTGTATATCTTATATTGTACCCCGATATTCCTATCGGGGGAGTCATTAATATAATAAATTCATGTAAATTCAATGAGGTTAACCCTCTGTTGTAATTCAGGGCAATAGTACCCACAATTGAGTTAAGGTTAACCCTCCTTTTTGATCAGAGGGTAAATTCCACATAGTTGTGGGGCACTAGGGTTATTAGAATCTCCTAGAGAAGTCGGCCCTGGTAAGTAATTGTTAAGTGAGGCTGACTTGTTGGAGTGGACATTATGTGAACAAAATAATATAAATAGAGAGTGAGCATCTCTATTTATCGCACACACACTCACTCACTAGGGCACATGAGTGAGAGAGGAGACTCTCTCTCAAGTGAGAGAGAGAGAGAGAACATCTGTTGGAGATCATCTTTTTTGTCTTTGGGTTTTACTATTGCTATTGGTGCTCATTCTATCTTTGAGGAAGTTGCAGGGTTTTCTCCTTTATGGTTTCCCTAAGGAAAATTCTTTGTGTCTCTTGTCTCTTGTGAATATTGTTGTGCATGTTTTTCTCTCAGATAATATCCTAAGATCATATTGCTTAAATGATAAAAATCTAACACCTAATTTGTAGGGATTGATCTAGGAGGCTCCTAAAATGATGCATGCAAGTGCAATCAGTGGCAGTAGGCCTCAATTAGTGTTCCCCACACTTTAGTAACTGGAACATGTGCCCAAATTAGGCCAAGTGGACCCAATGGTGCTAGTGACTAAAAATAGACTTGAAGGACTCCCAATTTAGACATATGACCAAATTGGACAATGGAGGATTAATAATAATAACAGATGGAATATTCCTTGGACAACAGAAGTATGCAATGGATATCATGAAGAGGTTTGTGATGATGGACTGCAAGGCCATGGCCATGCCTATGGCATCGAACTTGAATCTATTGAGTGATGCTTCATCAGAGTCAGTTGATGGCACGATGTATCGTCACATGATTGGATCCTTGATGTACCTGACCAATACGAGACCAGATATTTGCTTTGTTGTGAACACATTGAGCCAGTTCCTTATGGATCTGTTGAGGCCTGGAAATTCACAGGTGACAACAGCAAGGGATTCTCCCCAATCGACGTTTCCAACTAGCCCGTGACTGTTTGGTGTGGGGAATCCATTTGGTTTGCGGTCCGGCTACCATAGGTCAAGTAACAAAAAATTAAAGGTTTTACCGGTTGCGGCCCGGTCCACCGTATATATTTTTGTAATTTTTGACTTAAAGTATGATATGCAAGTGCCTATTTAACATGCATATTTGATAAAGAATGCCATGAGTATTCACAATGTGATGCGCAGGTTCTTACCTTTCGTCTTAAAACTCACAGGCACCTAAATCACACACAAAGCAAGAAAATAAGTACTAACTAGGCTATCTCTAGAGAGCTAGATATTAATTCATGAGTAATGCAATACTGCCCATGTGTTATGGTAAATCAAAGATAGCTGTTCTTATAACCAAAACATATAAACATGAATAAAAGTATACATGACAAGATAGCTCATCACCAGTTAAAAAAAAATCCCATTACTCATAGTGGAAAACGTCACAAAATATACTAGAGAACATTTAGGCAAGAACATAGGTTCAGAAGGTTAGAACGCTCTCACAGTTAATGAAACACAGTGAAAAATGAAATAGTTCCCCTTCAACATTGTTCATTTTATAACATTGAAAAATTCCACCTAGCACCTTCTCCAACAGGCAGAATTTGCAATTTCTCATTGTAAAACGAAATAGTTCCTCTTACAAACAATATTTCACAAGTTTGTCCCAGGGAAAAGCCCCTATAAACTCTAACTGTCCTACATTTAAACCAAATCAGAAAACCATTTGGGCTTCCCCAATCGTGTGACCTTTGGGCTCCCCGAAACCGTCGAAGATCATCATTTTGTCTTTTCCATGAGCGCTCATAGTCTGCTTCATGTGTTACGTTTTCCAATTTTAACTTACAAAACAGGATATACTCGATAACTGAAAGATCTTTCCAAGCCTGGGATTTTGTCATCATCCATTTTGCTTTGTATTTTTTTTTCCCTCCTTGAGGTCTCGTTGATTTCAGTACGAGCTTCTCACAATCCAGCCAAACTTTCTGCTACTTCTCCTCCCAACCATGCCTTCTCGCGGTAATCATTTGTAAAAGTTTCTTGAATCCATCTGCAATTAAACAACATTTATCATTCATTGGGACTGCATTTTCAATAAAATCAAACTACATCAACCACAACGATTAATCATCAACAGAGGACATGTACTGCATTCCTGTTCTGAAAACCTTAACAAGTGTTGGCACCACTATCTCGTCCACACACAGGTTTGAAAAACTCACCAACGACAGGAAGAGAAAACTCATCGATGGCTTAAAACACTAAACATCGGTCGGGTAGTCTCATTTACAACCACATAAGCGGGTCTTAACAGGCAACAAGCACCGCGAGACCGTTAAGCCTATCAGAGTCGGAAGGGATATGACCTAAATTTTGGGCGGAAAAGCTTCCAGTTGGAAATTGGAAAGACATAGATGTCGAAAGGTAAGTGTGTTACACAGCCGCAAGGGCGGAAGAAGAAAGGCTACAGAAACGTGACTAAAAACCGATATGCATCAGTGGGCAGAGCACTTACATGGCAGGTACCTAGTTGCTTTGGGAGCCACAACGGCAGAAGATAAACAGACGACAGCCTCCGATCCAAAACATATTCTGACGCCAGATCAATAAAAATGCTAAGCGTTCAGAACAACTTAAGGTTTCGCAACGGTCAAAACCTGTTTCACCTCCGAAACAACGGCTTTACAAAGAACAAATGTTCTGGTTCATCCTCGACCAGCCTCCGATAATATAAATAAGTCAAACAAAAAGACGCGACAACAAAGAAGTTAAGATCATCGCTTGATTTCCGCAATGAAGGCTCTCTAAGGAGACAAGGTTCCAATAAGTTGTTTAAATGACCTCTGAAACAGTGGCTAGCATGAGAAGCAGGCTTCCGAAAATAAAATGCAGTTCAAAAGGCAGCAAACCAGACTCTAAACTCTGCGATCCACAGTAGTTTCAAACATAAACAATTTTTAAAAACAGGAGGAGAGTTAACCTTAACATAGTCCGAAATTAAAACACGACAAAGGGGTCATGGATCCAACGATTCAAAGCAATGCTAAAAATAATAAGGGGGTCCAAAATTTGAAAATTTGGGGAAAACAATTGCAGCTGCAACAATTGGTGATTACCTGGTGAACCTAGATCTCTGGATGATTATTCCTTGAGTGATTGACTGTTTAACAACAAACGAACCTATTGAATTCTTCCAGCTATCTGGATTTCTCAAATAGCAAAGATATGTACCTTTACTCATTGATGATAGTCCGATTTGGGAGAGTGGAAACCAGGATTTTCAAGTCAAGATAGAGTCTTTTGAGGCTGAAAGATGAATTTCATTGTTACCTTTGTCTTCAGGTAGCTGCCAGCTTGGACACCACAGGATTGTAGCATATGGTAAACAGAAATATTCATTTGTTCCTCATTCCCATGCCATTTTAGCACTTTTCGTGCTTTTGGACTTTTGTCATTTTCATATGAGCCCTCCTACATGCCTTTCTTTCTGAATTTCGATTCAGGCTCCTCTATCCCAAGTGTCCTTTTGTGTGAGAGGTGTATTCACGTTTCAGCTCACGGAAGGAGAGAAACTTTCGGTGACTTAGTACTTATATGGTTCAGCATTTGTTTTGAGATATAATGATTTTCATAGGAGCTTTCGACTCTTATCTGCCTTTTGGCATTCAATTCTTGGCATGGGCTCATTTATATATAATATAACTTTTACCTTGCGTCTTTCCATGGGCCCTTTTGCTGTCACTCCCTAGGACATTTTAAATGTGACATGGATGGAGCCTCAAAATAGTATTCCAGACCCTTTGATTCTGGTTTATTTCACAGGGGTTAAACAGGACTTCAATGCGTACATAGCTATTCGAGAAAACTGCTAAAATGGAAGAATTTCTTTTAGATGAACAACAAAATACAGTCTTATACCCAAGAACTTTAGTCATTCCAAAATTCTGATGTTCTCCATGCAACCGTGAGTTTGCCTCCTTTATTGAAATCAGTAGAAATTAAACTAAAACAAGACTGAACCACCTAACTCAAAGAAAACGGCTAGGCCATATTATTTATATAGGAGATAGAAGAACACAAACAAAACTCAGGAAAAATAAGGTTTGAGAACTAAGCCATTTACTGGTAAGTTCTCTTCCCACCCTTGTAAATCCTGCAACTTATAAGTTGAAGGGCCAAGCTTTGCCGCAATCTAGAAAGGACCTACCCACAACTGCTGGAACTTCGTGTGTTTTCCTTTCTCATCATGGGGGTGGTCCCACTTGATAACCAAATCTCCCACCTCAAGGTCTTTTGTTCCCTCCTTGTGTTTATCAAACCATCTTTTTACTACCTCTTGTTGTTGCTTAAAGCGTTCTCTAGTTTTAGATCGAGACTCCTTTGCCTTCAGAAGATTATATATCCTCATTTGCAAGACTTCATTATCCGATCCTCTAGATTCTTGAGCTATTATGGAAGAGGGTAGCATGATATTGGGGGGGAGAATGGCCTCTTTACCATACACAAGGGTATACGGAGACACACCTATCGAATACTTGGGGGTGACTCTATCAGCCCAAAGGGAATTTGGTAAAGCTGAGTGCCAACTCCTCTGATTTTCTATCACCGTCTTTTTGAAAATTCTAACTAGGTTCTTGTTGGTAGATTCAGCTAATCCATTTCCCTGTGGATAATAATTAGCAGAGTAATGCAACTTAATCCCATTCTCATGAGCAAAAGCAATTAATTTTATTGAGGAAAAGTAAGTAGCATTATCAAAAACTAAAGAAACTGGAACTCCAAACCTGGTCATAATATGGTCTTGCAAGAAGTCTATGACCGCAGTCTCATTTATTTTGCGCAACGGGATGGCTTCGACCCAGCGAGTGAAGTAGTCAGTTGCTGTCAGGATATACTTGTGTTGCAAGGAATAATTCGGCTTTATCTCCCCAATTATATCTAACCCCCATTGTTCAAAGGGCTCTATTATTATCACAGGCTTCAATGGCCCTGCTGCTTTAGCTTGTCTTCTGCTACACCTTTGACAAGTGTCGCACTTCCTGACATGAGCGTGTGCATCTTATAAAAGCATGGGTCAATAGTATCCAGCTCTGAGAATTTTGTGAGCTGTAGTATCTCCTGAAAAATGTCCCCTAGAAGTCCCGTCATGCAAGTTTGTCATTACCTTCTTCGCATCTTCTTTCTCTAAGCATCTAAGAAGAACTCCGTCGTAATTTTTTCTAAATAATATTCCTTCAATAATTTGATAGGAAGCTGATTTAAGACGCAGTGTTCTTCTTTGCTTAGAATTCCAATGTTCTGGCAATGATCCTGTCTGAAGTTAATGCACAAGATCTCGATACCAAGATTTTGGAGTTGTGAACAGAGGACATACATCCATCAAATGTAATTCAGCCTCGTCTTCCCAGGCATGTTCTTCATTGTTTCCATTTTCAGTCATTAGTCTGCACAACCCTTGCCCTTTAACTATAGAAGCTGGCTTGAACTCAAGGTCATACTCCTGAAGAGTTGTTACCCAATTACCCCTTCTTTCGCCTAACTCCTTCTATACAAAAAGAGACCTCACAGCTGGGTATGGGACGATCACCTTGGTTCGGTTTTTTAGTATGTAGGGCCTGAATTGTTTCACTACTTTAAACACTACAAAATCATGTTTATCAATAGCCAGGTAATTTAATTTGGCCCCTTCTATACCAGTGCTCATGAAAGATATGGGGAATTCATCTCCCCCATCTTCCTTCTGAGTAAGCACAGCTGCTAGCGAATCATCAGATGCAAAAGTATACAGAATAAAATCTTTATCAAAATCTGGGCTTTTGAGGGAGGGTGTGTGCGCAACAACGGTTTTAATCTTGCTAAATGTGTTCTTCTCCACCTCAATCCACTTGAATTGTACACTTTGCTTCACCATTTGCTGCAGAGGTTTGACAATTTGAGCGAAGTCTGGCACAAACCTTCGCCCGAAGTTTATTGTCCCCATAAATGATTTCATCCCCTTTTTATTATGGGGCAAGGGGATCTGTTCAATGGCTTTGATCCTTTCTGGGTCTATGGAGATTCCTTTTTTTGAAACTATGTGACCCAACAACTTACCCTCCGTAACAGCGAACACGCACTTTTTGGGGTTGAGTGAGATACCATATTTTCGGCAGCGTTCAAAAATCTGCTTTAGATGAAACGCATGTTCTTCTCTCCTCTTTGAAAATATTGTGATGTCATCGAGGTACACTACAGCACTGCAGCCAATCAAACTGCGGAAAGCTATGTCCATAGCCCTTTGGAACGTAGCTCCAGCGTTTATAAGCCCAAAGGGCATTCTTCGGTAAGCGAAAGTTCCCCATCTGGACCTGAATGTTGTCTTCAATCTGTCTTCTTCGGCTACTAATACTTGATTGTAGCCTGAGAATCCATTTAATAAAGAAAATAGTTCAGAACCTGAGACCATTTGTAGTAGTTGCTCCATGGGTGGAACAGGATAATTGTCTTTATCTGAAGCACGGTTTAAATTTCTGAAATCCACACATAGACTAATTTCTCCAGATTTTTTTCTCACTGGTACCAAATTTGAGACCCATTCAGAGTGTCTAACCTTAAAAATGATTCTAGCATCCAATAATTTCTTAACTTCACTCTGGATTAGAGGCTCCAATTTTGGGTGCATTTTCCTTAAAGGTTGCTGATAAGGTTTGACTCCAGATTTGATGGGGATAACATGCTAGATGATACTGGTGTCATATGTCTTCAGATCTTCGTATGTCCAGGCGAAAACATCTTTATAGTGATTAAAAAGACTCATGAACTTATCTCTTTCTGCTGGTGAACAGCATTTTCCAAGATTCAGAAATTTGGGCTTTGTCTCAGTCCCTAAATTTATCAATTCGAACTGTAGAGATGAGCTGTGAGTCTTCACATTTACTGGTCTTCTAAATTTTTCATTTAAATCAAACATCCGTTCTAAGGTTCTGACTCCTTTAGGGATGAAATTATCAAATTTCAGCTCGGCCTGATGTTCTTCATCATCGATAATCGCCCCTTTAAATACCTCGTCATTTGTTAAGCATTCTATAATCTGTTGATCGTCGTCGAACACTCGTAGGTTGGTAATCATATCTGGAACCGAGGGCCTGAAAAGCAATTCAACAGAGCATCAATTATTAGTAGGCACAAGCCTAGCAGCTGTTGTGGCCAACAAGTCAGTTGCTGCATTCTTAAGTCTTGGAATTGATAAAATATTAAATGCATTAAAACATTTGAGTAAATCCCATACCTCATTTTGATAAGATTTTAAGTGAGGAGAAATACAATGTATTTGATTCCGAATTTGTTTTACAATTATTTCAGAATCTCCAAAAACTTTTAGATTATTTGCCTTTAATTCGATTGCTTTCCTTAAAACTTGAACCAACGCTTCATACACAGCTTATGTTATTTGTACATTCAAACTCTAACCTACATGAAAGAAAATGTTTGTTCTTCTCGGGGTCTATCAGGACACAGCCGGCTCCTGACCCTTCTAAGGTTTTAGATCCATCAAAAAGAAGTGTCCAGAAATCGCTAACTACTATACTGGAATCTACTTCTACTGCTAAGTTTACTATTTTACAATCGATTTCATCAGCCTGTGAAAACCGAAGGAGATCAGGCTGGGCGTCTGACGTGTCGCTGGCTTCTTCTGCTTGGTAATTTCCTAGTTCCAATTCAATAAAGTAATTTCTCAAAACGGGATCCACTGATTCATTTTTTCCTTCAAGTTGAGTAACATTGCACTTCATGTGAGGCTCCCTCAAAATTTTAATTTGATTCGGGCTTCCTTTATACGGCAGCCACAGATGTGACCAATCCGAGACATTATAGTATGGAAATACATCGACATTGGAAGGTAAGTGCATTACACAGCCGCAAGGGTGGAAGAAGAAATGCTATAGACACGCGACTAAAAACCGACACGCATCGGTGGGTGGAGCACTTACATGGCGGGTACCTAGTTGCTTTGGGAGCCGCAACGACAGAAGATAAACAGACGTCAGCCTCCAATCCAAAACATACTCTGACGCCAGATCAATAAAAATGCTAAGTGTTCGAAACAACTTAAGGTTTCGCAACGGTCAAAACTTGTTTCACCTCCGAAACAACGGCTTTACAAAGAACAAATGTTCCGGTTCATCCTCGATCAGCCTTCGATAATATAAACAAGTCAAAAAAAAAGACGCGACAACAAATAAGTTAAGATCAATGCTTGATTTCCGCAATGAAGGCTCCCTAAGGAGACAAGGTTCCGATAAGTTTTTTAAATGACCTCCGAAACAGTGGCTAGCATGAGAAGCAGGCTTCCGAAAAGAGAATCGTCGTTCAAAAGGCAGCAAACCAGACTCTAAACTCTGCGATCCACAGTAGTTTCAAACATAAACAATTTTTAAAAACAGGAGGAGAGTTAACCTTAACATAGTCTGAAATTAAAACACGACAAAGGGGTCATGGATCCAACGATTTAAAGCAATGCCAAAAATAATAAGGGTGTCCAAAATTTGAAAATTTGGGGAAAACAGTTGCGGCCGCAACAGGATCTTAGATAGGTTCACCTGACTGCCATAAAGCATGTTCTAAGGTACCTGAAGGGTACAGTTGATTATGGGCTCAAGTATGATACAAATAAGAAGATTAACCTGGAGGGTTATGTGGATTCGGATTGGGTAGGCAGTGCCATTGATAGGAAGAGCAATTCGAGGTGCTTCTTCAGTATGGGATCAGGTGCGATATTTTAGTCATAGCAGGAAGCAGTCCTACATGGCACTAAGCACAGCTAAAGCAGAGTATGTCACAACTTGTTCAGCTAGTTGTGAGGAAGTATGGCTGAAGAAGCTGCAATCTGATTTGTTTGATCTCCATTTGGATGCTACTTGTATATCTTGCGATAACCAGATTTATGTGAAGTTGTGTGAGAACCTGGTGTTCTATGATAAGTAAAAGCACATCAAGATCAAATATCACTATATTATGGATATGGTGTAGATAGGAGCAATCAAGCTCCAGTATGTTGCGACAAATGAGTAGATAGTTGATGTATTGACCAAGACACTAGTCAAAGTGAAGTTTGAATACATCAGAGAGAAGATTGGTTTACTTCAAATCGAGGTTCCTTCCAAGGCGAAATGACGAGATCGGAAGACACAGATACACATGGCGTTTTCTGACATGTTGGTAGGTTGGTCCTCCAATGGTCGTTGATGTAATTTCTGGGCTTTTTCAACATGGTGTGAGGTTGGTCCTCCCATGGCCATTGACGTAATTGTCAATCTTTTTTGACATGGTGGTAGCATGGTCTTCCCATTGTCGTTGATGTAATCGTTGAAGCTTTTATGACATGGTGGTAGGTTAGTCATCCCATGGTCGTTGATGTAATTATTGAGCCTTTTGTGGATGATGGTAGGTTTTTCCTCCCATGTTGGTGGATGTAAGTGTTGTGTTATGTGTATCTGGGTTGTGCTCCATGTGATGATGAGATGATCTGAAGATGATGAGGTAATAGTAGGATCCTGCAGGTTTTGCAAGAGGCATATAATAATCCCTAAGATGTACCTACTTGAGGGCTTGCTCACAGAGATGATGAAGACCTACATGGAGGCTAGGCCTACATTGAGCATGAAAACGGGTTGGCTCTGTAGAACTTTCAATGACAAGTAGATTCAAGAGATAGCACCATTTGATCGAGATGATGAGAAAAACTAGAGTAGTGATGATGATGATCCATTGTTGAAGACTTGTGGTTATATTTATTGATTTCGGTGTCAAGAGAATACTTTCCTATTTAAGAGGGAATGTTAATGTATTTGTAACTTCAGAAGATATTCACTTGTATATTTCATATTGTATTTCATTGTACCCTGAGGAAGATGTTTGTTCCTCTGATTGGGAGAATCATTAATGTAATTAAGTCAAGTAAAGTCATTGAGTTTAACCCTCCATTGTATGATGGGGAATTAGAGCCTTTGGTTAAGTTATATTAGGGTTATTAGACTCTCCTAGAGAAGTTGGCCCTGTAGGGAAAATGTCAAGTGAAAAAAAGATATAAATAAAGAGTGAGAGTTTCTTTTTTAACACAGACACTCACTCATAAATAGCGCATGAGAGAGAGAGGACCAGCTCGCACAAGTGATAGACGGAGCATTTATCGAAGATCGTCTTTATACTTTTGGGTTTTACTTTTGCTACCGGTGCTTATTCTATCTCTGAGGAAGTTAAAGGGTTTTATCCTTTATGGTTTCCCCGAGTAAAATATTTGGCTCTCTTGTCTCTTGTGATTATTGTTGTGCATGTTATTATATCATATAAGATCCTAGATCATATTGATTAAGCTGTAAAAATATAACAGACATTACATATTCCTAGTACAACAACAATAGTCCTTGTCCAATAGGACCTATGCCCAATATATAATTATATAATCAAAATAGTAAAACATGCGCATTAGGGATTATGCTCAGTATATCTATATAACCAACATAAATCATGTGCAGTGAGGCATACGCCCAATATATAAATATAGCAATAACATCAAAGTAAATCATGTGCAATGGGACTTACGCCTAATATAATCCAGGTGAAATTTTTGGGATATTACATGTATAAATATGTTTCGGTACAAATGACTAATTGATTGGGAAAAACGTATTGACTATTATAACCCAACTATTATATACAATTGTGGACATGTACAAAAGTTAAATTAGTTTCTTTTATGAACAAGATTCCATACAAATTCACGTTTCTATTTCTTGTATATATGTGTTCCAGTTTTTTGTTGCACAACATAATTGCGAAAGGAAACAGATAATGATAATAATCACATGAAACAATGAAAAATGGAATTTTTGGAGTTCCATGGTTTGTCTTATGCAACGACAAACAAATATTTGAGAATAGATTTTTATGTAATGCCAAACAGAGAGATTAAATGGAGAAACAAGAGAGTAAGTCCAAGCTAAGGGCAGAGTTGGTTAATTGGAATTTTAATTGATGCGAAGAAGCATTGGGAAGATGGGTTTATTTAATTGGAGGAAATGGTGAAAATCAAAATTCAAGTGTTGAAATAGAGTTCCACATTACGTGAGCAGCACCTGTGCGAGAGAGAAAATAAAAATTATTGGAGGGAGTTCGTAGAAAGAAAAAAGACAATACAACTATCCTAGACGTGGGAAAGAATCATAAACATGAATTTACCTGGGAATTCTCTCATTTGAACAGTGATGTTGAATGACACGATATGGCACTCTTCCTTACTAGTTTAACTGGATTTCAATCAATATACTCATTGTTGTGAAAATCCACCTGTTACGCTGCACTTGTGCCCAACGCACCTTCAGGTGTACCCCAGGGAGAGAGGGCCAATTTATCGACTAAGAGGGGTTTTATTGAGCGATGGAGGTCATGGTTGGAACCTTTGGTCCTCCTTTAAGGGCACTATGGCTTAATGGCATTTCTGACTTCTTTATAAAGAGGTATTTAACCTTAGGGTTGGTGTCTGAGGCCCTTAAGGGTTGACCACTGGATCTCATGGATCTATATTCTGCTTGCACGCTCTAGTGACCTATGATTCAACTTCGAGATAGCCATATTTAGTCATGGCCACTTTGTACACCCTCTTGGCCCTTCAGTCAGTGGGTCCTTGCTCTCCCTAGCCTTCTTACCTCAGAGGAAGGCATCCTCCATGCCATGTCATTTTTGTGCTTCGAAAAGGGTGTTGAGGGATTTTACAGTATTTTAGGGGTTAGATGGGGCATAACGCCCTTCGTCCAACCCACTCTGGCCTTTCATTTGGAGTGATTATCTTATTTGAGCGTGTTTTGGCACCTGGGGATGAAAATACCCCATGTATCCTACCTTACTCTATATTTTATTATTATTTTCTTTTAATTTAAGTGGACACTTAATAATTACAAAATTACTTGTTTTAAGGCATGTTGATTTGGATTTTATTTGTAAAAGTGAGTGTCAAATCATATAGATAGATCTCCTCACTTTAATTTTAAATCAGAACTAATGGGATAAATCACTATGCACTTGTTTTACCCTTCTTAGGGTTTCTTTGGATGGATGCACTACTTTTGAAGAAGTTTTCTAGTTAACGCAAGTTGTTTTTTTGGTAATTCTTTGGTGAATCTCTCAGCTTTTGGTGATGCTTCGATTTGTTGGATAAACAAAAGCACAAGGAGGTCAGACTTCTTACCTTTTTGTTGGATGTTGGTGGATGTGCACATATGAGTCTCAGTGGTGAACTTAGAGCTGCACTTTTCCCTAGGATAGGACTTCACGTTCCTCTTCTCGCCTTAGCAAACACTGACACACCTTCCTGTTAGGGTGCCATAGAGTTTCTCCCTAGTTTTATAGTTTATTTTTTTAACCTAGGGCTCTTCTCCATTAGGTTATCCATCTTCTCGAGAAGCCCTAGGTTAGGTAGGGATTGTGCTAGGGTTTTCCCAAGGTTTTCATACTTCTTTCTCTCACAAAACCTAGTTTGGGGTTAGTCTTAGATTAGTATGGGTTAGTAGTAGAATAGTTTTACAGTTAGTTAGGTTTTTTAGGTTAGTTTAGTGGAGAACCATGTTAGGTTTAGCGCTAACCAAACCTTTCTACCATCGTTTCCCTAGATCTAACCTCTTACCCTCAACCTCTTTTCTTTGCCTTTGTAAACCCTCCATCATCTAAGAATCCCTCCCCTGGCACCTTTTCTATACCAAGCACAGACCTCCCTCATCATTCACTCCCATTTTCTTCCCCTCACTATCGTTTCCCTCAACCAGCTCTATCCCCTTACAGCATGGTTCTTTCCCTTCTACTCTAAGCTTCGACCTGAAAACCAACTTGCTCCCTCATTGTTGTTTTCTTCCTCCCTCGTAGATGCTCTCATTCCTCACCTGAGCTCCTGTGCTAGTACCTCCCACTGCTAATATCCACCCATGGCCTGGCCCACCGCTCCTTCCTCCTTCACGGGCATGCTTGGCAACTACACTTCTCAAGTCCATTTCACATCCCACCTCTTCCCCTTTGCTGCTATGCAGTGGTCATAAAGTGAACCCACAGTCCACTCTCTACATGCTCTCCCTTTCCTCATCGTCCGTTCCTACCATCGCAACACTACTGTTGGTTTTCTTTGACATCCACGAGCTGCTACAACACCTCATGTCCCTCCTTTGCAGTGGCGGCCTACCTCCAAGAATGCATTACTCATCCATTTGCAACCCCCATCTCGTAGCTTCCACCCTAGACTTCGATCCACTCTTTATCTATTTGCGGTTTGTCAGCCCACCTTCCACCTTCACACCCCGCGACCTTCCTACTGTGATATCAGTAGCATTCCCAACACTGTTTCCTTCTCTCGTAGTCCTCTTTTATGGTCTGCTCTCCTTTTATCTTACACATGACCTAACATAAAACATTAGTAATATCAATACATTATTGATGTTGTATCTGCTCCTAGACGGTTAGTTTGTGTTGATTTTTAGCTGAAATCTCCATCAAAAGTGGATTGTTTTGCAATTTTACCTTCACGTGTATAGATTGCAACTCAATACATGAACTCATGTTCATGGAAACGTTGACATCACTTTAAGCCTGAAATGAGGTGCATGACCGCTGTTTGGTAATGGTAAATGTCATACTATTGACATATGTTAGTTGTATTGCTTGCTCATTCTATATGGTTAACCCGCTTACTGTATTTATGTTATTAATACAAGGGCTAAGTTATTGCTAGAATTATGATATTTATGCAATTATTACTTCTTCTTTTTTTAAATGTTATTAAACTTTATGTACAACCATCAATTGACGCATGCATCCTAAATCATATGATATTTAGGTTATCGCTAGTTTATCACTTTTTCGTTTTTAATATTTTACGTTATTTACATTTTTACTGCATAATATTTGACTTATAATTGTTATACAAATCAGATTACTCTTACCATGTGATAATGAATTAGTATATTTTACCAATAGATGAATATTATATATGTCTATTATCCATCGCCTACTTAATTTTCTTATAATATTCATATCATCTCTAGACACCATTAGGCACTAGTCGCTAACAAACATATATATGAGATCTATTTTTGTGTTGAGTGTCTTTGCAAGAGCATAATTGGGCTTTCCCCTAGGAGGTTTCGACTTCCAAAGCAGTCAAGGACAAGTAACTAAGGTGACAGTGGTCACTTTTCCTAAATATTCTTATAGGAAGCAAGCCCTACCATTTCAACCGATAACAACAACAAAGGAAATGCTCCGCTTCAAAACTCTCTGTTGCACCTCTGCCAAGACACTTTCGTGTGAAACCCTTGATGGAGGCTCTACCAAGATGCTCAGTGGATCAAAACCCTGCAAAAAACCTTGTTGATTACTATTGGTGCAACAAAACCATACTATAATGTCCGTAAAATTATTAATATATATATATATATATATATAGTTAATAATGTACTAAACTTCAAGGGCATGTTTAAATCTCTACGAAATAAATACTTGTTTGTAAATTGAACATGAGTTTCATAGGTTGTTTTAGCTATATGTGTTTCCTGTCTAATGATGATGATGATGATGATGATGATGATGATGTTATTCCATTACTTTGACATGTTTGAAATTCTAATTTCCTGTCTCTATTAGTTAACGAAATTTGTCGACACTTATGTTTACTTTACGTTCTACTTTTGTTTACTTTTTTTTAAATTCATTTACTGTTTTATTTATAAGAGACTGACTTACCCCTGTATGTCAAGGGGTGGAGTGGTGGGGTTCTATCCCTTAAGGATCGAATAGGAAAGGTAAGCATTCCTATTACTACGGGGTTTACTTAGTTCTTCCTGAAATAAGGCATGTATCTACTTTCTTGTGCATGTGGTTTTCTCGGTGAACTCATTCTAATGATTGTGAAAATAATAACGTCCTATATAGAGCATGCTACATGTACACTATTCTATTCCTATGTAAAAATGTGTTAAGAGAAAGGACCAAAGTCCTAAAACTACACTATACCTAAATCCTATGGTAAGAAGGGTTTATTACTTATATGTATGCATGGATAAACTATATGCAAAGGTTTTAAAACCTTTGATGCAATATAATATATAACATATGCTTGAACCTTATGGTATGGAGGGTTTATGGCTATGGCATAAACATATGCCATCGAAACTTATGCTTTAACTATACAATAGTATGATGAAGGTTTTAACACTTTAGGGCAACGAGGTTGGTAAGTGATGGTGCATGCGACGTGAACCAAAACTATAGTAGCGTGGGTTTTTATCTATGTGATAGTGGTGGACAAGGTGGTAAATTTATTGAGCCTTGGGAAGCATGGGAAGCATGCCTCAAGCATTGTGTAGAGTTTTCTATTGTTCATTTGGTTATTTTCATTATGGTGGAGGTGGTGATCTCGCTCCTGGTGAGAGTTGTACAACCAATAGGACTCTACACTCTTCGATAGGTATGCATTTCGACACTTGTATGTACAATTGTAATGTTTATTTGGCTATGGGTTGAATGCATACACCTGATGGATTTTGTTGTGGTTTTTGCAGGTTGGGAAGTGTGGGCACTCTGCGTGGCTTAAGGGAAGTTTTGTAGGTTTCTTGCACAACCAAACTCTAGGTAAGGGGTCAGTTCCAACTTCAAAATCCCCTTACCGCATGAGTGCAACAGAGTTGGTGGAACTCAAACTGCAGTTGCAGGAGTTGATTGAGAAGGGATATATCTGATCAAGTGTGTCCCCTTGGGGAGCACCTATACTTTTCGTAAAGAAGAAAAATGGTACAAAGCGGATGTGCATCGATTACCACCAAATTAACAAATGACCATCAAGAACCGATACCCAGTCCCTAGGGTCGATGACTTGTTCGATCAAGTAGGAGAAGCCAAGATCTTTTCAAAGATCAACATGCGATCCGGGTACCATTAGGTACGGATCCACAACAAGGATATTCATAAAATATCCTTTTGTACAAGGTACAACCACTATGAGTTTGTATAATGTCATTCAGGTTGACCAATGCACCCACAAACTTTATGTGTATGATCAACAATATATTCTATAAATAATTGGGTAATTTTTTTTTGTCTTTATAGACGACATCCTAGTTTACTCTAAGAGTAAATAGGAACACAAAGAGAATATATGCATAGTGCTACAGGTGTTACGAGAACACCATCTCTATGCCAAGTTTAGTAAATATGATTTTTACAAACCACAAATACAGTACTTAGGTTATATCATCTCCAAGAATGGGATAGTTGTGGACCCAGAAAAGATTAAATCCATAGAGGATTGCCCTACCCCCACTAGTGTCACTGACATTAGGTCCTTTTTTTGGATTAGTCGGTTACTACTGGACATTCATTGATAAAATTTCGAGGATAGCTTGTCCCATGACCACTTTGCAAAAGAAGGTGAACAAGTTCTTATGGACAACCAAGTGAGAGGAAAGTTTTCAGAAGTTGAAACAACTTTTGACGGCTACACCAATTCTACGAATTGGAGATCCTGATGGGGATTTCGTTGTTTGCACGGATGCAAGCAAGGAAGGGCTCGAAGGATTCCTCTTACAAAATGATTGCATGATGTGTTATGAATCACAAAAGTTAAAAAAACATGAACAAAACTACCCCACCCATGATCTTGAGTTAGAAGCCATCATCCACGCCTTAAATATGTGGAGGCACTACCTCATGGGAAGAAATTTCTTCTGAAAACAGACAATATGAGTCTGAAGTATTTATTTAAGCAATAGGATCTGAATGCTAGGCAGGCTAGATGGTTGCCTTTCGTTAACGAGTACCATTTCGAGTTAAAGCATATAAAGGGCAAGGAGAAAAAAATCGTTGATCCTTTAAGCTGACGAGCTCATATGATATATGAGGTGACTTTAAGTCAAACCAATTCGGAATTACATGAGAGGATTAGAATGGCCAATAGAGTTGACCCTTTCTATGTTGAAATCCTCAAGAGGTCCAAGAGGACAGGTTGTTTCAGCAACAAAAAGAATACAAGGTAGACGCAACAAGACTGTTGTTGTCAAAAGAAAGATTGTATGTTCTAGAAGGAGGGGACATCAAGTCCAACATCCTCGTGGAATTTCATTAGAAACCCTACTAGGGGCATCCAATATATCAAAATATGATATCTACAGTAAAGAAACACTTTTTTTTGCCTAACTTAAAGGACGGCATAGCATTGTTTATCACAAAATGTCAAGAATGTCAGCTGGTCAAAGATGAGCATCAGCATCCTTTGGGGTTGCTACAACCATTACCCATTCCAAAATGGAAGTGGGAGGTCATTAGTATGGATTTTATCACAGGTCTACCTAAGAGTAAGAAGAAAAATGATTCTATCTTTATAGTAGTTGACAAGTTGTCAAAATCAACACACTTCATTCCAGTGAAGTCGACCTCCAAGGAAGTACATATTGTCGACATCTTCTTGAAGGAGATATTTAGATTGCACAGGATACCCAAGGAAATCATCTCGAATCGAGATACTAAGTTTACCGGGAACTTTTGGTGATCCTTATTCTTTGGATTAGAGTCACAGTTGAACTTCAATACTGCTTACCACTCATAGGAAGACAGGTAGACATAACGAGTTAACCAGATTGTAGAGGACATGCCTAGGATGCATGTCATGACATGCCTAGGATGCATGTCATGAACAACCCTGCCAAGTGGGAAGATTACCTGCATCTTGCATAGTTTGCATATAACAACGGATACCAGACCTCCGCCAACATGAGTCCTTATGAGGTACTCTATGGATGAAATTGTAGAACACCAGTTACATGGGATAGCCCAATGGATCAGATCATGCTAAGTCCTGAATTACTAAAGGACTTGAAACAATTGGTTACCAAGGTCCAACTGAACCTTAAGGAAGCACAAGACCACCAGAAACGTTACGCAAATAAGAAAAGAAAAGATAAATATTATCAGATAGGTGACCATGTTTCCTTAAAAGTAAAAGAAAAAAGAAGCTCGTTGAGCTTGGGAAGGTGTAGTAAGTCAGCACCAAGATTTTATGGACCCTTTGAGATACTGGCCAAGAGAGGGCCAGTGCAATATGAACTAGTTCTATCTGCTTACATAAGAGTTCATAATGTTTCCACGCATCCTTACTAAAGAAATATGTTTATGATACTAAACATGTGATTGATTGGTCCTTGTTACAGGTAGAACCTGAAGGGGAGTTTGTACCTGAACCCCTTCATATACTGGACAAGAGAGAGGTGCATCTCAGGAAGCACACCATAGTCCAGTTGAAAGTGAAATGGAAGCACTTTGAGGCCAATCAGGATACTTAGGATAATGAAGCCACCATGATAGAGGCTTACACCACCTTGTTTCATGATTTCATTCCGAGTCCCTAGAACGCCAGGGACAATGTTGTTTTAAGTGGGGAGCGATGTAATATCCTGAAGTTTTGACCTAACACTTATGGGCATAAGCCCCATTGCTTATGATGTTGCTTTGATGTTTTATTTTGTATATTGGGCATAAGACCCATTGCTTATGATGTTGCTTTGATGTTTTATTTTGTATATTGGGCATAAGACCCCACTACACATGAGAATGATGATTTGTTTTATATATTGGGCATAAGCCAATTGCATATGTTTTATGTATATGATTGCATGTGTTGGGCATGGACCCTAAAGCAAATAATTGATGAGATGTTTGTGTTGAGCGCAAGCTCTAAGGCATATGAGTATTTGTTTTTTTGTGTTGAGCAAGAAGCTCTGGAGCACATGAATATTTGATGTTTTGTGTTGAGCGAGAAGATATGGAGCACATGAGTATTTAATGTTTGCGTTGAGCGAGAGGCTCTGGAGCGCATCAGTATTTTAAATGTTTGTGTTGAGCAAGAGGCTCTAGAGCACATGAGTTATGAAACCTTTGTGTTGAGAAGGAATCTTTGAAGCACATGAACTGACAAGAATTGGAAGTTTTGGGAATCAGCCCTGGAGCATTCCAAGTTGATGTTGAGCATAATCTATGGAACATCATATCCTTGGACATTGTATCCCTAGGTTTATCCTACAAATACATCCTAGCGTTAGTGTTGAGCGAGGAGCTCTGGAATTGCACTAAGTTTGTAACTCCCTATTTTTTAGCGTTGAGTATAGGCTCTGGATAAATGCTAGGAGTTACTAAAGAAGAATAAAAAAATGTTGAGTGAAAACAACTCTAATAAAACATTGATCGCATCTTACTTATCTTTAAGTTCTTAAATGAAATTTTGAATTTATTTATCTCATCAAGTACTGAAGAACTACCATGTTATATGAGGGAATCCAACATGCAAGGAGGTTTAGAGTTTCCTAACCTAGTTTACCTAACCCCTACCTGAAGGCATTATTAAAGAAAGTGACCAATCTTAAACAAAGGTGTCACATGATTAGGGAGCATGCTATATGATACCTAAAGATAAAATGTTAACAAATGGTATATATATAAATATATATTTTATATATGATATGTATAAGAGAGTAAGCGTAGTAATAATACTAGTAACTATGAATAATAATGAAAGGATATACATATTATTATTATTACTAATGATAATTAACTATTAAATACCTACAAGAGTGATCCGGTGGATTATTCATATTCAAAAATTACACTGATCCAATATGGTACAATGGTTATTAATCTATGTTTTTAACTCATACGCTAAGCACCGCGCAGTTACATCCACGCAGTTATAGCCCGCACAGTTACAGCTGTGCAGTTATAGCATGGGCCACGCAGCTTGTGCACCGTCAAGTGGAACATCGCCTGGTTCGTGAAAAGCCCGCGCGATCACATATGTTGCGACGTTGTGGAGCTCAGTTATACGCTGCGGCATTTGAGGATGCTACGACGTTGTGGAGCTTAGTTATATGCTGCGACGTTGTGGATGCTGCGATGTTGTGGAGCTCAGTTATACACTGCGACGTTTGAGGATGCTGCGACGTTGTGGAGCTTAGTTATATGCTGCGATGTTGTGGATGCTGCGACATTTGTGGTAAGCCCCACAGATAAAATGGTAACATCAAATGTTTATTGCATTGGGTGCACAGTTAGCTGGCGGTTACGTTATATTGGGTGGCATTTGCAATGTCACATTAAATGGAAAAGTTTGGCAGATATTCCATTTTTTTAATATGGTTAGTCAACGTTTTGGCAAGTATGACATATATGTAACATTTAACAGGAAAACAGAACCATCGCCACCTTTAGTATAGGATAACATGATATGTGTAATGCCTTTTGCAACGTTTCAGGGATATGGAACGTCGTAGTAAGTAACGCTTGCGCAGCGATTTGGCAGCATTGCATGGTTCAGTTTTAGTTTATGGTTGTAACGAAAATGAAGGAGATAACATCTGTGATGATAAAACAAGTTGAACTGTTACTTATCCGGGGACTGAACGCTTTTATAAAGGCGATTCTGGCCACATTGGGGGGCAGATTGTTTTTAGCACAGAGCACAGAGCATCGTGTTTTTGTTATGAGGAGAGTTTTGCGGTGAAGTAGAGGTTGTTTCTGTAGAAGTCGACATTATCTGTTATACTTTAGCTTTCTTTGCCTTTTGAAGGCTAATTGTAATTTTCCAGAAGAGAGGTCTTGAATACTTCGTACAGCATTATGTTTACAGTTGTTGAAGTTGATTCCAGAACCATTTTGTACCATTTTAAAGAGATTAATTGGATCGATACCCATTGGAGAGGGACCCGGAGATGTAGCCTAGTGAAGGGGGTGAACTTCGTTATCAACTTCTATTTGTGACTCTCTGATTCGGTGTTTTTTTTTCCCACATCTGTTTATCAGTTTTGCTTTTCATTTCTGTTTAAGCATTTAATTTCTGTCAATGTTGTTCCATGAATTAAACAAACTGATAAACGCAATCTTTATAAACTTTTAATGCACTCAAGTTGAGGTTCGACGGATCAAAGAGTCAAAGTAGGAACTAGTCAAAGTTCCTAAGTTAAATTTAAATAAATATTAAAATTGCATAAATTAAATAAAAACGGTTATTTCAAGAAAACAAATGATTCTTAATTTAACTGCCCCTTTTCCTGAAAAGTCTATCTATAAAAACCCAAGGCAAAGAGAGGCTTGAGGACCTTTTGATTATTCCATAATTATACCTGATTATTTCTCAAGAGAGTTCTTGGAGAACATTTTTCCTAAGAAGAAAAAGGAAATTGATACAGAACCTGTTATCCCAGATAGGGAAGCCTTACCTTTGGAGCTCTAAGCTACTTTCATGTTGGAACCAGCTCGAGGGGATCCGGATTGAAGCCAAGAATAGTTTTGGTTCATAGTTGAGTGGAACGTGGTAGTTCCCAAGTTATTCGGTTATTTGAAACAATAGTTAGAACTGTCTATGTACTTGTTAATATTATGTGTTTGAGTGTGCAGGGTTTTTAGCCATTGAAATAGATTCAACTTGCAAGTATGAGTTTTCTTGATTTTCCCTATGTTTTGTACAGGTTTCCTCAATAAATGAAAGCATTATATTATGGAAGAATGAATATAATCTGTTTGTTGTAACTAGGATAATTTGTTTACATAAACTTAAAAGCAACTAGGCTTGTTTTAGGTTGCATGTTTCTACAAACCCTAGTTATAAAGATTTTGTATAGGATATTATAGATCATATTTCTTATTAATTAAAATGTCATATATTCTTTTACCAGTTTTCAAAACCACAGGAAATTATATGATCTTCATTATCTCTGCATTTCCCTTCTAGCTTTAATATTTAAAAATCCATTCTTCTCTAATGATGTATTCTTTCTAATGGAATCTGGAGTATTTAGGTTAGCTAGATTTCTGATTCTTGTCAAATGTATATACACAAGTAAAATAGAGGTATTAACTAAGTAAATTCCTACTCTACCTTTTTCCTCTGCTCGCAAATTTCATATTGCCAGCAGCCTGTTAATTTTACAACCATCAAAACTATTACATATAGCCATAGCATAAATTCTATGCATAAAAATATAAATTAAAAACTGTTGTTGAAACTTAGGACATTATAGCATAAACAAGATAAACAGAGTTAACATAATTAAAACTAACAATTAGCCTAACGAAGCTAATTATTAAACAAACCCCAAATAGTAATTTCCAGTTTATAAATTTGTCTACATAATATGCCAGCCATCGAGACCTGTCAAGGTCCAACCATAGGAACGATTGTTATAATAAATAATCATACTATATACTACCAAGCTAAGAATCAACCGTTATACACAATACAAACCAACTAATGAACAAAACCCACACAGACATTGTATTGAAAACCCAATCCATGCATTCAACGGCCTAGGATCGAATCCTATAGGCTCGTGTTTTGATTAGAAAACAAAAGCTATATAAAAACATGCCAGGAATCGAATCCTATAGGATAGTATTTGTAAAAACACCAACGCTATACATCCATACAAGGTCTCTACCTAAACCATTTATAAAACTACGCTAAATGCATAGATTATATTGATCAATTTATTACACATGCTGCGTATTCACAAGAAGGTCGAGTCAAGCTCAAGTGTAAACCCGAACTTAAAACCCATAATCACTACTCTATCATCGTATACATTTAAATAAATCAAACAAAGTGTACAATCTACGTTTCCTCATTACATCTCTTGGCCGAGAGGTAAAACCTCACCATAATAACCATTAAAATAAGAACACAGACCAATTCAATTACAGAGAAGGAAGATTTTCAAACCCCAATGTCAACGTTGTTATAGCTAGGACTTCTCAACAACAAATACCCAGCAGTAATCCAAGCTTATGGCCATCGCCATAATAAACTCAGGCACGATAAATGAAATTTATATATCTCACAGTAATAAACATTTACAAGTAAAACTATACACAGTCGCAAATTGACAAGGGTTCCATTACAAGAAATGGCACTGCCATAGTTTAGAAAAATCATTCAAAACCAAAAGGGAGACTTCCATTAACTTAACAAACCAAACCTTTAAAGTTGCAAAACCAAAAACAATTACAGAGCTGAGTATTGACAGACATGGCCCGAAGGCACCATACTTAAACCATCACCAAAAATCATAATTACACATGCATCTATGGATGCCCATTAATGCAAGAGATTCACATAGTCGAACTCATAACCAAATATTCACCACATTAACCATTACAACACAGAGATCACACTCTCTTACTCATTGCACTCAGAGGCAAAAATCCTATGCTTCGTAGGGCTTACCATAAAAGGGTAGTGCAAAAAGTCCTGGTATCCACCAATGAGCCACGTTTTACAACCACTGTTGTCACTTGCAAAATAAAAAAGGAGGATTTTTAGAAGTATGCTAAATCCTCAGACTGAAGCAACAAACAAAACTACCTTGCAAAACCAAACCGAGAACATACCTCTCCCATGCGGGATGCATTTGTTGCTCCACGCAGCGTTAAACCCCAAGAGCTGAGATCATGCAGACCACCAACAGCAGCAGAGCCAAATGATCCATGAAATTGACCAAGTCAGGGTTTGAGACTCGTTTCCCACCTTTCCCAAGGGGCCATAAATGTGACACCCTAGTCACCACTAGCATCACGATTTTTTCCCACTCTTATATAGTCCAAACCCCAACAACATTACTTTGGATTAAAACCCCTATCAAAACCCTCGTTGGCATAGATAAGCCAAGGTTTCATGGCATATGGAATATGCCATGAATGTCTAACCACACAAACCATAATACTTTATAAACTTTAAATATAATGTTGGTTAAGTCTTAGGACTTTGTTACGAAGAGAAACTTCCTATGGCTTGGGGTGTACCACAAGAGACAGAGAAACCGCAGAGATCAGTCCCTTCCCAATATGCAAGAGATATAAAGCATCTAACACTAAAGGATCTCAAATAATACCTTATTCCAGACGGTTAAAGTAGATCCCCTTTGAGCTTTTTCAAATCCCGCTTGTGTTAGAAATTTGCTCTCAACAATAGCAAACAAGACAAGCATGCTATACAATATGGTGTTAGATCTACTCTAGCATATATAATCAATAATGTATAAGCAATTAAACACATCCATGGATTCAATATTCATTTAAATGCACATCATTGGACAAAAAAAAAAAATCTATTAATAAAATCAGAGATTACATAAGTGACAAGCTCTGTTGGCATGTCTGCGAACAAGAGAAACTGAGTCCTTCACCTGGGCCTCCACCACCTCAATCCCCCATCTCTCGATAGCAAGTTCACAAGAAAAGGAAAGCTTGGGAAGAACACAAAGTGCTCCAAGGGACAAAGGGATGTAGACTCAAGTACAAGCAATATACAACAACAGTGGACTATAGTTCTTTTGCTCTACAATTCCTCTTCCTCAATGTATCCAAGGGGTTCCTTATATAGTACTCCAATGGGGCAATGGAGGGTCAAATCCGAGCGATTTCGAGGCATATGGATGCCCAAGAGACAAGTGATTTGGATCCACATTAAGGAAAACTCCAAAAATATTTGGATTTATGCACACACCCCGATGTGCACGGGTTTAAGGTCAATATCCGCGTATATACGCGAGAAAGGGATTAAAAGTCGCGTACAACAAATAATAGGTGTTTTTAGGGATGATCTTGGAAACATCAAAGGTACACTATTGGTCCATGGGGTCCAAAGTCTCTATAGAGGAACAGAGAAGGCCATAAATGTGTGATCAACCATGTGTGGTAAAATCAACTATAATAGATGCCCCCTAATGTGTGATGTCAGAGGGGTAACATGATGGCTGAAATACATTATAAATCCATTCCAGAAGTCGAATGATGAAGAAACAGGTGAAATAGCCTGCCATGCATTAGTATAGTACAATAATCAATCTCTACATATGACTGCAAATACATATAGCAGTCTCGGATACATAAGAGTACAATGGCCATGAATAGGCATGCTACAAAATCTGACATGTGTGGTCCTCGCCATGTACAATACATAATATATCAGAATCTCCATGATGAATATATACAAAGGATCAAGATCTCCATGAGAGCTAAATATATCTGACATACACTGGAATCAAGTCACAAGAGCTGAAATCTCATGAACACTGACACGATCAAGGAGATAGCATATGTGGAATGCCACCAATATGGAAAGTCTTCTACACACACCGCTACAAGTACATGTCCTACTATGTGAATAGAGGTTTCAAGGTCGAACATAGTAGTCCATCATCTGATTACCGGTCATTGATGTATACCGTTAACAAACGCGAGATCACCCACGGATAATGAAAATGGGAATCAAGTTACTAGAGTGCAATCTAACAAGTGCGAATAAATGTGTTGAGGTCAAACATTTGAAAGAATCCATCGATGAGGGGACATTGATGTATTTCCAAAAATGTCGATGGTGAGAGAACCTACCACTGATGACTGTAAGTCTCGAGGCACTCAAATGACTCTAGAATCCTATCCCATAATAAATTATTTGAAGTCGATGGGATGGAATCCGCTAGAAGGAGGGCATTAAGGGACCCCCCCATCAACCATTAACACAAGGTACTTAGCAACGCCGTATAATGTGGAAGGACTCAAATAAGATGTGCACGAACCAGTAATAATACCGAGAATGGCTGTGCAAAGTCAAGACCACTGAGGAATGGCCGACTCATGTTTCAACTTCCTTTGAATAAGAGCATAAAGGTGAATGGTGACTGAATTTAGGCAACATAGACTCAATATACAAAACTGGGACATCTCTGCGACACGAGAGGCATCAACAGAGGCTCCATAGGGACTGGAAGCTTAACCAGTCAGTGGAGATAAACTCAGAGAAATGAGTACAACTCCTAAAGTCAAACTATTAACCCAACCAATGGATGTGATATACAGTTCTCTGTTCGAAGGCGACACGACTCGACTACTGCCAAATATAACATCTTTTCCTATGAGGATTTTTGGTTTTTTAATTTTTTTGGACTTTTTCAGATATTTTGAAAAGCTTGAAAAAGAATAAAAGTGATTTATAGTTACAAATCTAGGAGGAGATGAGTGTCAAGGGAAACAAACTAGTTCCAAGCAGCGGAACATACCTATGCTCAATGCAAGGAAACATGTGCAGGATAGCGACACGCGAAGGAAAGTCCCCTCCTGGTAAAAAAATGGGGAATCAAACTGCAAAAGATATATAGAAAGGCTCTGCTTGGCTAGACATGAGACAAGCTTGGGCTATATGGTTGATAATCAAAGTCAGGGAAGCCGACGTAAGGTTCAATAAGGCAAGCCAAGCTCATGATAATGCAATTAAAACTTGACATATACAAGGGAGTCTTGGGGAAATGGCCAGTATAAAGTTCAAGAGGAGTATGAAGCTCTTTCTCAAGGATATGGAGGGACTAAAAGGGACTCTCGGACCTAAGAGAGGGATCACAGCATGGGTACCAAATGCAAAAGGGAGCTAACTAGGACACCCATGTATAGGAAAGCTCTACCATTCACATAGTACCACTTCTTAACAACAACATGAAGGTTATGTGATACCATGGAATGGGTTCATGCCTAAGGTTAAAATGGAATGGTCATAAGGCAATGCATAAGTGCAAGAAGATGTGATATCCTAACCTATATGCCAGTTCAGACATAATACCTGTGATAGGAACGAACAGGTCAAAACCCCGGACAGAGTGTACAAAACCTAGACCCTACATGACAGCCATATAAGTCCAAAACAACCCAAAATAGTTAATAAAGAATCAAAACTATAGGATATAGGGAGGAATGATCATGACAACTGCACCCAAAGGAAACAATGTGGTGAACAATGGGACATAAAAAGGAAAGTAAGGTATAGATCCAATGTTCACGCATCCACTACCACCCCCATGAGGATGACCACTGGTGTAAAGACCGAGGTAAGGGAGTCAACATCTTCCAAAAATGGAGTAGAGAGTAAAATGTGACCACTCCCAAATCTATGAGCACGGTAAGGGGTTGTGATGACCCCAAGTCCGACACCAGGGTCCGTACTAGGACCAAGGACGGGTGATAGGATACCAGGCATGCGGAAAATAAAAGGACCCAAACTCAAGAGAGCATGAATATATGCAAGTAACCACGATCCCAAAGGCCAACTAACGCACAAAGAGCACATTCCTAACAAAATATACAACCAAAATACAAGAAAACCAAGGGGAGGATATGTGAGCTCCTGAATGCAGTAAGTATGCCTCGCCTAGGAGAGGATCAAAACTCCCATACACTACAAGCGAAGGTATGTAACCAATTATAGTGGCCCTCAGCTTCAATTCATATAGCGACTGTGTTGCCCTACCTTTACCTGGTCGGGACACCTATAGAATAACCTCTGCAAGTATCCTTTGTGATACCTAGGCAAGGAAACTAAAGTCACCCCAATATAACCAATGCTCGGGCAGACAGTTGCAGACAGGATCGACCATATGGGCAGGGTAGCAAAGCCTTAAACTCTTGAAAGAGCCCCCATATATGAATACAATCCTGGAAATATCTCTAGTGCTCACCGAAATTGGCCAGGGGTCATCCCAATCACAATCGCGGGCACTACCTCGTACTCCTATGTAAGAGGAGCGTCCTGAGAAACACAAAGTATATCAAGGATTTCACTCTCTCACTTGGACAGACACCTAATTGTTTTGTTTAGTGGTCTTAGAGAATTAACTCACAATGAACTATTCCAAGACCCTAAAACCTAATCTTGTTGATGCACCCTAGAAAACAAAAGAGTGTAATTCATTTTATTATGCATTGATTTTAATTGGTTGTATTACTCAAAGGGTAAATGGACGTGCAACTAATGAAGTTATGACACAACAAGAAGTAAAATGCACACCTAACAAGCAATGCGAATGCACTGTGTAGAATGAAAAATAGGATATGCTACTACGTGAAGTGTAATATTTTTCCTTCAAATGTATATGCAATCATTCCTATATGAAAACCTAGACACAACTCTCATCCACACAATCCAATGCAAGTACCTTCTCAAATTTGTATAAAAAAAATGCAACTACCTTGTATATTTCAATATAAAAGAATGAGAAATGCAAATAAAAGTCATCTAAAACTCTCTGTCTCTGCAACAAGTATAAAACACAAGCCCAACAAGACACCAAGACAAAAAAGAGTAATGCACTAATGGAAAAATAAAAAGGATAAATGACTAAAACTACTTTCAAAGAAAAATCAATGAAAAAGCGGTCTCTGGTCACAAAAGAAGCATCCAACAGACAACATTAAAACCCAGGAAGACCTAACCACACTCACAACCCACCCAACAACTTCCCACAACATCAAACTCAACCAAAAGACAAGATGTATGCGATTATTTAAAGAACAACTACGTATGTAAGCGACTTTTGGCCAAAACGTTGCATGTATACGTGGATTTTGGCCAAAAACCTGCATGTATACGTGACTTTTGGCCAAAGCTCTGCATATGTATGCGACTTTTGGCCAAAAACCTGCGTATACAGAGAAGACAGTGGTAAAAAGCAGGCCAAGGGTCAAACCAATAAAGGGGAGTGTCAATGGATGAACATACTATAAAATGTGACACAGAAACGGGGAGAAATAGAGATCAAGTCAATAATATCAATCACATTGTGCCCCCAAACCCCAAAGAAAAACAAGGAACGTCCCCAGTATGGTCGCCAATTCTGTTACGGAGAGAAACTTCCTATGGCTTGGGGTGTACCACAACAGACAAAGAAACCACAGAAATCAATCCCTTCCCAATATGCAAGAGAAATAAAGCATCTAACACTAAAGGATCTCGAATCATACCTTATTCCAAATGATTGAAGTAGATCCCCATTGAGCTTTTTCCAATCCCGCTTGTGTTAGCAATTTGCTCTCAACAACAACAAACAAGACAAGCATGCTATATAATATGGTGTTAGATCTACTCTATCATATATAATCAATAATGTATAAGCAATTAAACACATCCATGTATTCAATATTCATTTAAATGCACATCATTAGACAAGAAAATATACTTCTATTAATAAAATCAGAGATTACATAAGTGACAACCTTTGTTGACATGTCTGCAAACCGGAGAAACCGAGTCCTCCACCTGGGCCTCCACCACTTCAATCATCCATCTCTCGATAGCAAGCTCACAAGCAAAAGCAAGCTTGGGAAGAACACAAAGTGCTCCAAGGGACAAAGGGATGCAGACTCAAGTACAAGAAAGCTACGACAACAATGGACTATAGTTCTCTTTCTGTTCAATTCCTCTTCTTCAATGTATACAAGGGGTTCCTTATATAGTAATACAATGCAGAAATGGAGGGTCAAATCCGAGCGATATAGAGGCATATGTAAGCCAAAGAGACAAGTGATTCGGATCCACATCAAGGAAAACTCCAAAAATATTTAGATGTATGCACACATCCCGATGTACGCGGGATTAAGGTCAATATCCGCGTATATACGCGAGAAAAAGATTAAAAGTCATGTAAAACAAATAATAGGTGTTTTTAGGGATGATATTGGAAACATCAAAGGTACAATATTGTTCCATGGGGTCCAAAGAGTCTGCAGAGGGACAGGGAAGGCCATAAATGTGTGATCAACCATGTGTAGTAAAATCGGCTGTAACAGGTTCCCCCTAATGTGTGAGGTCATAGGGGTAACATGATGTCTGAAATACATTATAAATCCATCCAAGAAGTGCATTGATGAAGAACCAGGTGGAAGAACCTGCCATGCATCAGTATAGTACAATAATCAATCTCTGCATATGACTACAAATACATATAGCAGTCTCGAATACATAAGAGTACAATGGCCATGAATATGCATGATACAAAATATGACATGTGTGGTCATCGCCATGTACAATATATAATAGATCGAAATATCCATGATGAAGATATACAAAGGATCAAGATCTCCATAAGAGCTTAAGATATCTGACATACACTGGAATCAAGTCACGAGAGCTGAAATCTCATGAATACTGGCACGATCAAGGAGGTAGCATATGTGGAATGCCACCAATCTGGAAAGTCTTCTACACACACCGCTATGAGTACATGTCCTACTATGTGAATAGAGGTGTCGAGGTCGAACATAGTAGTCCATCATCTGATTACCGGTCATTGATGTATACCATTAACAGATGCGAAAACACCCACCGATAATGAAAATGGAAATCAAGGTACTAGAGTGCAATCTAATAAGTGCGAATAAATATGTTGAGATCGAACACTTGGAAGAATCCATCGATCAGGGGACATTGATGTATTCCCAAAACGGTCGATGACGAGAGAACCTACCACTGATGACTATAAGTCTCAAGGCACTCAAATGACTCTAGACTCCTATCCTAGAATAAATGATCTGAATTCGATGGGATGGAATCCGCTGGAAGGAGGGCATTAAGGAATCCCCCATCAACCGACATGAGGTACTCATCAACGTTGTATAATTTGGAAGGAATTGAACAAGATGTGCATGAACCAGTAATAGTACCAGGAATGGCCGACATGCAAAGCCAAGAAAACTGAAGAATGGTCGGCTCAGGTTTCAACTTCCTTTGAAAAAGAGCATAAAGGCGAATGGTGACTGAATGTAGGCAGCATAGACTCGATATACAAAACTGGGACATCTTTGCGACATAGGAGACATCAACAGAGGCTCCATAGGGACTGGAAGCTTAACCAGTCGTTGGAGATAAACTCAGAGAAACGAGTGCAACTCCTAAAGTCAAACTATTAACCCAACCAACAGATGTAATATACAGTGCTCTGTTCAAAGGTGGCACGACTCGACTACTACCAAATATAACATATTTTCCTATCCAGCTTTTTGGTTTTTAAATTTTTTTTTGGACTTTTTTAGATTTTTTGAAAAGCTTGAAAAAGAATAAAAGTTCTTTATAATTACAAATCTAGGAGGAGACGAGTGTCAAGGGGAAAACAAACTATTTCCAAGCAGCGGAACATACCTATGCTCAATGCAAGGAAACATGTGCAGGATAGCGACACTCGGGGAAAGTCCCCTCCTGGTAAAAAAATGGGGAATCAAGCTGCAAAAGATATATAAAAAGGCTATGCTTGGATAGACATGAGACAAGCTTGGGCTATATGGATGATAATCAAAGTCAAGGAAGCCAGCGTAAGGCTCAATAAGGCAAGCAAAACTCATGATAATGCAATTACAACTTGACATATACAAGGGGTTCCTGGTAAATGGCCATCATAAAGTTCAAGAGGAGTATGAATCTCTTGCTCAAGGACATTATGGGACTAAAGGAGACTCCTGGACCTAAGAGAGGACTCACAGCATGGGTACCAAATGCAAAAGGGAGCTAACTAGGACACCCGTGTATAGGAAAGCTCTACCGTTCACATAGTACCACTTCTTAACAATAGCATGAAGGTTTTGTGATAACATTGAATGGGTTCATGCCTAAGGTTAAGATGGAATAGTCATAAGGAAATGCATAAGTGCAAGCGGATTTTAGTATCCTAACCTATATGCCGGTTCAGACATAATACCTGTGATGGGAACGAAAGGGTCGAAACTCCGGAGAGAGTGTACAAAACCTGGACCCTACATGACAGCCATATAATTCGAAAACAACCCAAAATAGTCAATAAAGAATCCAAACTATAGGATATAGGGAGAAATGATCATGACAACTGCACCCAAAGGAAACAATGCGGTGATCAATGGGACATTAAAAAGAAAGTAAGGTATATACCCAATGTTCACTCATCCACTACGATCCCTGTGAGGGTGACCACAGGTGTGTTGGCCGGATTTATTGTCCTATGGCCAACAAGGAGAAATAGTCCACACAAAGTGCTTAAAATAGCCCTCGGTGTGTTTGGGATGAATAAATCTCGTGGGAACAAAAGCCCCACTGCCTTATGAGTTTGCTCTCAAAAGAGAGTCTCACAATTTAGTGATATAAATTATTAAAATGAAATAAATATCTCAAAGATGTAATCTAAGTAACATGACTAATCTAAGATGAAGACTTCAATAGTTGGAAAACATACAGATTTAACAGCTATTAAAACACATAGGTTTTAATAGCAACTAAACTGTATCCTTCACTATGAAATAAACTAAAACCTAATTTAGTTACTAACTCTAGACCTAATCTATCCTACACGCAGGAGCATAACTAAATGTTAAAATTTCTGATGTATAAAAGAGAAATTTTTATAACTGGCTTACTTAAACAAAGTTAAATAAGTAGTCATTTTGAATAAGAACACCAATTCCTTTAAAGATAAATAATAGAAAAACACTTATTATTCACCTCTAAATAAATTCTTTATACAATCAGAAATATGTTCATTTCACACAATAAAACAAGAAAATCTAAACACAAAAATGAGTCAAGATGATCAAGTTTAATTCATAATCAAAGTGCAAGTTATAAAAAAAAAACACAACTGATTACAATTAACTGCATGAAAATGATCGCTTAGTAATCTCAAACCTTTGATTACAACTTCATAAATAATTACAAAATATAGTCAATGGTCATGAGAAAACTAACTGAAGGTGACCATGCATCTTCCTTTCTTTGTTCAATAAAATGTTACAAAGAAAAATACAGAATAAAGAGATCAAAATTCCTTCCATTCTGCAGAGCATTTTCCCCCATCTGGAAACATCTCCTAAATTCTTCCCAAAGCAAAGTTTACAGAAAAAATAATGATTGTAGAAGAGAAAACAATTCATCTTCCAATTTCTAGAGACCCCCCCTTTCATTTAGCAATCTCTGCTCTAGTTTAAATAGGCAAATACAAACAAACAGAGAGTTGAGAGACAAACTGACTCTCCTTGCTGGCCACAACTTGAAAAAATGTGTTCAAAGAACCCCGAAAATCTCCCAAATTCTTCACTCTTTTCAGTAAATTCCTCATGAGTCTGGTAAATGGGTATCTTTTGGAAAAAAACCATGTTTTGGATTTTGTTATTTCATCCTAGTTTTCCCACAGTTCACTGGAGAAAATCCTCTCCTGAATAACGATGGGAATCCGGCAATCTTATATTTCTTCATGTAATAAACTATTTCTTCAGGCAATCTCTTGTGCACTATCTTTTCAAGAGGGCGGCATCATTTCGAAAACTAGTGTAACAAACCTACACATATAGATATTCAATATTAGTTACGCAAAATGAAAGAAGAAAAAATGATAGCTTAGTAACAATGAATGAAATATTTCAAACGGTTAAATAATAACAGAGATTAAGAATTTTTTCTCTTCATCGATTCCTTGATATCATTCAATGAACTAATGTCTTCTTTTAACGATTCACTTCCAGCTTTTACACAATCCAAAGCTTGATAACCCCAATATTCAAGTGACTTTTACCATATTAGTTTGTTCCTTAAGTGAAGGTGATTCATTTACTTCAAAAGAAACGTGGCGGTTACCATTCGGAGAAGGAGGTTAGTCGAGGATAATAGTTGTAACTGGCAATGGAGGCTGCACATATTTCTCATTTTAAAAGACTCAAAATAGTTTATGTTTGTGCATTGTTCTTCACGGCAAGATTAGGTCTGGTGATGTTGATCCTTAAGAACATGCATGTTTTCTTTTATCAAAGCTAGCATTTTTCAAAGGTATTTATTACTACATGCACACGGGAGATTAAAGTAACTTATTTCTTTAATGATACGATGAATTGTCCCTTAGAATAGGTTGGAACCTCTTTCGATCTGCCAACATAGGCTATATGATAGCAGGAAGTTACGACAAGTTTTATGTTTACATTGACACAGTAGCAAAACCATCAAACCTCTAACACGATTTGGCTAATGATGTCTTTTGCTAACTGACTTTATTGCACGTAATATTCCCTTAACTATTTGACTTGACCATCTCTTAATGAAAAACAAGATTCTAGTTTCTTTCTGCGGTTGGAGTGACAACTCTTGGCATCAAATTCTACAAACACAAGGAAAGCATAGTTTAATAATAACACGTGTTATCTTCTTCATATATATAAGCTGGCACATTGATGAATAAGATGGCCTTCAAGGACATCCTCATTTATGATTCCATATTTCAAGATTCTAGGATCTGTTATCAATTTCATGATCTTGGGTATTATGATCATACGTAAACTCCTTTCATGATGAAAAGAAAATATGTGGCAGCTTCTTTTTATTTTTATGTGATAAGTTAACGTCTCATGTATTGATGGAGAATCGATTTATTCCTAAAACCAAAAAACCATTATATACCAAAAGGTGGATGCAAACATAATAATATAAATTAGATTTTATCAGCAATAAGTGTTTACAAAATATTGGATGCAAAGGTTTTGAAACAAACATAATGTAATGCTCATTAAACTTCTCCAATGCTCATAAGAAAATTCCAAAGTCATCACTATATAAATCAAATTTTATGCAAAAGAAAATATGTTAAGAGTTAATGAATTATACCACAACATTATCTCTTAAACAACTAATCATACCACCAAAAAGTGAAACTTATGCTTTTAATATTCAATTTAATAACGACAAAAGTTTTAGAATAATATACTTACATTATAAAAGTTAAAAATAAAAGTGTTTAAAGTATTATAATCTAAGTAATTCCCTAAACACAATATTTGGTGAATTAGACTCTTTTACTCTTAGGAAATTTTAATGAAATGATAAGAGGAGATTAATGAGTTCTTGAAATACTGCTATATAATTACTGCCATAAGCATGTTTTTATTAATAAAAACATTTATGATTTTAATGATCATTTGGTAGATATAAAACAAGGTATATATTTCATAAAAGTCCTAAATTATATTTTGTTGATCAATATCTTTTCTTATTTGAAATTAAAAAAAGAGTAATTACATTCATTATGGATGAAAGTGATTAGTTCATCCCCACTCTTTAAAATATACTCTTTTTAAGACGTGAATCAAAATATTGAAAGTAAGCCTTTACTTAAAAAATATCTGTCAATATGCATACTTGCTGGTAAAGGGCAATTCACATTTGGAAAGGATGTCGTAGGGTTGTCGAAAAATCAATTTATTCAATTGGAAGCATATAAACAACATGGCAAAGGTTAAATGAAATCATGCAAGTGTTTTTAATATTTTCACAAACTGATACTTGTTTGTTACTTCGAAAAGGACACAATAAAGACATGCAATCAACTTTAAGCATCCAAAAGGCGAAAAAGGGTTCAAGCAACTAAGGTCATCCAATTCACCCAGTCCCCATGAAAAGAAGAATCAATCCCAAGAACAAGCAGCACAAGGAGTGAAAGATCGAGAAATAAGGCCAAAAAAACCACCTTCCAAATCAAGCAATATAAAAGAAAAAGAAACCCAAAGCTAAATATTTACAAAATTCTAATGGGGACCCCTTTATTTTGGAAAATGAAAGGGGAGTTGTTGGGGTGCCAACATAGTGTCAAGACCAAGATAAGGGAGTCAACATCCTCCACAAATGGAGTAGAGGGTAGAATGTGAGCACTCCCAAATCTATGAGCACGGTAAGGGGCTTTGATGCCCCCAAGTATGACACCAGGGTCCATACTAGGACCAAGGACGGGTGATAGGATACCAGGAATGCTGAAAATAAATAGACCCAAAATCAAGAGAGCATGAATATACACAAGTAATCGCGATCCCAAAGGCCAACTAGCACACAAAGATCACACTCCTAAGAAAATATATAGCCAAAATACAAGCAAACCAAGGGGAAGATATGTGAGCTCCTGAATGCAGCAGGTATGCCTCACCTAGGAGAGGCTCGAAACTCCCATACACTACAAGCAGAGGTATGTAACCAATAATAGTGGCCCTCATCTTCAACCCATATAGAAATTGTGCTTTCCGACCTCTACCTAGTCGGGACACCTACAGAATAACCTCTGCAAGTACCCCTTGTGATACCTAGGTAAGGCAACTAAGGTCACCCCAATATAACCAATGCTCAGGCGAATAGTCACAGGCAGGATCGACCGTATGGGCAGGGTAGCAAAGCCTGAAACTCTTGAAAGAGACCCCATATATGAATACAATCCTTGAAATATCTTCGATGCTCACCGAAAGTGACCAAGGGTCATCCCAATCATAATCGCAGGCACTGCCTCATGCTTAACTCCCGTGTAAGAGGAGCATCCTAAGAAACACTGATTATATCAGGGATTTCACTCTTTCACCTGGACAGACACCTAATTTTTTTGTTTAGTGGACTTGGAGAATTAACTCACAATGAATTATTCCAAGACCCTAAAACCTAATCTTGTTGATGCACCCTGGAAAAGAAAAGAGTGCAATTCATTTTATTATGTGTTGATTTTAATTGGTTGTATTACTCAAAGGGTAAATGGATGTGCAACTAATGAATTGATTATACAACAAGAAGTAAAATGCACACCTAACAAGCAATGCGAATGCACTGTGTAGAATTAAAAACAGGGTATGCTACTACGTGAAGTGCAATATTTTGCCTTCAAATGTATATTCAATCATACCTACATGAAAACCCAAACACAACTCTCATCCAAGCAATCCAATTCAAGTACCTCCTCAAATCCGTATGGAAAAAAAAATGCAACTACCTTGTATTTTTCAATATAAAAGAATGAAAAATGCAAATAAAAGTCATCTAAAACTCTCAGCCTCTGAAGCAAGTATAAAACACAAGCCCAGCAAGACACAGAGACAAAAAAGAGTAATGCACTAATGACAAAACAAAAAGGATAAATGATTAAAACTAATTTCAAAGAAAAATCAATGAAAAAGTGGTCTCTGGTCACAAAAGAAGCATCCAACAGACAACATCAGAACCCAGGAAGACCCAACCACATCACAACCCACCCAACAACTTCCCACAACATCAAACTCAACAAAAAGAGAGGATGTACACAACTGTTTAAAGAACAACTGTGTATGTACGTGACTTTTGGCCAAAAACCTGCATGTAAACGCAGATTTTGGCCAAAAGCCTGCATGTATACGCGACTTTTGGCCAAACATCTGTGTATGTATGTGACTTTTGGCCAAAAACCTACATATATAGAGAAGACAAAGGTAAAAAGCAGGCCAAGGGTCGAACCAATAAAGGGGAGTGTCAATGGATGAACATACTATAAAATGTGACACAGAAATGGGGAGAAACAGAGAGCAAGTCAATAATATCAAGCACATTGTGCCCCCAAAATCCAAAGAAAAACAAGGAACGTCCCCAGTATGGTCACCAATTTTGTTACGAAGAAAAACTTCCTATGGCTTGGGGTGTACCACAACAGACAGGGAAACCACAAAAATCAATCCCTTCCCAACATGCAAGAGAAATAAAGCATCTAACACTGAAGGATCTCGAATCATACCTTATTCCAGACGGTTGAAGTAGATCCCTGTTGAGCTTTTTCCAATCCTGCTTGTGTTAGCCATTTGCTCTCAACAATAGCAAACAAGACAAGCATGCTATATAATATGGTTTTATATCTACTCTAGCATATATAATCAATAATGTATAAGCAATTAAACACATCCATGGATTAAATATTCATTTAAATGCACATCATTGGACATGAAAAGATATTTCTATTTGAATAAAATCAGAGATTACATAAATGACAACCTCTGTCGGCACGTCTGCGAACCGGAGAAACCGAGTCCTCCACCTAGGCCTCCACCACCTCAATCCTCCATCTCTCAATAGCAAGCTCACAAGCAAAGGTAAGCTTGGGAAGAACACAAATTGCTCCAAGGGACAAAGGGATGCATACTCAATTACAAGCAAGCTACGACAACAATGGACTATAGTTCTCTTTCTCTTCAATTCCTCATCTTCAATGTATCCAATGGGGTCCTTATATAGTACTCCAATGGGGCAATAGAGGGTCAAATCCAAGTGATATCGAGGCATATGGAAGGCTAAGAGACAAGTGATTCGGATCCACATCAAGGAAAACTCAAAAAATATTTGGATTTATGCACACATCCTGATGTACATGGGTTTAAGGTCAATATCCGCGTATATACGCGAGAAAGGGATTAAAAGTCACGTACAGTAAATAATAGGTGTTTCTAGGGATGATCTTGGAAACATCAAAGGTACAATATTAGTCCATGGGGTCCAAAGAGTCTGCAGAGGGACAGGTAAGGCCATAAATGTGTGATCAACCATGTGTGGTAAAATCAACTGTAACAAACTTAATCCTATAACCTTAGGCATTAATACAAATCGAATTATCTATTGTAATTACATAGCAGGGGATAAAAATTATCATAACCCCAATCCACAATAATAATGTCAACCAGATAGATTCAGGTTTTATAAAACCAACTCTACGTAAACAGTAGCAATAGGAACAAGTTAGGCTAGGACTTTAGTCATTTTGTCTTCGAAAGGCATAGAGTAGTATAGCATGGATAGCATGCCAAGCTTAGCTGTTGTATTAAGTTTTCGCCATAAAAGGAACATGTACAAAGAAATGAGGAGTTTCCATTAGTTCAACATGAACTAAGTAAACCCCGTAACAATAGGTAAAGACATTTACCTCTCCAAGTGGCCCCATAAGGGATACAAATCTTGCCACTCCACCTTTAACAGTTAAATATAAGTCAAGACTTTCCATAAAAAATGAACAAAACTTATAATCAGGAAGTAAGATATAACTGAACGAGAATACATGATAAAGTGTAATCAATAAGTCGAATAATCATTTAAAACAATTCAAGTAAAATAAACATCGTTCACAATTACATCAGTAAATACATAGGAAAACACATAGAAATGGTAAGGGAAACTTACAACACTTCGAAATAGAAAACAATGACCGACATATTCTATAGAAGAGAAATTAATGTTCAGAACAGGTAGTAAATAACTAGCCTACAATCTTTTTTAATTGTCAAATTTTGGGGATATTACATATAAGGCATGGCCATGAATATTTCCTTTAATCATCCAATCATATGCTTAAATGTTCCTACAATAGTCCTTCCACTACGGATTGTGGGAATTAGAAACTAAACATTCTTTCGAATCATCAATCCATGTTTCCACCTTCCGCATTCTGTCCTTCCACCTTCCGCTGTAGAATGCGGGAGTCAAAAACTTAACATGCGACGAAATCCCTTATCCACATTTCTGCCTTCCACCTTTTCTGCCTTTCGCTAAGGAAACCAGGAATTGGAAAATCCTTGAAATGATCACTTTGTCTCTCGACCTTTCGCCTTCCAACTTTTGGCTTTCCACCTTCTATTATGGACCTCAAAAATCGAAAAAACAACTTTATGTCTTAACCTTTTACCCTTTTTCCACCTCCCGCCTTTCGCAGGCAGATTCTAGGGTGCAGAAAACACATTTTTACCTTAGATTTTTTGGCTATTTTTTGCTTGCAACTTTCGACTTACCCAGTTAGACTCCAAATTGTGGAAACCAACACATGGGCTCATTTCTCCTTTTGATTTCCGCCTCCCACATTCTGCCTTCCGTTGTGGATTTTTGAGGTGCGGAAACAGATGCTTGACCTTGGAATTTATGGATTTCCTTTTTGCTTCCACCTTCTGCCTTCTGCGGGTGGATTCCACAATGTGGAAAACCAATGTTTTTTCTTTATTCTCATTCTCTTTTCTTCCTCCCACCTTCCACCTTCCGGAGGCGGATTCTGGGGTGCGGAAACACTTAAATTAGATTCATTCTGACTCTGTAACCAAATTTCTACCCTTCAAGAACTTAAGCAAACTGCATGGGAAACCATAAGGCCTATGCAGATGTAAAAATAAGGAGAGTATAACAGCAGTATACTCTACTTGAATCTTTACAATGTTTTGTTGTGTGTCTTCTCAAGTGAATTCAAGATTATGAATTATGGAGCAGGTTTTAGTGGCTATTTGCCACACTTTCCTTCACAGTTTACCTTCGTCTAAGGACAAAGGTTTTACATAGGGACTTACCTAAGCTGGGTAGGGTTTATCCCATTCATCACTTACGCTTCCTACAGGGGTCCCTTACAACTGGACCTTAGCGGAAGAATAATAATACAACCAAATAACTCATCACAGAACAGTAAATACCATAATTAGAAAGGTCATGTGACCAAGGGGAAAATCTATGCCCCTAGAACAAAGCGTGGCTTCTATAACCACAAAGGCCATACATCAAATACAGTCATAGAATTCCAGTGAAGTAGGAGTAATACATTTTTAGGGAAACTATAACAACACATAGTTTTCAATAAAGTAAGACAGAGTAGGTTCATTACTTCCTCCATGATCTATGCATCCAAATGCAGTCATAACCATTCCTTAACCAAACAAGAATACTTTTCTTTGAAGAAATATGAGACTCATATGCAAAGCATCAACCAGAGTAGGTGTATCATACCATTAGTAAGCTATATAACCAATGCAACCCTATACATTCCAAATAGCACATGAACACACCATTTTGTGAGCAACGCTACCATAAATAAGGCTTAGGGTTGTTCTTTATCATTTTTATCAACACACATTCTCTCACACACAGATATTCCCTGAGCTCATTAGTTGAAGGAAAACATACAACATACAAGTAACTTTGTATAGAGCAATAACACACCCTTTTGAGTTGCCATTTTACTAGAGGCAAGGCACAATCATTCAAGCAATATTTCTTTGCAACAATACTTCCAAATCTAAAAACTAAATGGCTAAACACAACATCATTTTACCAAAACCAAAGCCTTCCGGCAAACCAGTGCATGATCCAGATATTAGGACACATGCAACATATACATTGTTTCAGTTCTTAAAGCACATGAAACATAGCAATAACTGTCAGTAAACCAAATCTATGCATGTAAAACTGGTATATCTGGAACTCATTTGCATGCAAGACTTAAACATATTAACCTTGTAGACAAAACCATATTACGGAATGCATTTCAAATTCAATCAAACCTAGTATGAGTATACATTGGCTCGTAAGCGAAATTTTCATCAATAACCTAAAACTGGTATTTATCATTTCGTTAACCTTGAGCCACATATTAGCACATGTACATACATCCCTCAGCTTAATAGATTTTTAGAAAACAAAACCAAGTGATGAAACCTATTTACAACATGAGCCACAATGAAAGGGGAACATCCATGTTCCACCCAACCATAGATTATGGACAACTCTTCTCTATCCTTAATCACCCCTGAGCTCAACTATGCGTGCTAAGAGGGGAGATGGCTAACCTTAGCTCAGTTTCCAGGAAGAAATCCCTTTCCTAAAAATTCTCATAGTGCTCACACAGCAAGTATTTCTCTTTGCTCTTTGCCTAACACTTCCAAGAGTGCTCACACAGTAAAATCCATCCCAGCATGCTCAAAGACGCCCTCTTTATAGTATTTTATTCTAGGTCTTTTGCAGCTACGGTCCATTCCCCATGGAATCCCTGTTAACCACTACGTTTTTCTTTTTCCAAGGCATGCCCTAGATCATCATGGAGTTCTGGCGCCTGGTGTAATTTCTAAGGTTAACCATTCCATCTTTTTCCCCACGCTAGCACACATAATTCCTCATTTAACATGGTTGTCCCCATCATTCATTGTTTCATTCAAGCAATTGTTTCGATTACATATCTTCTTTGCGGACCTGTTTGTTGTTTCGTAAACAAGCCAATCTTAACACAATAAAATAGTAAAACAAATAATACATAAAATGTTTGTCTGTTGGGGGGTATTACATCCTCACCCCTTATTGCAACATTGTCCACAATGTTCTTAGCCTTCTTCCGTAGCTTCTGGAAACTTCGTCTAATTCCCAAGTTCCGCTTCCTTCCTGTCTAGCCTTGCGCAAAGACCTCTTATTTTAGCATGTCCTTGATGAATTTACTTATTCATTTTGTTTGTCCATCTATTTCATCTTCGTCTCTAATCCTACAAACACGTATTTTAAGGCGTTTTATGTAAACTTCACATCCTGGTCAGAAATTTACCCTCCTTGGTACTCCACGAAGTCGAAATACCTCTTTCAGGAAGTATCTCTGCAATATTAACAGCTCCATAAGTTGACTTTACATAAGTAAAAGAGAAATTTTCTTAACTTATTATACTACTACAACCATAATCATATCATGTTGCTTTTGTATTAGTGGAAAAACTACGACGAAATCCAAGGATTTTACATCCCATTTCCTGAGGAATGGGCAGAGTTTATAACAAACATGTTGGATATCCATGTTCAGTCTTCACTTGTTGACACCCCAAGCATTTAGATAGATAATTAATTAAATCTTCCTTTAATCTAGGACAAAATATTTGCTTCTTAGGCGTTGTTATCACCTTTTGGTAACCAGGGTGTCCTGCATAAGGAAGTTTGTGCATTGCATTTAATAATTAACAATTTTAGATCCACAACATCATGCATGTATAATCACATAAAATCAACAAGAAGATGCTAATTCAACCAAATACTTATTTGCATAAGCATCTTCCTTTAGCTCCAGTAGCCAACATCTGCCCCAAGGGAATATTTTCATCATCTCATATGCATGATATACAAGCATGCAGTTCACATGAGATGTCAACGTAAAATTTTCCATCGGAAATTTCAAATCTGTTTTCATACCTAAGTTGATTTTCCCAAACATAAGGTCCTTGTCATTGTGTTTGTCCCATGCAGACCATAATACCTAGTTTTCTGCAGTATCTCACCTGACATGTTTCCTAAACATCAAATAATTAATAACATTGATAATCAAATCAAATATGAATTTACAATTCTATCTTCTACATAAATTATATTTTATAACCATGAGGCCAACCTCATATTGTTTAGCTCTAGCGAGTGAAATCTCTTAGCCCTATTACTTACACTTGCTACCTAAAACATGGACATCCACACATAACCTGTCATCTTAACACAACTCTAGAATAGAAATTTTTCAAAACCAAAATCTTCAAATATGTTCTATTCATAATTAGATTTCACTGTCATGAGATCCTTATCATAACGTTTGGCCTTTGCACTGCCTTTATTTTATGGGACATACCCAAACTACCTGCAATCTGAAACTTCCAATCATCCAAGCAAGTGTGAGCATCCATGCATACCATCCTTTCATCGTAGGGATTACAATAATCCTCAAGTCAGTTTACATGCATCATTAAACTTTCCATGTATTTTCACCTTATTTATGCAAATAAAATATAGTTCCAATACTCATGATTTCGCAATCCTGCTCCATACAATTTTGTCCTTTTAACAGGGCGTTCAATCAAACATGACTACCTTTTTCCATGCAATTATTTTCCTTGTATTCATAGCAGTTCATGAAATGATCTTATAACTACCAATAACTCTATCATTTTAGCTATTAAAGAATTTGCAATGAAGTATTTATATCACAACCATGCATTCACAAATGCATCTTGTATGTAGCCACACATACCTTGGCATAAATGTTCCAAGTGATCCTTGGATGAATTCTTCTTTCAGAAGTTTTGTCATGAATATATATACATGAGGGTCATCTCCTCACTAAATTACAAGTTCTCATGCATGCCTCCTCAACCTGTATATATATTACTCAACCGATATTACAGAACCTAACACCTCCTTGGGTGCTCCATGGTAGTTATGTTCTAGAGCCTAACACCTCTTTTGGGTGCTCACTAGAAGCTCTAGATTACCAAGCTCAGGTGCTTCCTTTCTAGACACCATAATACCTAGGGGTTATTCTCTTCACGGATCCCCCACTCTCACGACAGTCCCCTTACACGGGATGAATGTGAGAGGAAAGAAGTCTAACCAGATGTCCTACACTTGAGCATCCCAGCGATGCATAATGGCACCTAGCTGTCCTAGGGGAAGCTATGCACCCCAAGTACATCCTTCTAGAAAGTTATGTACCCTAAGTACATCTTTCCTCCTTATACAATTTCCTCAATTTTATATGTAGAATGCCTTCTCGTATCATTTCCATTACCCGGTCTAGGTACCTGCAACCATTCCACCAGTAATAAATCACAATCCTTATATCATGGATTTGTATAGCATCAATATTTCAATCTATCGCAAATATATTGTTTTCAGAACTAGCAATTCTCATACTTACATAGCATGTGCTTGATGTTATCAATTATCTACTATTATCCACCCTTAATGCAATGGATTTAATTGATGACAACATATTGCTAGTATTTTGTAGTATAAAACGAATCACATTGATTCTAGAGGTTACCTGATCGATTGGTTTCTTACCGGGTACTACACAACCCATACACCAACCTATTGATCATAGATTTGTTGTCCTAGCCTTTTTTCACAAGGCTATCAGTTATATGCAATGATATCACCAACATCTTCAACCATGCTTCTATTTTCCTTGGTCCTACAACCATTACAATCCACCGTAATATCATAGACATCAATAATTATCAGTAGTGGTTTATTTTGTATGGAAATCCTCACTATTTTACTATTATGCAGTATTGCATGTATGCAAAACATCTTTAATTGCACTATGCCATATCTATTAATATGCCTACTAGTGCATATGCATCTGACCTATCAAGCCTCTTGCATTCCCAACATTCCTATGCCAAAGTTTTATGTACATAGAATTCCTAAAATACAAATATATTGGCAAGAGAAGAGTTGACTTAGCATAATAGGAAACTCCTTTTTTCATAAGACAGCTAGTCTAATTTCATGGCTTATATGGGAAAGGAGGCTGCAACAACACAACTCTGGTCCTCTACAATTATATGGAAGCACTCCCTTGGAGCACCTTGCCAGTATAGCACTAAACCTTCCTTTCATACTTAGCCTAGCAACCTATAAATTTGGCTCTTTCGCCAAATATTTCCTTTTTCAAATCCCTTACGCAGCTCTATTTTGTTGTCATCAATACATCTTATCCTTTAAATTGGATTGTCCAATTTCTATCAAACACGACCTTCATGTGGACCGATCAGAAGAATTCGAACAATCATTCTCCCCAAATTTACAGAGCTTGATGCCAAGTTCCCCTGTAACAGTCTTTAATGGCATGATTCATGTTTAGTGAGGTTCTAATTTTAGTCGAACCGCTAAATCTAATCAACCTAGACAATGGTCCTTCCAGTGTTCAACATAGATCGGACTTCAACCTTCGATGAACTAGATTTCATATGAATTCCGCATCCAATCGCTGATGTTATCCTCTGGGCTATTTCATTGAGCAAAATCATCCTTAGTTGTTTGATCTCTGCTAACTTCAATCAACGACGGACTCCAAATAGAACAAGGTAGATTGAAATTGAAATTCTGCATCCACCCTCTGCAATTAACTCACCTACTAGTTAAATCTACGGAATCATTGAGGACCGCTAGATCTAGATCGACGATGGACCTTAAATATCATAAGGAAGATTTCATAAAAATTTCGTGCACACCAGGATTTTGTTTATCCGCGCTAGTTCTCCTAGTGAAATCATTGTCAACCATTGATATGGTTTCACGATCAACCTCATTCGTTGATCTTAATCTTCTTTGCAACGATTGCTTTCAAATTTTCAACTCAACGCATTTTTATCCTCCTTGCTTTTCAACCTGCGAAATTCTTTCGGGTCGTTGATCTTCGCACCTTTAGATCTCCACCACACGATCCTCAAACATATCAACGAGCAATATCAGCTTATCTCGTTTGTAATTTTAACTTGCGTAATCTCTCCTCAGCCATAGATATGGATCTACCACGATCTTAACCTTCCACATAGGCACATACTTAGGATTTGTTTATCATCGATCCTTGCAGTGATCGATCGTTGATCCAGAACCCTACAACAAGGTATTAGATACATTCCAAAGTTTCCTTAGCAAAATACTTTTAACAGGGTCCCAAGGATACTCTCTTCTTTAACAAGACCTGAGATAGTTTTCCTAATGAAGGTATTAGTACTACATTCTACATCTTTCATATTTGATAATTATACTTGAAGTTCATCTTCAATGAGGCTACCTGAGTCATGCTTGACCAGCTACACGATTAGTACTTTCTTTTCAACAACGATATAAAAAATACCACTAAGTTATTGCTAGTGCCCCTTCAATACTTCCACCAGATACCTTTCTAGTGGAGAACACAAGGGAAACTATCTTCAAAATACTTACAACATGCAAAGAAAAGTTATATACAACAATTCCCATTTAACTGAGAATCAAAAGGGTCATAACAACATATCAATTTTCACCTTCTCACAAAGCATAATTCTTCTCATATATCATTCAAGAAGCCATTATTCATCAACTAAAATCAATCATATGACAAACCTCATGCATACCTGATCATCAATTCATAATAGCTTAACCTAATCCAGTCCTATATCAATCATGTAATTTCCACAAAAGACAACCACACATGCATCAATTACCATTGAAGCATCCCTTGTAGTACATCAGTCAACTCATCAACCATCATACACCCATTGGAATACATTGATCATAATCCATCAATTTAATACACAACCAGAGTACCTAACCAAGACTCATAAAGCAAAAGATGGTTATCGTTTAGCAAAAGGTAGTTATCACCTTGGTGTGCTTCAGCGGAAACTAGATGTTCCCAAAAAGGCGACAGGGTTGAAACATGTGGCTCTGTTTTAAACATTCCAATCAAAACTTAGTATGGTTAGAACAAAGTTTCTGCATAATGCAGCGGAACTAGATGTTCTCAAAAGGTGACCAGGTTTAAACCTATAGCTCTGATACCATATGTAACATACCCATATAACCTGCTAACATGCATTAAAAAATAAATCTTGTGTATAAGGCATGGACATGAATATTTCCTTTAATCATTCATTCCTATGCTTAAATGTTCCTACAACAGTCCTTTCCGCAGTCAAAATATTTCTAAGATTTAATCTTTCCGCCTTCTGCCTTCTACTGCGGACTGCGGGAATAAGAAACTCAACATTTGTTGGAATCATCAATCCATGTTTTTGCCTTCCACATTCTTCCCTTCCGCCTTCCGCTGTAGAATGCGGGAGTTGGAAACTTAACATGTGATGAAATCACTTATCCACATTTCTTCCTTCCGCCTTCTGCTGTGGAAATCGGGAATCAAAAAACCCTTGAAACAAACACTTTGTCTCTCGACCTTCTGCCTTCTGGATTTTCTCCTTCCACTGCGGACCTCAAAAATCGGAAAAAACAACTTTATGTCTTAACCTTTTACCCTTTTTCCACCTCCCGCTATCCGCAGGCAGATTCTGGGGTGCGAAAAACACATTTTAACCTTAGATTTTTTGGCTCTTTTCCGCTTTCGACTTCCAACTTTCACAGTCGGACTCTGGATCACGGAAACCAACACTTGGACTCATTTCTCCTCTTGATTTCTGCCTTTTGCCTTCTGCTGCAGATTTTTGGGCTGCGGAAACAAAACCTTAACCTTATAATTTCTGGATTTCCTTTCCACTTCCACCTTCCACGAGTAGATTTCAGGGTACGTAAAACCGATGTTTTTACGTTGCTCAACTTCTATTTTCTGCCTCTCGCCTTCCGCCTTTCGCAGGCATATTTCAGGGTGCATAAACACTTAAATTAGATGCATTGTGACTCTGTAACCAAGATTCTAGCCTTCATGAACTTAAGCAAACTGCATGGGAAACCATAAGGGCTATGCAGATGTAAAAAGAAGGAGAGTATAATAGTAGTATACTCTACTTAAATCTTTACAGTATTTTACTGTGTGTCTCATCAAGTGAATTCAAGCTTATGAATTCTGGAGTAGGTTTCAGTGGCTATTTGCCACACTTTCCTTCACGGTTTACCTTCATCTAAGGATGAAGGTTTTGCACGGGGACTTCCCTAAGATGGGTAGGGTTTATGCCATTCAACAATTAGGATTTCTACATGGGTCCCTTACAAATGGACCTTAGCAGGAGAATAAGAATACAACCAAATAACTCATCACAGAACAGTAAATACCATAATTAGAAAGGTCATGTGACCAAGGGGAAAATCCTAAAACCATGGAACAAAGCATAGCTTCTATAACCACAGAGGCCATATATCAAATACAGTCATAGACTTTCATCCAAGCAGGAGTAATACATTTTTAGGGAAACTATAACAACAACCAGTTTTCAATGAAGTAAAACGAAGTAGGTGCATTACTTCCTCCATGATCTATGCATCCAAATGCGGTCATAACCATTCCTTAACCGAACATGAATACTTTTCTTTGGAGAAAGATGAGACTCATATGAAAGCATCAACCAAAGTAGGCATATCATGCCATTAGTAAGCTATATAATCATTGCAACCCTAGACATTCCAAATAGGGCATGAACATACACCAGTTTATGAGCAATGCTCCGATCAACAATCTTAGGGTTGTTCTTTATCATTTTTATCAACACACATTCTCACACACACAAATATGCCTTTAGCTCATCAGTCAAAGGAAAACATTCAACATACAAGTAACGTTTTACAGAGCAATAACACACCCTTTTGAGTTGTCATTTTACCAGAGGCAAGGCACAATCATTCAAGTGATATTTCTTTGCAACGATACTTCCAGATTTAAGAACTAAATGGATAAACACAACAACATTTTACCAAACCCAAAACCTTCTGACAAACCAGTACATGTTGCAGATATTAGGACACAGGAAACATATAAATTGTTCCAGTTCTTAAAGCACGTGCAACATAGAAATAAGTGTCAGTAGACCGCATCTATGCATGTAAAACTGGTATATCTGGAACTCATTAGCATGAAAGAGTTAAACACCTTAGCCCCATAGAGAAACCATATTACCGAATGCACTTCACAGTCAATCAAATAGTTTATGAGCATACATTGGCTCGTAAATGACATTTTCCATCAATAACCTAAAACTAGTATTTATCATTTCGTTAACCTTGAGCCACCTATTAGCACATGTACAGACATACCCTAAGCTTAATAGATTTTCAGAAAACAAAACTGAGTGATGAAACCTGTTTAAAACACGAGTCGCAATGAAAGGGGAACAACCACTGTTATCTCTAGGGATGTTCCTAGTGTGTATTTTCAAATTTTTGATTTGGATTGGTTTTTCTTGTTTTAATTTCATTTTGTTTTATGTTTTATGATTGATTGTTTGCCCTTATGATTCCATTAGTTACCTAAAAACATCAAAAGTTCCATTCATTAACTAAAAACCTATGTATGTGCAAAGGAGTGTGTGTTACAGGATGAATGTTTACAAACTGGCAGCGTCTTTCCAAACTGGCAGCATATTGAGAGCGTGCAACATATTGAGTTCTAATGGTATAATGTACATATGGTTTGTTTTTTGAAAGGTTTATGATTGATTTCATAAAATATTTGATCGATATAAGCTTTTCTCATAGTCCTGAATATATGTTTTGAGCATGGGCATTTGGTATGTTATATGTTTTGATATTCTTGACTATGAAATAATGAGTTGATACGGTGGTAATAATGAAAGAACACAGGTGGTGTCTTTTCACAAACGAAACCGTTCATGTAATAAATGCTGGTGGTCATCGTGGCAGAAATAGCTAAATATTCATTTTCCCTAAAGCGTGTTTCATTTTTCTGCTGAAGATGAGTATCCAAGCGTTGGTTTCATTCACTGTTTGTCTTCACGAGCTGTGTTATGCAATGTTCAGGAATTTTGGGTTTATGTTCGAACCCTAGGGTTTGCAAGTTTATATTTGAAGTATATACATATATGATTCTTGCATTTTCAGCAGTGCTTGACTTGATACACAGCGTGAAGGCTATACAGCAGTATAAAAACTTCATGTGCAAGATATACAGTTTGAAGGCGTTTTGATTGACAGAGTTTCCTGGTTAAGAGCAGTATTATGTAAATGTTCAGATAATTAGGGTTTCTTTGCAAAACCCTAGAGCGTGTAATTTCAGGGTAATAATATATTGTATATATTCTTACCTACGTTTTCAGTTTCAGCACCGTTTTGCTTGAGCATTCAGCGGCAATATAAAATGCTCTGTTCAAGATAATACTGCGTGAAGACTTTGGTATTTTCAATATTTGACAGGGGTTTCAGGGTTAAGACCTGTCATTAGGTTAATTCAAATTTCATTTGAGTTGTCACTTTGTTAGTTTATAAAGCTTTACCTCCAGCACAAGAAGAGATGTATTCACATTCCAGATGTTAGCACAGAGCCGTATGTAGCAAACTATCTCTGTTTTTGGCTTGAGACATAAAGTATTATTATTCTACACAGTTAAGTTGAAATCCCTGTAGGGTTTCAAAATGTCAAACGAAATCGAAGAGGAGGAGCCAGAGCTGGTTGTAAAGAAAAGGCCTGGAGGTCTCATATGCAGATTGGAACCCAGCAATACAAAGTGGATTAAACAATTCCCAAGGTCTGCTAGGTTGATACAGAGATCAGGTTGGTTTAGTTTCTGTGACAAATTGCAGGGATATCATTCCAAATTAACAATGGCTTTCATTGAGAATTATGATGATGACAGAGTCCAGTTAGAGAGCTTAACTGTGAGAGTTAATGAAAATTCTATTGCTGAAGCTATCAATGTGCCAGCAGAAGGTGAGAGGTGGTTCAAACAAAAAGAATTCAAAGAGGATTTCAGTGAGTTTTTGATCCTTGGTAATGAAAAACTTGATTGGAAGAACGGAGTTCATGTCAATAGGATGAAGACAGCGTGGAGAGTGCCATTAGAAGTAATCCAGAACTATATTACCTGCGATGGAAGGTATGATCGAGTCCTAAAATGTCATTTGAAACTGCTATTGCATATTCAGGGTGTTACACAGCTAAATATTCCTTTTTACCTACTCAAGAGCCTTCAAAAAATGATTTCTAAGGTACAAAACCACCCATCACATACGACCAGATCAATTTATCATCAGGGATTAATTAAGCTGTTGGTTTTAACCCAGTTAGAAAAGGAAGAAAGGTCATGGGGCTCTTTGTTGGCAGAGCTAGGTTTTAATGAGAACCCTAAAGAAAAGAGTAAGAAAATGGTTGATGATGCCAGCCAGCAAATAATAAACCCTACAAAGACAGATCAGAAGGATAAGAATAAAGAAATGAGTGCTGTTAATAAGCCTGAACAGAGCAAGGTAGACCCTGAAACACCCTGCATGCAAGAACATACAGAAAAACTCAGTGATATGTTTAAATGCATTGCTTCCAAAAAGAAAATTTGCAAACAATTATTCAAGGAAGGCCAACCAAGAACTAGATTGAGGGAGAAGATGCAAATGGAAGAAAGAGCAGCACAGGGAGATGATAAGGAAATTGTGGTTATTGAGGATGCTGCAAGTGAAGGGACAATACATATAGCAGAGGATAAGTATTCTGAGGAAATGGAGGAATTTATTGACAGGCAAGGTGTAGCAGGAGCTATACCAGAAATGTTTTGTACAAATAAACAAAATAATTTTGACGAAGGATCAATATCAGGAACTGTGCTTGAAGAAAGAGATTGCAGCAGAGAAGAAGATATAGATATTACTCCAGAGCTTGGTCAATGTCAAAGATCCCTTCAAATGTATAAGGAACAGACCAAATACTTGCAGGATATCAATGAAAAGCTATTGGTGGCAAACAAAAGGTTAAGAGAAGACATGGAAGAAAAGGAGGCAGAGTTTCAAAAACTGTTGATGGTTTCCAGAAATATCCTTAAAGAGAAACGAGCTATGCAGAGACAGCTTGAGCATTTCAAAGCCTAGGAAAAGGAGAATGATAAAGATATGGAACTGGCTAGACTCCAAAGGCGCTCCCAAGTGCTTAATGATTTGGCCACTTTAGCTGAAGCTTCTAGAAGCTTGTAGATGTTTTTAAAGTTGTTTGATTTTAAAATTATAATATTATGTGTGACATTTGTAGGACACATGTAGTGTAAAAGCATTTTGTAAGGGATTGACTTCCCACTTTTGAAGGAGGTCGATCCAAATTTATAGGATCTATTGTTAGTTCTAGATAGGATCTTTTTGGTACAAAAACAGCTCTCGAACTAGTGAGAAGGGGTTGGCTGTCTTGGGAGACATGTTGGAATATTTGTAGATATATCTGTATATCATGAACCCTTTGCAACTTCAATGACAGGTTTTAGTTTTGAATGAATTTGATGTTGATTTATTTCTTTACTACATAAACTGTCTCTTTGATAAATCTTTTGTGTACTTGGTCACTCACATTCCAATACATAATTCTTATTACAAGTTCACAGTTATCTTTCATTTATATAAACAGTAATAGTTTCACTTCATGATTTAGGATCATAAAACCTGAGTGTTGGACTTTGTCACTGCTTTCATGTTATACATAATTTGTTTGGATTTTCCTGCAGCTCTTAGTCTTACCAGCCTTTATTTTAATTCTTTGATATCTCTTTTATCCATCTGTTATATACCAGATCTGTTCATTGTAAATTGTGTGTGAATATTTTGATCTCATACCTAAAATTGTATAAACTGTATAAATAATTGATATTAACCAAGTGTCTGTAAGTTTCTATTTGCCCTGGTTTAATACCAGCTTCTATTTTTAATTTGATTTCATTTGATTTGAACATTTTCAAACAAAGATTTCCTTAAGCTTGGATCCCGTAGTCTAGGTCCAACTTTAGGGATAACAACCACGTTCCACCAAACCATAGATTAGGCACAACTGTTCTCTGTTCTTAATCACCACGAGCTCAACTATGCGTGTTAAGAGTGGAGATGGATAACCTCAACTCAGTTTCTAGGCAGAAAACCCTTGCCTAACACTTCTCAGAGTGCTCACAAAATAAGTATTTCTCTCATCTCTTTTCCTAACACTTCCCAGAGTTATCACACAGCAAAATTCCCGCCAACATGCTCAGTAGCGCCCTCTTTATAGTTTTTGATTCTAAGTCTTTTGCAACTACATTCCATTCCCCACAGAGTCCTCGTCAACCACTGTGTTTCTCTTTTACCAGGGCGTGCCCTGCACCATCATGGCATTCCAGATCCTTGTGTACTTTCTGAGGTTAACCATTCCATATTTTCCCCCAATCTCGCATGCATAGTTCCTCATTTAACATGGATGTCCCCATCATTCATCGTTTCATTCAAGCAAATTTTTCGAATACATCTGTCCTGTTGGTCATTTCGTGAACCAACCAATCTTAACACAATAAAATAGTAAAATAAATATTACATAAAATGTTTGTCTGTTGGGGGATATTACATTAATGAACACAATATCCTATGGTTGGGTGGAACGTTGCAGTGACATAGCTAATTCTGGGACAACTCATTTACAAGACAAGTGCACTCTTGTATTTTCTGTATTAAATCTTGCAGTGTATTTGTTTAACGGATTATTATGAACATATTGAATGTGTTGATTTTCTTCCGATGTATATGATTGCATTATGCATATGCATATATGTATTTTATTTCAATGCATTACTGTTTATGTTCATGGGGCTGAGGTCCCTGGTTATGATGGCGACAGAGCAACTAAGTTACGTTCTCTCTCTCGGCAAGTAGAGGGGAGGGGACCTAACAACAATTCTAGAGCCTCTCACTCAACACTAATGCTAGGATATACTTTAATAATACACCTAGGGATACAATGTCCAAGGACATGATGCTCCAAAGCTTATGCTCAACATCAATTTGGAATGCTTTAGGACTTATTCTCAAAATTTCCAATTCTTATAATTCCTGTGCTCCATAGCTTATTCTCAACACAAAATCTCATGCTCATGTCCAAATATTATGCTCAACACAAGGTCTCATAACTCATATGTTCTAGAGATTACGCTCAACACAAAATCTCATCACTTATGTGCTTCAGGGTCCATGCCCCAACACATTATAGAACTCAATCATGCATTCAGTCTTCTGCACAATTCGTCACAATAATCATTTTAGTATTAGTATATGCATAATCACATAATAATAAATCTCGTACGTCACAGCACGATAATAGTCCTTGTCCATCAGGGTCCACACCCAACATATACAATATAATAAAACATATGCATTGGCTTATGCCCAATATATCTAACAAATCAACATCACACGTGCGCAGTGTGGCATACACCCAATATACAAACATAAACATCAAAGTAACTCATATGCAATGGGACTCATGCCCATTATAGTTAAGGTCAAAATTTGGGATATTACATACCTTGGGAACGAAGTAGTTCCATGGTCCTAAGTTGAACACATGATGGTCTAGATTATGGACTAATGAATGATCAAGTGTCGGGGACTCAAACTTCTTATTCTCAAATTGTTTTTCAAACTTTTAAATATGTTACCTGGACAAGTCCCTCTCTTTCTCCATATCCTCTTCTCAAGGATGTGATAAGGATTATAGATATGTCTCATCTAGTTCATAATTAACCCCTTCAGAACTTCAACATCCTCCTTACCAGCCATGTTTTCTAGATTCTCTCTAATTTCCATCTCTTTTAAATCATTTTATTTATCATCTTTTCAACGGTGTTTATGAGTTGAACATGTCTTATTGACCTATCACTTGATTCCATAACTTTATCCTTCAAATTAGATAATTGGCTATACATTTGTTCATTTTCTTCATGAGCGATGGTTGATATTCCTACAGGTTCAATTGGTGTAGCATTTTTTATAGAACCCTTTTCCATGTTGGTAAAAATATTGTTTACCTATAATTATCCTCTATTTCCTCTTTATAACACCTTTTTAATAACCCAAAGTAGATATTTGAATCAAAATTTCCACAAGTTTCAAGTTAACATACCTTTATAAACCTTGGTTCATAGGTTATCTTGCTAGCCGACCTTTCTCCTAAATTATCTCTCAAATCCCCCCGAATCTAGAATTTTTCTTCATAGTATCTTGGTATGCCTTCTCTACAATGGCAAATGTTTGACCAAATTTTTATATGCTACAAGAAAGTTATGGTAACTTTCCAAGAACTTGTTGTTTTTGTCTATTCCATGAGAGAGAACTTGTACGACCTGACACGTGTTTGATTTTCTTTTCTTCTTCTGATTTTTTTTACCACAAAAATAATGTTTTATCTTATTTTTTATGCAATAGGTGATGCTCAATTTGGATCCCTGAAGCTTCATATAATAGTTTTACTCAAAGCACTTGATTGATACTAGTTTGAGGACTAGTAAAAACCTCTGACTTCCACTGACTTTCACTTCGAGCTTATAATGAAATAGGACATTTTTAAGAGGTGCTTAAAATTTTAATTGTTTGAAACATCCCCAAAAAAAATAATATCGAAAATGACTTTGATACTAAATGTTAAGCACCAAATTCCCAAAACAACATAAAAATAGAACAAAAGAGTAACCTGATGCCTTGAGAATGAAATAAAGAGATCAATAAGAAACCTCTTCAAGGGGGGAACCTCCTTTTACATTGTATTCAAATGCACAATACAAGATGAGATCATCTATAAATAAGGTATCCTTTGTATATATAGAATACAAATGTTACAATTAAAGTCATATATGACCAATATTTACACAGTACTAATATAATAACATAAATATTGTGGTACAATATGTAGCAACTAATAGTTTGGTCGCAATATGATAACCCTATAAAAATTAATGTCTTCTGCAAGGTCCACGATTGTCACCAAAAAGCCCTAAGAAAATGCATAATTGAAACAATAATATCTCCTTTATTTGGACTCTCATTTGAGCAATTGTTTTTGAATTGTGTATTTTTTGGAGGAGAATGTAGATTTACAATTTGTTTTTAGAAATTATGCTATGAAATATTCATAAATTGATCTCAATGTTCCAAGCCTCTTTTTCCCTTTGAAAACAAATAGAAGGAAAATTCTCTCTTTTGGGCCTTAGAAAGTGCTATGATACCATTTGTTGTGTACTTTATTTCTCAATATGGAGCCACACATATGATAAAAAAAATATGCTTAATGCTTTATTAATAAATAACCCTTAAGGTAGGGGAACACCCTACAATTATTCATTTTAGAGAAAAAATCCTCTCATATTGACCTACCCTTTAAAGTTGCGAAATATCTTAATGATCTAATCTCCAAATATAGTATATTCTTCTATAGCCCTCATAAGGAGGACTCCATACTTACTTATATATACAAGAGAATCCTCACCATAACAAGCTCATAACTACCTAGTGGACCTTCTTTAATGTGGCCCTATTACATGATTCAATACTAACAATTGTAGTGGATCTTATTTAATAATAAAAAACATAATGAACTTAGTCCACCTTACATTAAAAGGCCTCCAATATTATTACTCTAAATGGGCCCCTCTGCCTCACATTACCATAAGTACTTTGCTATATCTTAAGAGGTGCTTAAAATTTTAATTATTTGAAACATCCTTGAATTTTTTTTTTATATCGAAAATGGATTTGATACAAAATGTTAAACACCAAATTCCCAAAGAAACATAAAAATAAAAATAAAGAGTAACCCAATTCCTTGAGAATGAAATAAAGAGATGAATAAGAAGCCTCTTCAAGGGGCAACCTCCTTTTACATTATATCAAATCCATAATACAAGATGAGATATCTGTAAATAAGGTCTCCTTTTGTATATATAGAGAGAGTATAAATGCTACAATTAAGGTCGTATATGGCCAATAAATACAATACTAATATATTAACATAAATATAATGTCACAATATGTAGGGAGTAATAGTTTGGTTGCAATATAATTTAACCTTGTCAAAAGTTATGTATTCTGCAAGATCCACGATTGTCACCAAAAAGCCCTAAGAAAATGCATAACTGAAACAGTAATATCTCCTTTATTTGGACTTTGTTTGAGAAACTATTTTTTGAATTGTGTATTTTTGCGAGGAGAATATAGATTTGCAATTTGTTTCTAGAAATTATGCTATAGAATATTCATTAATTAATCTCAATGCCCCAACCTTCTTTTTTCGTTTGAAAAATAATAGAAGAATATTCTCTCCTTTGGGCCCTAGAAAGTGTCATGATACCATTTCTTATGTACTTTATTTCTCAATATGGAACCACACATATGATAAAAAAAATACGCTTAATGCTTTACTGATAAATAACCCTTAGGGTAGGGGAACACCCTGGAATTATTCATTTTACAGAAGGAATCCACTCATATTCACTTACCCCTTAAGGTTGGGCGATCTCTTAATGATATAAGCTCCAAATACAATATTTTTCTATAGCCCTCTTAAGGAGTACTCCATCCTTACTTATATATACAAGAGAATCCTCACTATAACAACCTCCTAACTACCTAGTGGACCTCTTTAATGTGGCTCTATTACATTATTCAATACCAACTACGGTAGTGGATCTTATTTAATAATAATAAACATAATGAACTTAGTCCACCTTACATTAAAAGGCCTCCAATAGTATTACTCTAAATGGGTCCCCTCTGTCTCACATTACCACAAGTACTTTGCTATAGCTTAAGAGGTGCTTATAATTTTAATTATTTGAAACTTCCTTGAATTTTTTTTATATCGAAAATGGCTTTAATACAAATGTTAAGCACCAAATTCCCAAAGCAACATAAAAATAGAAAGAAAGAGTAACCCAATGCCTTGAGAATGAAATAAAAAGATGAATAATAACCCTCTTTAAGGGGCAACCTCCTCTTACATTGTATCAAATCCATAGAACAAGATGAGATCATCTATAAATAAGGTATCCTTTGTATATATATATAGAAGACAAATGTTACAATTAAGATCATATATTACCAATAAAGACAATACTAATATAGTAACATAAATATAATGTCACAATGATGTAGGGAGTAATACTTTGATTGCAATATAATAACCTTGTCAAAAGTTATGTATTTTGAAAAATCCACGATTGTCACCAAAAATCCCTAAGAAAATGCATAATTGAAAGTGTAATATCTCCTTTGTTTGGACCCTTGTTTGAGCAATTGTTTTTTGAATTGCATATTTTTGCGAGGAGAATATAGATTTGCAATTTGTTTCTAGAAATTATGCTATAAAATATTCATAAATGGATCTCAATGCCTTTGTTATGCTAATAAGGTCCATTTTTTGCAGATTCCTTTCTTAAGTTGATATATACTTTATGTGTGAAACAAGGCAAACTGGTCTTTATAATAGTGTGTTGGAGTCAAGCACATTATCTATCCACAATAAATCACATGCAAATGGTTGGATTGAGAATGATAACCATGCTCATAGCAAATTATTTTAATTTTAAGTGGGGACCCAATGTGAGAAAATAAGGCATCCAAGCTTTCATTGAGTGACACTTACAATGGTAGCTATGGTAGCTACACCAATAGGGTGGCAAGATTATCTGGGCTTGAGCTATGCGATGGATTTAATGTTGTGGAAGGATACATTGTGTGTGTTCATTTAATTTTGAAGGCACGACAACCATTGAGCATTAATGGTTTTGCAGTGGCGACATTAATGAGTAGTTGAAGAAGTGACATTTTTTCAAAATGTTATAATATTTGTTGTCATTCATAGGCCAAGAATGAATTAGAAAAATTACTTTTTTGGATATTTTTTTTATTGCACTTTACAATATGTTTGAACTCCTTGGATGGGAGTTGCATCTATATTGCCTCCATTTTTAGTTCCCCATATTGTTTGTTCACATCTTTGTTAATTAAAACACCCCATTATTCTTAAAGATCACAACTATGCATGTGTGAGATTGCAATTTTATGTTGTATGAATTTTTATAAATAAATTATTCCTAAATGTCTTAAAACATATATATGGAAAATAACATTTAAAATAAATTTTCCCTCTTGAATGTCACTTTCCAACCCATCTTAAAAAAGAAAAAAAACATACATGCCATTAAAAAAACAATAAATAGGAAATAATTCAAGAGTTTGAATGCCACTTTCCAACCCTTTGAAAGAGGGCAAAAAAACAAAATATCTAACAACGACTCATTCTAACCACGCAAAAAATACTAAAAACAAAAACATCTATGGCCTGAAAAGGGAAAAAAAAAATTATGGCATTCAGAAAAATGGTTGTGGAAATGACAACACCAACTAGTCCTATTCGTATTATCGTATATGTTTTAATCAAAAAGTTCAACATCATGATCCTGCTTGTTATGGAAACACAGTGATTGTAAGGTAGACGTATTGGAAGCCCGAAGCATATACGAATGTCCATTTGAAGCACTTAGTACTATGTCCACGTAATTTCCCTTAAAGGGGCAAACAATATCATCAAACTTTCTGCCCACAACATTGAAATGGACAGGCAAGGCTGGTGCGAACTATGCTGTTTTGAACGTTCCTGACAGAACACCAGTCGATTCAATGGACCGGGCACTCTTTGCCAGTTTAAGCAACTCGTACTAATCAGTCATGTGAACGACATGGGAATTTTGCTAGTGATCAAATTTGAAGGGTGGGTCTTAATTTTAATTTGAAGGCCATTTATTCTTGCAGCTCTTTAAAGATGAAAGGTAATATATTGATTATAAATTAATTAAATTCTTCTCTACAAAAATGTAAAAAATAAATATTGCCTTTTCAAAATTTTACAATTTTATACAATTGAACACTCCTTAATATTTACATGAAAAAATTATATATTTTTATTAAAAACTAAATTGAACACATTAATTTGACATATATGTAATATTGATTTTATAATTTAGTAACATAACAACTATTTTGTTGTTTTTTTTTCAAACTGAGCACACTTCATTATACACAAAAACTACTTAGACTATGAAATAACCATGTTGGGGCATCAACATGATCTTATGCATAGCCAAGGAAGTTGTAACTAGATATAGTCTTAAAAAAAATTGTGCCATGAGAGAATTAGGCTATAATAAACCTACAACCAAAAATTACATATAAAACCAACCAAAAACTTAATTCAAACTGGAGAGAGGGTAGCAATCCAAGCATGAGAGATGTAAGAATGATGGGCATTAGGCGCCTAAGAAAAAATAATACACGGTTAAAAAAACATTAAAAAAAAATCCTACATACCAAGCAAGTTAGCAACGCTAGCATCAGCGAGGTCGGGGCATCAAATTTTGTTGTTCACTTGTCGCGACAACATACATGTATGGGATGGAGGGGCAATGGAATCAAGCCTAAGTCAACTAGAGCCTTGCAACTCACTGAATATTCGAGTCTTGACAATCTTCCTTTTAAATTGAACCAAAACACCAAAAGAAGTTTGTTGATGGTTGGATTTGAGAAATTTATAGGTGTGAATAATTAAGAGCTCGACGATCTAAAATTTGTTGTGTTTTGCTCCAACCCACGATTCGGGAAACAGGTAGTCATAGGTAGGAAATTTAAGTTATTTAATAAAAACAATTAATGTATCTACCTCTATGTCGAAGCCATTTTCCATGCTAATGCAAGCCACTACCCTCCTCATTTTCTTACCAAAAGGTGTGAGAATGAGGAAGAAGACTTAAAATTATGAACCTCAAGTTCAAATAATGCCTTGCAATCACATTGGTAAGGAGTGATAAAAAAAGATCAAAACAATCCAATGTGTCAAATCTTGTTTCAAATCTCAGTTGATAGTGTCAATTAAAGACTTATATTGTAAATTTAATATAAGACTTACTTGTAGTTGTCTCTTACTCTTCGCGTCTTGACAAATTTGATATTTTATGGTTGTCTCTACGCCTAGACGCAATTGATATTATAAGGTGAGGATGTGCAGGGATAATAATCCTTAATCGTGACTATGAGATGAGGATGTGCAGGGATAATAATCCTTAATCATGACTATGAGATGAGGATTTGAAGAGAAAAGGAGGTAAAGACAAGTCATTTTTATATGTATTTTGGTGGGGAGGGCAAAAGACAAATGTTGTGAGAAACCACATTGTTTGGAAGGATGGAGTAAAATTACATCATGATCATGCCACCCATCAAATTGAAGACTATTCTTGAGCTATTTTTTTTTTAAATTAATAACCATTGTGGTGATTTGGTCTAAATGTTTTTTCTAACTCATTGTTTCTCCATATGTGTGCCTAGTGTCATCTCTATCTATACCAATGCATAAATCGACCTATGCACAGTTTGCTATCCTAGTTGCATTCCATTATTTGTAGTTGCATGACATTGAGTTTTGTTTAAGGTTGTCATGAGTTTGTGGTATTCATGCAAGAAATTAAGTCTTGTAGAGGAGGAATCTTTGACAAAAAACTAGTGGACAATGGTAGCCAGGTTCAAATAGGTAGTAGACACAATGTTTTGGGCTCATTTCAGGCCTAGTATTAGACTAGTAGTTGTTCTCTAGTATTAGAGCGGTAGTCACTGATGCATTTCACACCTTAGATTGTAACCCCAATTGACTCTGGAGTAAGAGTCACATGTGGTGGCCAACGCATCGTTTTTATCAATCACTTGTCATCTCACACATCTAAGTAAGTACTGAGTGGGTGACATGAATGAGTGAGTGATTATAATTTATGATATTTCCAATATTTTAAATGACAAGTGGAACTTTATAGAATAGGACTTTCAACATCTTGCTAAATTTATATAGATGCGCAATTTTAAATGTTGCCCTTCTTTTGAAATGTTGATTAAATTATGTATTGGAAGGGTAAAATTCATATTTTAAATTTTTTTGAAGAGCAATTTTAACTTTACACTTCTAGGAAGGGCTGGGAAGAGTTCAAATTTGAACGCTGTCAGGCCGGACTTTCATTAGAGTTTGGTTTAATGTCTGCTTTCGATGTTATTTCTAATTCGGACTTTCATTAGAGTTTGGTTTAATGTCTGCTTTCGATGTTATTTCTAATTATATGTTTGTACAGATTCTTTTATTGAAGGGCTGGAAAGAGTTCAAATTTGAACGCAGAGTCAGGCCGGACTTTCATTAGAGTTTGGTTTAATGTCTGCTTTCGATGTTATTTCTAATTATATGTTTGTACAGATTCTTTTATTTTCCTGGAGATCGATGTTAGTAGATAGATAGTTATGGCAAGTGTGAGAAACTGTACGAAGAAGTGACCCAATCCGCACCAGGCACCAGGTCAGTGCAGTATGGCGGTATATGGCTGCTTTTCTCCGTTTATTCTTCTTCCCACGAGAGATCGGGGAAGAATTTTATTACCGGATTCTAAAGAACTGGTTCGGTTTTCGTTAGCAGCAATTATTGGGTTTCAATTTTAGCGCCTGTTATTTTCAATGTGATTGCTCTAGTTCCCTTTCCTGATCTACCTGATGATTGATTGTTTTGAGGGAAAAGGTAGAGGGAGGCGAAAATGGTGAGAGAAAAAACCCAGTTGAATAGAGTCGAGAACGCGACCAGTAGGAGGGTTACGTTTTCTAACAGCCGGGACGGGCTGTTGAAGAAAGCGTACGAGCTGTCGTTGCTCTGTGATGGCGAAGTGGGACTTACTGTTTTGTCCTTGAGTGGGAAGCTCTATGAGCTCACTAGTTCCAGGTATGTATTGTTAAATGTGCAGTTGCGGTGTATATTTGATTGCTTTGTTTGAGAAATTTTGATTACTAGGTTTATCATTTCACAAGTTGGTCGGTTGATTTGTAAACGAGATTTGCATCGAGAATTTAAAGGTTTTGGGCATAACTGTCTGGCTGTGAACTGCTGAATGGTCAAGCCATTAGCTCGCTTTTATTTTGGATTCTGGGTGTCTAGGGTTTCTGATTGATTCTTCCATATTCGAACTATACATCTACTAGTCGATCATATGGAATTGTGTACCGAGTTCAATTGTTTCGTTTAGGGATATGCTTTCTCTGAAATGGTTCACATTCTCAAGAAAATGTTTGTACTTTTTCTCGAAATCGATATAGACCTATACTGAGATTTTAAAGCGGATTGGGGGTGTTTCTGCAATGCAACAAGAGGTGAGAGGCTACTGTATCTTCATTTTTCTTATTTCCCGTCAACGGGTATATACATACACACGGTAGGGTTAGCGACCAAAAATATATGGTTTTCATCCTCAACGGTTTCCAACATAAAAAATTGCACGTCCGACATTGTCTATCGCTAAATCTTGCCGTGAAGTTAAAATGCAGAAATACATGGAATATAAACCATTTCCAGCTTTTCAATCGAGCATAGTTTTTTAAAACTTAAATCCTCTGTTTATCCACAATTTAGTGTCGGATACATTCAACACATAGCAACACTTGTGCACAAACAACATCGAATATAGAAAATAGACAAGATAATGATGTTAACGAGGATAATGACCACTCTCTTGGTTATTGCAAAAACATATAACATGTAACTGGTTTATTTGTTTGCAATTGTATTTTGTATTGTATTGATTCTTATATCTTAGTAGGATAAAGGGATTAATTCTTATAGCCTAATAAGACAGTAAAATTATCTACATCAATCTGGAAGATGAAAAATGCCTGAAGTCGTAAATTGCATCATTGAAATTGTAGTTTTAAGAAATTAGATCGATTCAGAGCATAGTAATTTGTTTAGGATCACAGTTTGCAAGTGTTAATATCACTGTTTTACATCGCCGTATTCCACGCAGACAGTTAAGGCTATGGTATGTGACAGAATAATTGAGAACCTGTACTTGAAGATGACTCAATCAGGTCGGCGGGCCAGTATTTTGACGGGGTAGAAGTAGGTCTATGATTTTATCCTTTTTCTTCCAATAGGAGTAACGGTTAATCCTCTTATTCTGATGATAGACTGGGAGAGGCTTCTGTTATTACTCACTTTTGGCTTTCTGTTTTGGATTCTGAGCTTCTTCGTTCAAGAGCTGGTTGGGTTATATTTGGAAGTCAATATTGAGTATAAATTTTATCTTTTTTTAAAGGGTTGGATTTCTGTTTTGGATTCTGAGCTTCCGGGGTTCAAGAGCTGGTTGGGTTATATTTGTAAGTCAATATTGACTATAAATTTTAACATTTTTTAGAGGGTTGCTTGGTGTGATTTTTTGATAAAAGAGTTTCGGTTTGGTTTAAACATTATGAAATCTTTGAATTTTTCATTATTATTATTATTATTTTGATTCAATCATGTCTTTAGTTATAGATACATCTATTAACTGATTTGTTACTGGCATGGTCAAAGCAACTAAAACATTTTTCTACACATTAATTGATTTACCAGTCTTATATCCTTATTATGCTATGATGGTATGGATTACAATATTCTTTCTAATTTTGAGTATCTACAAAAAAATATAAAAAAATAAAACAAAAGACTGCAGAATTTTTTTGTTTTTCACAAAAATGCTCAAGCAAGAAACTTAGTTGAAGAAGATGGAGAAAGCTACTCACAGGTTGGGTGTTGTTTTTCTTTGGATGGAAGAGATTCATTCTACAACTACGTAGGTTGAGATGTGTAACTCCTTCAGAAAGTTGATATATGTCTTTTTTTTTTTAAATAATAAAATATTATAAAATATAACATGTAGATTCATCCTAGAGTTGACATGTGTCCTCTTCAAAAAAAATAACAAAATATTATAAAAAATAATATATAGGTTCAATTTAGATTTAAAATATTTACAAACATATATATATAATTACACATTAGATAAATTAGAAGTTTTACTTAATGTTTACACTCTAGAGTGTTTATATCTAGAGAGATTTGATACTTCTTGAGGCTTGGCAAATTTCTTTTTAAAATGGGTCTATGCTGGTATGTTTCAGCTATAGGCTATCTGGAAGGCTGAAATAAGTCATATTGTTTCCAACCCAAAAGGATACATGTATGAATTCTCCAAAGTTTTTAGTATGGGTGGTTAACCCGTATTAGCCTTGAAAAGTTTAATTTATCTATATCTATTTAGGGGTTGGTTGGTTGGCTGATTAGTAAACTGTAGTTCCTTTCAGAATAATCAATCAATTTCAAACTATTTGGGAATAAATGTCTATGTGTAGGATCTTGGAATGGTAAGGCCATATGCCGGCATGATTTTGGAACTTTAGGGTTTCAATTTATGTTTTTGTTCTCTAAATAAGTTCTTGTATTCAATCAGCATAGATCCATGTTAAAATTGATCTAAGTAAGTGTCTAGAGGGATCAAATATTTGGACTTGCAAACCCTTTTTTAGAATTAAATTGTTGAGGAAATGGATAACGCAATGTTTATGATTTTAGTTATCTAATTTAATATTTAATTTATTTCTAAATATTTAAAATGATTTTAATTATCTAATTTAATTTTTAATTTATTTCTAAATATTTGACATTTAATTTGAGGTTACATGTTATTTTTTATAAATTTTTATAAAGGATACTTATCAGTTTATTTCTATATATTTGATATTTAATTTGAGGGGACATGTTATTTTTTATAATTTTTTATAAAGGATATTTGTAGCTTTAAAATAAGCACAGAAAAAGTTACATATCTCTCCTTATGAGCTGTAGAATGAGCTTCTTCCTCCCAACCAGTATCAAATTATGCTGAGGACTATCATCAAAATAAACTTTAATAATCGATCATTATAAAGTTATGTACCAGCAGGCTCATAAGCACCAGTCGTTGAACCAACATAAATTGAAGGAGTTCCAGGATCATTAAAATAAGAAGCATCAGTTGAACCGGGGGAATCTCCATAAACAGAAGGAGCAGCCATATAAGCATTTGCAACGCCCAGTTTGGTTACCGAAATTCCCAGTTTTCAAGTAAGGAAGGTCAGGAGACATTAGAACCAGTACAAGCAAGACAAAAATGACCAGGATCATTCCTAGCAGCCCCATTTTCACCCCCACCATCAGCAGCAGTTGAAATGGAATTATTTCAATAAGAAGTACCAAGGTCATTGCCATAAGCATTATTTTAACCTGCATCCCCAGGATCATTCCCAGCATGACCAGTTGAACCGGCATTATCTAATTCCCAGTAGCCTCAGTATCAGTTGAAACAGGGTTACCAGCTTCTTCAGTTCCAAGATCAGTTGAAGGGGCACCAAATAAGCATAAGTTAGGATTTAAAGCTTCCTCAGTTCCCGGGTCAGTTCCAGCATAAGTTGAACCATTATTATTGGCAGCAGCAGTCAAAGCGTCAGAACGACCAACAGTTCCAAGACAAGCATTTGCAGCTGAACCAATAAAGGGCAGGCCAAGCATCACAACAAGCATCGCCAATATAATTAGCATTATGAGTTTTTACATCAGTTGGATTACCAGCCTCCTCAGTTCCAGGGTCAGTACGAGTAGTTCTATAAGTAGCAGTACCAAGAGCAGCATATTTATAAGCACCAATTGAACCAACAGAATTTCCACATTCCAAGCACAGAAAAAGTTACATATCTCCCCTTATGAGCGGTAGAATGAGCTTCTTCCTCTCAACCAGTATCAAATTATGTTGAGGACTATCCTCAAAATAAACTTTAATAATCGATCATTATAAAGTTATGTAAGCCAACAATTTGTTTTACTATATGCTAGCTGGCCGGTTATTAAAACATATACTTAGCCACTACGATTTTAGTGGCTTAAGTAATATATTCGCCCGGTTATTAAAACATATACTTAGCCACTACGATTTTAGTGGCTTAAGTAATATATTCGTTTTCCTTTTTTTGAAGGACAAAAGTAGTGTTTTCAATTCATGTATTACAACCTAAACATGTACACGTTGTGTATGCTACTGCTTTTGTCAATATGGACATGTTCCTCTAAAGTCCAGGTGTATTTTAGCAAACTATTACAGAAACTCTTTACCACACACCCCTTTCTGAACTCCAGGTGTATATTATCAAACCATTAAAAAAACTTTTTACCATATACCCTCCTCTCTGTATGCTATTGTGGACATGTTCCTCAACAGTCAATTTTTTTAAGCAAACTTATACAAACTCATGCACATGTTCATAAGAAGTCCTTTTTTAAGCAAACCACTATGAAATCGTAAATGAGAAGCAATAATTTGTTTATTCAAATTTGTTTTCTGTATATATATATGTCTTTTTAATAAAAAAACCTCAAATGTAAGTACTAAAATCAATATTTTATTTCATATATATAACAGATAATAAGTTTATATTAAAAAAACTGCTTCAAATCCAACCATAAGAAAGTAGAAAAAAATTCAATGAAAATGATACATAAAGGATAAATGTTTCTTCCTTAAGGAGTTGGGAGGGGAGAATCCACCATTTTCATTTCCGCTTGATTTTTCTTATAAATTTTTGAGATAGTGAGTAATTCTTCACAAATTGGTTGATAAGAATAAAAAAATATATATACATAGATAGATTACCTTATGGAAATAGAGAAACATCCATGGTTTCTTTGATTTGCTTCTCCTAACTACATTTCCTAACATAGTTGAGTGGATGAGAGGAGCCACTAATTATCTTGGCGAAGAATTTGGTAGAGTTGAAGTTGGATCATGATTATTCTTTGATTTTGTTTGCTGTTTCCCCTTCAAGACCTCGGAAAAGGAGGGAGTGACTAGATTTTTTTCAGAAATATTCACTTCCTTCTCATCTTTGACTACATATTCTTCGACGTCTTTTGAGTCACTCTGTTTCTTCCTGTTGTTCCTATTCAGTGTCCTCGTTCTTTGCATGCTCGACCTCCTAAAAGTTTGCTTCATTGTCTTCATATTCTCCTTTGGTTAATGCTGCTTCTCATCTTCGTCTTGTTTAACTTTACCTTTTTTAGGAATATATTTTTCTGACTAGGGCTGGCCTCTTCTTGTTTCTTGTCATTATACCCCTTTGTCTCTTTTTCTAAATTCAACAAATCTTGGTATCTTCCCAATGCAGGAAATTGGTTTTGTGTCAATTTGGGAGCTGCATAATTAAAATAAAATAAAATTGGGAGCTGCAGCATATGATATTTCCGAGTGATGGCATTCTTGATATCGTGGGCTTTAACGATTGATATAAACACACTTAGATACAGGATTTTGAGTAGAAGAATCTTGATGTTGATTTTGAGCAGAAACATGGCGCTGACTGCATTTTAACAAAATATAGGTTATTGGAGCTTGCAAATCTATGTGGAGATGGGTGGCACCACAAGAAATCCTTGGATTATGAACAAATTCGGTTATTGGAGCTTGCATTTCTTACCCCTTTTGCATTTTGTTTAATTTTCTTCTTATTTTCTTTGTTTTGTTCTATTTTCACTAACAACCATTTGCAGAATCACTTGGAGCATTCACCCAACCATACAAGGGGCACCTAATACTGAGGCCTTGTTGTAGTCTACAAGGCCTTTCTCCTTACCAAGTGTGAAGGATTCACTTTTGTGCAATCTTTTTCACAACAAACTTAACCAGAAGAGTCATAGGAGCCAGAGGAAGGGGAGCGCCTCTTCCATTGACAACTAGGAGTGCACATGAATCCACGACATTTCGTTGTTTACAGTGGTATCCAGACGAACATCATATTGGTCAAGGTCGTCAAAAGATTATAGGTACCGATGGTTCCACACCCCCAACCATACACCATCAATTGGCTGAGCTAGGAACGAGACATTTGTGTTAGTCAATGGTGCCTCCTATCCTATGGCATTAAGCCCTTCAAAGATGAGTAATATGTGATGATGTTGTGTTCTTTTAGGACAACCATATATGTGGAGATGTCATGCTGTGTACGAGTCCAGACCTCGCAATCGCAGTGTCATTCTTACTTTGGGAAAACAATTCTACAGGATACCGGAGACAATTTCAACCACTGTTGTGTCTCTCATCATTTCTAAGTAGTGTAGGAAGGTAATCTCCCACATAGAGAAATTTGTCCCTTTTATGATTCATTATGAAGGGGAACAAAAGATCTCAACCACCACCACCACCTTCGCATGGGGTCTCTCCACACAACAGAAGCAAGTGGACAAGATAGTGGAAGCAAACTCATATATTTTTCCCACACCTACTGGGGTGCCAGTACATTGCGAGGTCAAGCATTCAATTGATTTGGTCTTGGAGGTGCCTTTACCAAATGGGTCGGTATACAGGGGTTCCCTCATGGGGAATGAAGAAATCAACTATCAAATTCAAGAATTAATCCAAACGGGGCACATTCGATCCAACTCCTCACCTTGTGGGAGCCCAATTCTCATGGTACAAAAGGAAGATAGAACATGGTGACTTTGTATTGACTACCAAGCTCTAAACAAGAACACAATCCATAATCAGTATCCCATTCCTTGGATCGATGACCTTCTCAACCAACTCAAGGTTGCCAAATATTTCAGCAAAACTGATTTGAAGTCTTCCTATCATCAGGTGCCAATTGAGCAGACTGATGTATAGAAGACTACCAAATCTTGGGAAGACCTTCTTGAGTGGTTGGTCATGCCTTTCGGTTTGACTTATGCTCTAACAACCTTCATGAGAATGATGGACGATATTCTTGGGCCATTCACCAATTCTTTTGTGGTCATATATCTAGATGATATCCTCATCTACATCAGAACATGGGTAGAACATTTGCAGTGTATTCACCTGGTCCTCAATACCTTATGACCACACAAGTTATACGCCAATCTAGAGTAGTACTCATTTGGCATGGAGAGGGTTCAATATTTGGGATACATCGTGGGCGAAAATGGTGTGCATGTGGATCTGGCTAAGATCCAAGCCATTTAAGACTAGCAGATCTCGACAACTCATAGAGCTTCGCATCTTCCTAGGCCTTACAAGCTTCTATCATTGTTTTGTGTTGGGACTCTCTAATATTGCTTGGTCCCTTCCCCAGGTAACCAAACGGGGATCTAAGCCCAAGTTTGTCTGGTCCCAGACATAGCAACAAGCATTTAAGGAAAGCATTTAAAGAGCTGAAGTGACACTTATGTTCGACACCCGTTCTTACCTTACCATATATCTACAACAACCCTTTGAGATTGACACAGAAGCTTTGGACTATGTTGTGCGAATATGGTGTGCATGTGGATACATTGTGGGCGAATATGGTGTGCATGTGGATCTGGCTAAGATCCAAGCCATTTAAGACTAGCAGATCTCGACAACTCATAGAGCTTTGCATCTTCCTAGGCCTTACAAGCTTCTATCATTGTTTTGTGTTGGGACTCTCTAATATTGCTTGGTCCCTTACCCAGGTAACCAAACGGGGTAACCAAACGGGGATCTAAGTCCAAGTTTGTCTGGTCCTAGACATAGCAACAAGCATTTAAGGAAAGCATTTAAAGAGCTGAAGCGACACTTATGTTCGACACCCGTTCTTACCTTACCATATATCTGCAACAACCCTTTGAGATTGCAACAGATGCTTTGGACTATGTTGTTGGTACAGTCCTCGCTCAGCATGGCCATCCAATGGCATATCACAGTGAGATGCTTTTAGATACGATCCGTATGTACCCCTCCTATGACAAGGAAATGTATTCCATTGTCCAAGCCTCCCACCAATGGAAGCGTTACATCCTTGGAAAAGAGACGGTCATCCACACTAACAACAAATCCCTGTAGTTCATGCAGACCCAAGGAAAGTTACAGAATGATCGCCACCAAAAGTGGTCCACCTACTTGCAACAATTCCACTTGAATATTAAATATAAGAAGGGTAGCATAAATCAACTCGTTGATTGCCTTAGTTGTCCTCCAGTACCAGCAGTGACCAAGGTGCTCAACTCTTATGGCCATGAGAGTACCAGGTCGGCTCAACTATATGACAATGATCTCAAATTCGCTTCCATCGATCAAGCCCTATGTGCAGGAACACTAGTGGAAAACTTTCATCTCCAAGAAGGATTGCTTTGCCACATAGTCCATATCAGTGTTCCTTCAAAGGAAGGTACAAAGCTCATTTGGTAAGCACATTATAGTTGGGTGCCAGGGAACTTTGGCACTAAAATGACAATGGTGGTGTTGCAGAAGTATTTTTACCGACCCAAGCTCTGACAAGATGTTAGCGGATGTCTCAGATCTTGCACTGCCTATTCCATCACAAAACTTGCCATCAAGAAGATCTTGCACTGCCTATTCCATCACAAAACTTGCCATCAAGAAGTAAGGATTGTACACCCATTTGCCTACTCCCACTCAGAGACACCCCTTTGCCTAATCCCACTCAGATATGGAAATCCATCTCCATGGATTGCATGTCAAGACTATTTTAAACAAGCATAGTAATGGCTGCTGTTTTTTTTGTGGTTGTTTTAAGGTGTCAAGCCCTAACTTTAAGGTTTTGATGGTAATATTTACATTTAATATGGTCTCCAAAACCGTTCTCTTCATCGCCAATGATATTATCTAGTTTACAATGACCACACGTTTAATGGCTTTTTTTTAAGATGTGCAGGGTGTGATTTCACTGTTATTTGATAAGGCAGTGATGGAACCAACATTTTGTTTTCTGTACGCCGAGTTGTGCGTGCATCTCATTCGAATGAGGGACTCCCTAAATTTCCGCCCGAGGAACCAGATGAAAAGCCAGTAGGCTTCAAAAGGGTCCTGCTAAACACTTCCCAGAGTGAATTTGAAGGCAGCGTTCAGTTGAAAGAAATGACTGGACCTGAGCACCCAGAAAAAGAGCTTGAAAGACGAAATCTGGAAAATATTAGACTGATTGCAGCGTTATTAAAATAAGAAGATGTTACCCAGAACCATTGTTCATATCTGCATTCCGGTATTGTAATATTTTTTTTAACATTGATTTTATAATTTATAATATCAGTCTCGTCTCTGACTTAGCTGTATATTTAACAGATTCTATATAATATTATTGATATGATTGTTCTTAGTTTATAAGTCAGTGGCAAAGATATCTGTTTAGATCTTATATTTCTATCTGGATTGTTAGTTGTGATATGTCTTTTATGCCTGGCACGAATTGTTTGGGCAAGAAATGAAAGCTGCTCCTAACGCTGAAAATGCAGAGGCCCTGTGCCAACTATTTTCGTTGATTGGAAAACAGAGGGGAGTATCCGTTTTTGATTCATACATGGCTCAATTAAGAAATTGAGGTTTGTTGGTCCAGAGAGAGGGGAGTATAGGTTTTTGATTCATACATGGCTCAATTAAAAAATGTTGGCAAAGATAGGAGTCGAGGATACGGTTCATGGTGAGAGAATAAATGGATTCCCAGAAGAGAAGAGGTACATATATGCATAGCTGTTTTAAATTTAAATATATTGTTTTAACATCGATCTTCCCGCTGCTAATTTAGGGTTTTAAATCAGCGATATTCTCTTGTAATCTGTAAATGGAACTGACCTATCCTTGTTATATTCAGGTTAAGGCAAAGACTATAAGTGAGATCCATACAGAAGCCGAGAGAAAGATGGGGTTAAGGCAAACACTATACGTGAGATCCATACAGAAGCTAAGAGAAGGATGTGGTTAAGGCCAGGTACAACCAGAAGGCAAATTATTGATGCCCACGGGTTGTGACCAAACCGATCATTTGGATCTTAACCGATAGCAAACAGATGAGATCCCGGAGGAACAAAAATCCGGGGCGTGATAGTTGGAGAGAAAAATATCCGGGCGTTGATAAATGGAGAGGCAAAACATTAAGCAACAGCATGGTGGGACAAAATCTACGATCATCATCAATACCATATAACATTCAGTCCATTGTTTCTACATCTATTTTATCTCCAGTTTCAGATTTGCGCCCAGCATATAAATCTTCTGCATATCAGGCAAATGATTTGACGCCAACGGCCCCCTCCTGTTTCCAACCAATTAATTTTTTTATTCCCTCATAGAAAATAGAGTTCCAAAATACTCTCAAAGTCGCCTCCTTTTCCGATCAAAGCAAACCCTTAATATTATCGCCAGCAACAACCACAACTATATGTTGGAATCAGCACAACTATATTAATAAAATAAATATGTTCGATTAAGCAGATGAGTGTATATTTGAATTATTAATAATTAGATAGGTATATATTTGAATTATTAATAGTTATTTAATACTAAATGTAATACTTATATAGATTTATCTAAAAGGGATCTATTAAGTACTCAGAGGGATCAAATCTCTCAAGGTGCAAACCCTTTTTTTTACAGTGGAAATGTGTAATCTGATGTTTATGGTTTTAGTTTATCTAATTTATGTTGTTTTATATGAATGCAAATCTAAATAATTTAAATTTAACTTAAGTCAACAAGTTTTTTTTTAAATATTATTTTTTATAAAGGACATGTGTTAACTCTAGGATGAACATAGGAGTTACACATCTCTCCCCTACTTGGTTGTAGAATGCACCTCTTAGGTGCAATAATTACTATTAGAGTTGAAGTTAAACTAAGAATTGTAAAATCACTGAATTTAAGCTAATAGTTGTAACTAATAGTCCATTTAAAACTTAATATGTTATTAATTGCAGTTCAAGTTAAAGTAGTCATTAAAGTTGAAGTTAAGCTAAAGATGTATCATTATTGGAGTTGATCTAATAATCAAATAGTTGCACATTGTCATGATTGGAGTCTTATTAACGAGTTGAAGTTGAAGTTTAATTTTTCCAACTACCATTGAATGTATTTATCACATATTAACTAAGCTATTTTTTTCCTTTGAAATTATTAATTATGAATTTTGAATGGCGCCCATAAAATCAATATGGACAATACACTTGTCTCATTCTCCTCCATGGATGAAAAATCATAGATGGTAGTCCACCCCAAAATTTTAAGATATAAACCCATAACATTAGCTAGACTCTTGTATGCCAAATGTACTTAGAATAAGCCTTAAGAAATTAGAGTTTAAGTTAAGCTAATAGTGGTAGCATCAATGTAGTTAAGTTCATAGTTGTATCTATTAATCGAATAATTGTATCTAATATTCAAATAGTTTAAGTTGAAGTTTAGTTTTTCCAACTAATAGTTGTATCAAATAGTTAACTTAAAAGTTAATATATAGACAATTGCACTTTAAGTAAAAGTTATGATTAAGGTTTGTAATATCTCGAATTTTGACCTAACACTTATGGGCATATGCTTGATTATGATGTTACTTTGATGTTTTATTTTGGTATATTGGGTCTAGAACCCCACTGTATATGAACATTATGATTTATTTGATATATTGGGTGTAAGCCAATTACATACGTTTTATGTATAGTTTTATGTGTTGGGCATGGACCCTGAAGCACGTGATTGATGAGATGTTTTGTGTTGAGCGAGGAGCTATGGAGCACATGAGTATTTAAATATTTGTATTGAGCTAGAGGCTTTAGAGCACATGAGTGTTTATGTTTGTGTTGAGCGAAAAGCTTTAGGGCACATGAGTATGAAAACCTTTGTGTTAAGCATGAAGCTCCGAAGCACATGAAAAGATAATTTGGAAGAGTTGGGCATAAGCCCTGGAGCCTTCCAAATTAATGTTGAGCATAAGCTTTGGAACATTGGATCCATGTTAATTATATTCCTAGATGTATCCTACAAGTACAGCTTGGCATTAGTGTTGAACGATGAGCGCTGGAATTGCACTAATTTTGTAACTCCCCGTTTTTAGTGTTGAGTATGGGCTCAAGATAAACGTTAGGAGTTACTAAAAATAATTAATTATGTTGAGTGAAAACGTCTCAAGTAAAATATTGATCTCATCTGACTTATTTATAAGTGGTTAAATAAAATTTTGAATTTTTGTATCTCATCAAGTACTGAAAAACTATCATGTTTTATATGAGGGAATCCAACATGGAATGATGTTTAGAGTTGCCTTTGGAAGAGTTGGGCATAAGCCTTGGAGTCTTCCAAGTTGATGTTGATCATAAGCTCCGAAACATCGGATCCTTGGTCATTGTATTTCTAAGTGTATCCTACAAGTACATCCTAGCATTACTGTTGAGCGATGAGCTCTGGAATTGCATTAAGTTTATAACTCCTTGTTTTTAGCGTTGGGCATGGGCTCAGGATAAATGCTAGGAGTTACTAAAAATAATTAATTATATCGAGTGAAAACGTCTTGAGTAAAATATTGATCTCATCTGATTTATTTATAAGTGATTAAATGAAATTTCGAATTTTTGTATCTCATCAAGTACCGAAAAACTACCATGTTATATGAGGGAAACCAACATGCAAGGATGTTTAGAGTTGCCTAGCCTAGTATACTTAACTACCTACCTGACGTTTTTAATGAAGACAATGTTCTAAGTTTAGGGATCATGTTATATGATACTTAAAAACAAATGTTAATAAGCAATATATATAAGTATATATTTTATACATGACACGTATAAAGAATAAGCATAGTAATAACATTAATAGCATAAGAAATGAAAAAAGCTCTATTTATTAATATTATTATTTAAAAATAATTAAATAATATAATATCTACAAGAGTCCAAATAGGAACTAGTTAAAAGTTCATAAGTTAAAAATTAAAAGTTCATAAATTAAATAAAAGGGTTAAATCAATAAATCAAATGATTCTTGATTTAATTGCCCTTTTGACTGAAAAGTCTGCCTATAAAGACCCAAGCCAAATAAAGGTTGTGGGTTCTTCCATCTTTTTGGTGATTCATTATTCTTTCTCATTATTCTCAAGAGAGTTCTTGGAGAACATTTTCCTGAGAGAAAAAAAGAGAACTGATTCAAAACATGATATTCTAGTTAGGGAAGCTTTACCTTAGGAGTTCGAAGTTAGTTGCATGTTGGAATCAAATCGGGGGGGATTCGAATTAAAACCAAGACCAAGTGATACGGTTATCTATACAGAAGTCAGATATGTCTGTGAATTTGTTAATGTTGGGTAATTGAGTGTGCAGGTTTTCAACCATTGAAATAACATCACTTTACATGTATGAGGTTCTTGATTTTTCCTTTCATGTCTAGTATATTTTTTGGTTAAGTATTTAAGGATGTTGTTCTCTAGTTCATTTCTGATATTTATTTTCTACTCCATAAATTAAGGGTCTATATTTTATTTCTTAATCTATGTCTGCAATTTATTTCCTTGTTGAAGAATATTTTAGGGTTTTGTTCTTCTAAATTTATTTCTACATGTTATTTCTTAGCTTTAAATTTATTTTCCAAAACCTAGAAATACTTCAAATAGAGTCTATATATATATATATATATATTTATATATGGTTTCCACTGGTAGATTTTATATTGCCAGCAGACCTATATTTAAAGCAAAAAGACTAATTAGTATCTATAGTATTATTACAATCTCTAAACATAACATAAATGTAAAACACATTAAACTAGAATATATATTAAAACAAAACTTACAAGTAAATCATTACCATTGTTTATTATAAACATAACTAAAATCAAAATAACAAATTAAAATGACAATCTAAAGCCATCAAGACCATCTAATGGCCTGAAGTTATATAATAAAAATAAACAATACTAAACACAAATCATTCTCATTCATAAATACCAAACCATATATTTAATACACAAAATATATTTATCCAATTCGTATATCATAAGAAAACTAACACATAATAAGTCAACATAATTTTATGCACAAAACTCATTAAAATATTGCATAAATAAACAAATGTCACATGATCGAATCCTATGGGCATGAATGCCCAAACAAGTCAATACATTAATCATCATTTACAACCATCGTGACCTAGGATCGAATCCTATGGAGTTCATCCTTAATACATTTATAAAGCACCATATCGAATCTTGTAGGCTTCGCTATCACCCTTTACCAAACGTTGTAACAACTCACGCTAATAAACTCATTTTCCATAAAACATTAAATCATAGCATGAAACAATCACCATCAACAATTTCCCATATCATTACCAAGTTAAAAATTACACATTGTAACTCTTTTGTGGCTCATGACCATTTGTATGCAAACACTAAAACCTTAACTTAAACCTATTAAATCTTTTGTCAACGTTAAGCAAATAGCAATGACAGTTAGTCATAGGGTAAAACCCATAGTCACGGCCTCATAAAACTAAATACACAGATAATAATTAAAACCACGATTTCAACCTTTCATTCATCCATTACACAGTCGCTGCTCTAATGGTGGGAACGCCATTTGCCATCTATGGCAAGGCTCCCAAGGCCAAATATAACGCTGTTAATAATCTATACTAACAAGTGAAAACAAGAAATATAAATCTACATAGGGTCAATTAGCGCCTAAACAAAGAATCATAACCGCGATAACCACAATATGCAAATGTTGTACAAAATAACCATTATAAACCAATATAAGAATCTACACAGTCCTGTATCTAAGGCCTTGCACCATTACAAGCAATGGTATTGTCGCCATTACCAAAACATAAACATTTATACAAATTATAGAGCTTGTAAGTATTCACCATGGTCAACAATATTAAATAGAGTATTCTTTTACAAAACCCAAATACATTTAGTCCCTGTTGAAATATTGTAACTTCGAAGAATATTCTATATGTATTTATTTGTCGTCCCCGATAGTCCTACCGGGAGAACCACTTGTATTACTTTGTACCCCGATGCTCCTCATCGGAAGAACTAATAAGAGTCATGAGGCAGTCCCCTCTAATTGTAAAGGTGGGTCATTAGCACCCCAGTCTGGTTACTTGAACCTATATGTGTAACTCGAGCCTACATGATTAACTTGAGCCTACATGTCAGATGAGTTAACTTAAGTGAATGGATGAATATAAATAGAGGTGTAGTGCTCCTCATTTGGAGCACACACTCTCACTTGTGTAGCGCATTAGTGGAGAAGAGAAGTCGCTGGAGAAGGAGGAGGATCAGGCTTTGATCTCCTTGCTGGTTTTATTTCTTATCTTTTTGGGACATCTATATTGAGGAAGCTTTTGCTGGGTTTTTTCCTTTAGGGTTTTCCCAGGATAAATCTTTGTGTTCCTTTTGTATGGTTGTGGTTGTCTATCTTTCAGTGATCCTGTTTATATGCTTTTGTTATGAAAATGAAATCAAATACTGATGTCTTAGCTAAGCATATGAAAATTTAACATGGTATCAGAGCCACCCTGAAAGAAGACATTGTGCAGCTACAGAAGATAGGGCTTCTAAATTTTTGGTTCTCTATCCACAATTGATCAGAAAAAGAAGGCTAGACTGACTTTCCATTGAAGGGCGCATCTTTTTGTCGAAGCGGAATTCGATTCCGAGCATTTTTAGTTTTGGTGCGGAAAATTAGGGCTTTTTACAGAAGAGGAATTTTTGAATGAGCCTGGAATAGGATTGTTTTCCTCATCAAAATCAAAGTTTAGAGACCTGGATCAAGAAATTTGGTTGGGTGAAATTTCAGGAAAGTCAAACCCTAGTTTGACCCCGAGCTAGAAAAATCCTAAATATTAAAACTGCTAAGTTTTGGTACATTCGCTATATCCTGAGATTGGAGAAGGATCAGGAGCTGAAAATGGAAGAGGACGAAGCTACAATCCTCATGTACCCTGTGTCCAAAATTCAGCCTCAGATTCGTTATATTCTGGGAGATATAATCCCTCCAAGTTAGGGTTCCAGCCTCTTCCAGAATTCATCTCTAAACAGGACACCTGGAGAAAATTGCTTTAGCTTGGGATACAGAGGTCCAAATGGAATTCATAAAGATGTTCCAGAAAGGGCACGGACTGTAATTTCTGTGGTCTGAATTTCAGACCCAGAAGATGAATAGTGACACATGGTAGGCCGTACAACTTTGTTGTTCAGAACAGTCTTGTAACAAATCACCTTGGGAAAATGATCACAAATCCCAATTGGTGAAACCAATTCTGATGAAAATTGTGGTGTTGGATCAGGGACATGCGAGGTTACATTAATGCGAAATTTCAGACATAGAGGAGCAGTAAGTTCATAGATATCACAGAAACAATGACGGACATTTCTGCAGAAGAAATGGGAAAACTAGGGCTTCCTGTTTCGGGAGCTTCCCTCCACTGTTTTCAGAAAAGGAGTACATTGGATAGCTCCATTTGAAGAGATCCATCTTTCTATCCAATTAGATCTTAAAGATTCAAAGTTTTGAAAATTAGGGTTTCTCTGACAAACCCTAAATCAACCAGCTCCGGAAACAAGACAGACACCTCAAATCGGTAAGATCTAATCTTTTGCTATTTACATTTGAGGTTCTCATTTCAAAGTGATCTATCACATCAACTTGATGATAAGCTTGGTAAAGTTGACAACTTCCAAGCATGAAAGTATTTGATCTCTCTGAAGAAAATGAATTGGACACCTACATGAGTAGAGAGGTTCTAGTTCCAGAAGGAGATGAGGCTCAAAGCCTTACACAAGAAGAACTTGATCAATGTTAAGAAAACCATTGTTGATTCAATCATAGATCAACCTGTATCACAAGTGTCTTCCCTAAAGACACCGAACATGTTTGATTCCTTGATCAAGCTATTTGAAGATAAGAACATAAATCAGAAGATGGATTTGAGAAAACAATTGAAGAATGTTAAGATCTAGAATGCAAAACATCTTGAAGCGGTAAAAGAAGTGAAGAATGCAGAAGTGGTGATAGCCACCTTGAATGGCCTCCCAGGATCATAGGATTCATTCATGCGAGGAATGCGTGCCAGAAGGAAGTGATTACTTTTAGCTGACTCTAAGAAGAAGAATACGGGAGCAATTGAAGATCAAGCTCTCACCATTTAAAGAAGATCCCTCAAGCGACGACGAATGTGAAGAACTCAATTCCCAAAGAACCTCTTATTCATATTATCATTTGGATAAGAAATGATGATTTCATGAATGGAGAAGATGATAAAGCAGAATGATCAAGATGGAGTCTACCCATGAAACAAATAAAATATAAGTATTCAATTGCCATTTCATGATATTGTTTTTGTTAGACATTTGATTATATTCAGTTGATGTGTTATGCATGATAGGTTGTTTGCATTAATGACTGTATACTACTAATATGCATGTGATGGGTAAGTAGCTCATGGTGCTATACAACTCTCCATTGCTACTTATTTAGAATGAAGCCTCCTTGCTGACATATTGGATTGGTGCACAATCTCAATAATGTCATGATAGAAATGGAAGTCATCTAGAAATTTTCTATGAGATATGGATGAATGTTGTATTGGCTAAACAGTTGCATGATGCATAAGAATTTGTCATTATGCATATGTCTTATGAAATAGTTCTAACCATGCAACTGGTGCATTTGAATTGTAGGAAAGATCTTGTACAACCTCCTACAAGAAGGATGAGACTTGTTCCGAAGAAAAAGTGATGACAATTCAAGATTCACTCCAATAAAATCTGAAGCTCCCAGGGTCAGAGACACCATGATGGAAGAAAAAGCTTCAGAGAGCGGTAGATCCACCTCAAAGGATGAAGACCACCATGGGTATGAGAGATAACTCA